>JAECXO010000296.1:1112500-1139229 GCA_018152825.1 Scaptomyza hsui
CACTTCCGCGTAAACTAGGCGAAACTTGGTTCAACCGGGCTACTAACTCCGCCTTTCTGCCGACTGTTGGCAATTTCAGAGCCGACAGCCACTTCTTAAGTTGTACTGCTTTAAAATCGTTAATGTTTATGTCGCTCATTTTGTATTGTTGATCCCACTTCTGAATTGTAGACGTTCGTTTGGTTTTTATTGCAACAGAAGCAATCCACCAGGTGTTTTGCACTACTTTCCAAGTAGCGAGGAAAGAAGGTTAGAGTGGATGTCCATTTGCGACCTAAAGCCTGGGCTTTCAGAGCAGAGCAGGCTCTTAATATGCGGAAAGCATTTCCATCCAAGCGATATACATCAGAAAAGGCTAAAGCAAAATGTTCACCCAGTTATGGGTTTGAACAAAGCGAAAGATGGTATTATTGAGCAAGCCAATAATATTGAAGAATGCAATTTTGAAATGCATCAGGATGAGGAGAAGGAATCTACATGCCCTCGTTGCGAGATTTATTGCCGCAACGAGAATTTTTGGCGCAAGTCACATTTTGAGTTGCAGGCCAAATTTGACAAGTTGTTGGCAGAGTAAGCTTAAAGTTAAGGACCTTGAGCAAAATTGGGAGTTGCAATGCATTAAAATGGCAAACAGTTCCCTGAAGATTCCTGAGACTGTAAACGAGGAATCAAGGTTTTTTGCAGCACTGCTGCTAAAATCATGCTATGGAAAAAATTTCAGTAAAAGGAAAGGAACGTTTTGATGAATATAAACTACCGTTCGTCAAAAGGCTACAAATTCATGCGGGATGCTCTTGGGCTTAACCTGCCGAAGGTTTGTGCGAACATTTACAAACATGTTCAAAGCATGTCGGAGATAGACAGAAACTGTGTGCTTGTATTTGACGAAATACATGGCCGCAGTGAGCTGGAATACAACAGCACAACTGATCAAATAGATGGCTTCGTCGATTTTGGCAAGGGCAACCGAGAGCCAACTATTGCAGACAGTTTCCTGTTCTTCCAGGTCAAAGGCCTAATACAGCCGTGGAAGTATTCCTTTTCATTTTACTGCTTGCGTACCGCAACATCGCAGATATTGTTGAAGTGCTTGATGGAGAATATGAGAGCTTTGCGAAATATGGGCCTGAGGGTAAGAGCTGCTGTATGCGACCAATCAGTGATAAATATTGGTTTGGTCAATGCAATATGCAGCTCCGAGCAGAATAGATACATTGACCTAAATGGCGATACTCTGTACCTGGTGTACGATTATGTACACCTCTTCATAAGCATTCGTAATTGCCTGATGTCCAAGTGCATAAAAACTCCAAGTGGGTTGGTAGACTGGAGTGTTATAAAGGAGCTGTACGAGATCGACTGCCGAAGTACAACAACGCGAATGGTGCCTAAGCTTTCGGAGAAGCATATTTGCCCAAAGTTGCACGAGAAAATGCGTGTTAAATTGTGTGTCCAGGTATTTTCAAGATCCGTGGCTAAGGCAATAGAGGTCTGCCACAAGAACCGCTTGTTTTCGGAGAGAAGCATGGGAATGGCATTGGCTACCGCTGAATTCATTTTAAAAATGAACAACGGCTTTGATCTCCTAAATTGCAAAAAATTTAAGGATGGCTTTAAGCCACCTTACACGTTGGCGAAAAGAGATGAATTGATTGCTTTTATGGACTATGTCAAAAGTATTCAGCTTTTTTCAAAAAATCTTTGCCATAATGGATTAATACGCACCCTCGAAAATATACTTGGTCTGACGGATGAGCTCTTAAGGGAGCATACAATAGAGTATATTCATTTAACCAGGACAGTTTGGAAAACTTCTTTGCGGCTCTTCGCTCAAAACTGGGGAACAACACAAACCCCTCAGTCCGAGAAATTCAGAATTTGACAGCGAGACTGATGTCGATGAAGTTGATAACAACTTCGTATCTTGAAAACTCAAATTGTGAGGAGGACGACAGCGATCTGGACATGAAATGGATTCTGGATCTGGATGAAGAAGGGGATCAGCCGCAGGCCAGCAACGCTGAGAGTCCCGCAATAGATGAGTTTGGCATTGAGGTCAACATGACTGATGCAGAAGGAGTTGTATCAAGTACGCCGGTAGCTGTTGGTGAAATAGTCTCACGCAGATACTTTGACGGGTACTTGATAGCGAAGAAAAAGTTCAACTGTCCCCAATGCGATGAAGCCCTCGTCCACATGGAAAGCTTTGCTAGTGATAGATCAGATGATTTAATTCATGCAAGGAATTTTTTAACGGACAGAATGTGCCTGAAGAATCCGTCGGATTTATTTTTCCAGGTGTGCAACGTACACTTCGACGTTTTTGACATCATATTCACAAAGTCGCCGCACAAACCAGACCTGTGCAGGAGTATGGTGGACGAGTGTGTGAATGCTACCAACAAGATTTACCCGCTTTGGTTTGATGGCGAAAACAGTTGCTATTCTAACCGTATGACACTGCTGAAAAAACTTTTGGTCATATTAACACGGAAGAAAGCGAAGTGGCTTTTGCAGGAGAAGCAAGGTGGCCAAAATGCTGACAGACATGGGCCCCTTGCAAAAAAAACTTAAAATTTTGAAGCATTAATTTAATAGGTAAAGCTTAGTACGCAGGAGCTAGAAATTTTTCTGATAGAAATTTACACATTATTTCTAGTGTGTATCGTAAGTACCTGTGTGCCCGTTAAAAATACCGAAAAAAAATCCCAAAAACGAAAAAAAAAAATGGAAAAAACGAAAAGGAAAAAGAGTAATACGGGCAGACTTGTGTTTACATTTAATTGCGTACATTTTTAATTGAATTGTGAAAAAAAATGAGTGATGATATTATGTTTTTAGCGGCAGTGGCTGCATTTTTTATTTTAAAAAACAAAAATAAGAAGCGAAAGCGGCTGTGTTGGGTCAATCGCTCTTTACAAGAAAGAAATGATAAGGGACGCTTTAGCAAAGGTGTAAGTATAAAATTATCATAAATATATAAACACAAGCACATACATATATATTTTAAAGCTTCAGAACATGGTGCAAGTACCAATTATGTTTTACGAAAACTTCCATATGAAGGAAAGGCAATTCGAGCTCTTGTTTGCTCAGGTGGAGCCTCATCGTTTCAGAGCCAATGCATGATGTTTTCCGCGGTCGTATAGAAGAATATCCAAAGTTTATACGTAACAATATTAAAAACTATGTAAATTCTGAGAAGGGTTTCTAGGATTTTCAGGATGAGCTTGCTGGAATTGTATAATTTAAACAATAATAATAAATAACTATAATAAATTTATTTGCCGCTTTTGTTGTTTTCATTAATTTTTTTATACAGTATTTCGCTCATATCCCTTTCCGCCTCAATTGATTGTTGTGTTCACAACTGAGCAAATAAAGTGGCCCAGTAACTAAAAATGGGTCGAGTTTCCTCCCATTGCTTCTCCCTCTTCCTTCTTCCTCTCCGCCTTCTCTTCTTTTTCCTTCTGACTATCCTCCAAGTGGCTTCGCAATATGTCCACTATCTGCTCCTCGGGGCTGATCACCTTCTCGACCTTACGTTTTTTGGCCGGGCGCGGTTGCTGTGAAAAAATAATTAATGTAAATTTAATCTATAAATAAGTACATTTAATACTTACATAATCATATGTAGGTGGGGTGGGCGAAATAATTTCTGAATCAAAGGTCACGTCAACGAGAGACTCAAAATTAAATGACGAAGTTGCTGACGGCGGCTCCTCCCCTAACATGTCATCTACATTTGGTGTAGGGGGTCCAGTTGAAATGTCACTGGAGCTGCAGGAAGGGCCTTCAAAAATGGCCATGTTAATCGTGCTGTAACAATGCAAAACTTAGAACAAGAATTAAAGTTAATTACACGCAACGTACCGCCGCCGTAGATATATTTGGAACGAACGCCATTAAATCACCGTACTGCCATTTTATTGATTGCTTAACCTTTTGTGCGTCCAGCACAACGCCTCCAGCACTGCCACTTTTCTTGGCCTTGGCACGTTGGTATTTTAGGCTTTCTTTCATGGAAACCCATGCATTCTTGCAGTCCTCCGCTAGTTAGCCAATTAGCTATTTATGTAAATAACAACCAGATAAGTACTCACCGCTTTTTTCCATCTGCAAGCCAATTGATTTCCATGCAGCTCTAATAAAATTTGCATCCATATGCTTTGCGTGTGTAAGGTCCCAAATGCAATCATTTTCCCTCACAGCGTTGATTAATTTTATTTTGTCTTCGTGTAAAAATTGTTTTACACGACTTTTATTTTTTTTGCTGCTCAAAATACCCTCCATTGCACACTTGACGCCTAGAAATAATGTGCTGCTCAGTTTTTCTAGCAGAAATTCAGCTGTTCAATGCAATCCACTCGATCCACTTCAATGTAATCGATGTGGCAACTCTCAACATTTTTTTTAGTATACATTTCTAGCTGCTGCGTATACTCATTAGAAACGTCTCTAGAAATTATGTCTAGAAATTTTTTCTAGCGTTTTTTTTATATGGAGTTTGACACAGCTAGAAATATTTCTAGCTCCTGCGTACTATGCTTAAGTTTTTAAATCTGATATTCAAAACAAAATAAGTAATAATTTTTCATTTTTATAGGCTGGCCTTTGGGGTTTTTTTTTTATCCGATGGGTTTTAAAATTTGAACCAGCAGCTTTGAATTGGTATGTGCACACCTCTTAGAAAAAGTTAATATAATTTTTAATTACAATGTTTTTTTTTAAATTTGTCTTTTTTTAAGGCTTGACACACCATCGGGTCCCTACACAAATATGGTAAGATTTCAATAAACTGGCCCATTGCAAAGTTTGTAATATATTAAAAAAAATTTATCGCCTCCGTTTTTTTTAATTTTATTATAATTATTTTACACTTCAGGAACAGGATCATGCAAATCGGCCCTTTTCAGGGCCACCAAAATATTAAAAAAGAGATTAAAATAGACAATACATAGTCTTCAAACTACTTTAACTGCTACTACTACATACTACTGAAAAATATGCTTATACTTATTCTTATACACAAAAATTTTATTTCAGCGCACAAGTAATATAAATTGTAGTCAATGATGTCAATCCTTGGCTAACCGCATGGGATCAAACACAACACGCAGAAGATTGAAGCGTCTCCACACAAGTGGTCGTCAAATTAAATGACAATCTACCTTGTTTAATTTTGGTTCAATTAATAATAATTTAGTGATATTAATTTAAATTTTGTTATTTTTGCTATTTGTTGTTGTTATTGTTATTTCAATTCTCAATCCAATATTTAATAACCTTTGTTTGTAGCGGAGGCTCCAAAAAAGATAAGACACAGTGGTTGTGTTGTAGTTCAAAAGTGTAGTTTTATTCAATGTGTAGGCTTTCCGTGTGGTGTTGAATCCAGTAGTTGTAATAGTAGTCGTAGTAGTAGAGTTAATCTTATTTTATTTGTAACAATAATAGTAATTGGAAATAATCGTAGTATTACGCGTAGACACGACGTGTGTGTTCGGGTATGTAATTTTGACTGGTAACCGCGCTCAGAACCAACTGTTGAAGCTCTGTTAATGTTAACAGAAACTTCAACGGGACATTTGAAAACTCAATAAATAAGTAAAATGTTAGAGATGCGTCATGGTTCTGAGTCGGTTACCTTTTCTGGCATAAACACCCTCCCCCCCTTGCTATGAATTGCAATGGGGCTACTGGCCGCATGTCCCGGACAGAATCCAGCCAAAGACCGAGTTCTGGGCCATCGGCAGACCATTGGCACTCGAGAGCACTCCGTTGAGAATGATGTGAGGATACACATCTGCCCCGAGTGCTACGGCTAGAGTCGACGGACAGTACCATCGATCATCGGCCAGGACAACACCTTTATACTGATCCTTCGATCGTGATGGGCTTTAGCGGAGTGCGGCAGCTGAAGGTGGGGTCGACTCGGAGGATGACTTCCTTGCAGAAGTTGGTCACCCCTGATCTCAGGATCACCGTGCAGACACCTTCCGCACTGACACGGGTGACGGATAGCTTGAAGGCCATTGCCAAAGACGTGACGATGCAGCTAGTGGGGCTGCACGGGTCAACCAAGACCTTGACGTCGAAAACTTTGACGCCGGTGTCGAGCTTGATCACCGCCGTCGGAAGCACGCTCACCGTCTTGTGTTGGATTAGAGACATTAACGAAGTGTGCATGCCATGAGGGGGTGACGGCGGGGGACGATGATGAGCGGTTGGAGACCGCGAGCGAGAAGCTTCTGCTGCCCGGGGTTTAGTTGCACGCCCCCGCTCTCTCGACGGGCGGACGTTGCGTTGGGCTTCCTTGAAATGCAGCAGCGTATGGTGGTCCCGGTGGCAGATTTTGCACCTGCCCGCACTGCGGCAGGATTGCCCGGAGTGCTGATGAGCCAGGCAGTTCGGGCAGTATTTGTTGATGAGCACGGCTCGGAGGCGCTTCTCAGCCGTGAGTCGCAAGAAGCGCTGTGCTGCGTGGGCTTGCGAGAGGGCATTATTATTTCTCTACAAAGAAAAGTCCGAAAAGGAAAAAAAATATAAATATTTGAACTCATTGGTAATTAACAATTAACACGGAGGTACGTGGACAGCACAAAACGAGTGTTTTTAAGGATGAATAGTCACGTGCTCAATGAGCCTTCGGACTCTGAGGGCTCAGGAATTTTATCTTCCATCGGAAGTCGGATAAGCTTTGCGATCGGCCTACGTATGATGCCACGAGTGGTGAGCACATGCACCACGCGAACCTTGTCGTCACTGCCAGGAATGGTCAGGGTTATTCGGCCAAGGCGCCACTCGTTTGTCGGCAGGTTATCCGCTTTTACGACGACCATATCACCGATTCGCATGTTTCGTACAGGTGACTGCCACTTAGTTCGCTTAAGGAGCTCTTTAAAGTACTCATCCTTCCAACGGAAGCAGAAATGTTGGTGGAGAGCCTTAAAGCATTGCCAGCGATTCAGAATAGAAGTGGCCTTTTCGTGTATTTCTGGTTCGGAGACAGAAATGAGGGGGCCACCTGTCAGGAAATGGCCCGGAGTTAGGGCAAGTAGGTCCGTAGGAACTTCGGACATCGGAGAGATTGGCCTCGAGTTGAGACACGCTTCAATCTTGGCCAGTAGGGTCGAAAGTTCTTCAAACGTGTATTTGACCGTGGATGTGGTCTTGTAGAACAAAGATTTGAAACTCTTCACCCCAGCCTCCCATAGGCCTCCCATATGTGAAGCGCCTGGTGGGTTGAAGTGCCAGGATAGGTTTTGGTGGGTGTGTTTTGAGATAACACCAGTCCTTATCGCTTCCAGGAAGTCGCGCGATAGAGTTTTCTCCGCCCCGACGAAGGTTTTGCCATTGTCCGAGTGCATCTGTTGTGGACACCCACGCCGCGCTACAAATCGGGAGCCGCAAGAAATTTCTCGGTCGTAAGGTCCGATGTCGACTCCAGATGAATTGCTTTTGTACTAAAGCACACGAATAAACACGCGCGACCGGTTTAATTTTTTACGTCGAAGGGTCCGGCAAAGTCCACGCCTGTGTGTAAAAGGTCTCGAGAAGGACGAGCGTTCCGTTGGCAGATCTCCCATCATCTGCGTCTGTAGCCTTTTCCGATATATAACACAGACTTTGCAGGAGTTGATGATGGACTTGACGAGAATCTTTAGTTTCGGGATCCAGAACTTAGAACGGACGAGTCGCATTGTAAGCTGGTTTCCCCCATGCAAGGATATGCGATGGGTGAACCTAACTTACAACCGTGCGAAAGTTGACGAACAGGACATAATGATTGGGTGGCGCTCATCATAGCGTAACGACTGTGACGCTCTCACGCAACTACAGGCCCTTAGAATTCCCTTGCTGTCGAGGAACGGATTCAAATTACGGATGTGACTTGAGACAGGGATTTGCTGGTTTTGAGCCAAGCTTTTGACCTCGGTCGCGTAATCCCTACGCTGCGCAAGAAGGATCAGCAGCTCTTGAGCTTCGGACAACTCACTGGAACTGAGTTCGATTGTAATTGGATTGGCAAGCTTCTTGCATCTCGAAATAAACCGCCGGAGATAGGCGATGACGCGAAGCGCTTTGTGGAATTCGGAGAAAATGCTAAGAAAATCGGACATTGGAGGCAGCTTTGCCAAATTGCATTTAATAGTGCGCTGCTGGAACGGAGTGTGTCTAGGGCGTGTCTTGACGATACATTTTCGTGATGTCAGCGTTGAAGACAAACCGAAAATATCGCCACTTGAGGATCTGCATTGTGAGATCGGACTGAAGAATGGGTCCTGGATGAAGGATATCATTCAAGCTCTTGCCATTTGAGGATGGACAGGAGGCGTTGAAAACAACCCGCACCTTGGTAGTGGTGCTATCAGGCTTAAATACAGCGTGGTGTGGCAAATAAAAATTGTATTTGGCGGAGCTGCCATGGGGTGAGATTTCTCTCATGTGACCCATATCGAGATATTCTTGGAGCACGGAGTTGTATTGCTCTTTTAGAATGGCTATGAATTGCAATGGGGCTACTGGCCGAGTCCCGGAATCCAGCCAAAGACCGAGTTCTGGGCCATCCAGACCATTGGCACTCGAGAGCACCCGTTGAGAATGATGTGAGGATACTCTGCCCCGGGGGCTCCGGGTGGGGGGGCAGGAACAACCATCAACCGCTAGCTAGCTAAAATAAAAAAAGGGGGGGGGGAAAAAAAAAAAATTTTTTTTTGGGGGGAGGTAAATTGGGGAAATTTTTCCAATTAAACAAATAAAAATTTTTTGGGTTTGCTCTTTTAGAATGGCGTTTCTGGATAAGCGGTTCTCGTTTTTAAGAAACTGGGCCTGTGCAATATACCTTGAATGACCTAAGACGATGTCATCCGGATTTCGGAATGGAAGGGTCACCACATATCTGCCACATTCGGTCCGTGTAGTCGTTTTGACAAAATTGGACTCACATATGGAGTCGGCTTCCTTGACCAGCTTCGCTGGAACTTCCTCCACCTCCCAAAATTTGGAAATAAACTGGTCCAGTTTCATCCCTTCGTTAGCCGAAATTCTCGTCGAGAAAGATGAAACGGACCACGGTACAATCTTTGAAAGTGGGCCGGTAGGAATCCAGCCAATCATGGTTTCTTGCCCAAGGAGCGAGCCACAAATATTTGCATGAGACCCGCTTAAGATGACAGACGGAAGGATATCCGCGCCGATCAGCAAATCAATTTGTGAGCTCTGATGGAAGGTGGGATCAGCCAATTCAATGGCTGGGAGGTCTCTTAATGAGCTTTGTGGAATGGAGGTTGAGGGTAGGTTACCCGCCCGCTGCGGAAGAACGAACGCTGATGCCTCTATATGTAACCTAGGCTTTGTTGGAGAGCCTATGGTGAAATGGCATAACTTTTGAACTTGGGCTGCCACTGCTTGATTCAGCCCCGAAACTTGAGCTTGCACGGAATGGAAGGGCAGCTTTATTAAGTGAAATAATCGCTTAGAGATGAATGTCGCCTCTGAGCCTGAGTCGATTAAAGCACGAGCGGTGTACGTGCATCCCCGATGGCATACATTTACAACCGCCGTGCCGAGTAGGACACTCTGCTCGTTAGCGGCAAAATAGGTTTGCACATTTGCCGCGGAATGGATCGTAGTGGACTGTATATTCGAATTGGAACTTGTATTGGAATTGGAGGAATTGACCGGACCACTGTCGCCTCGATGTAGTTGAGTGTTGTGACGCCCTTTGCATGTAAAACAATTGTGCGCACTCGTACACTCTCGTAACTGGTGCCCTCTTGCAAAACAATTCAAGCAGAGGTTTTTTTGCTTGATGTAAGATGCCCGCTCATTAACGGGCATCTGTAGAAAACGAGGGAACAGACGCTGTCCGTCTCTTTGGTTCTCTTTGGAGCATAAGTCGCAAATCTTACTTTTCAGGAATAACTTGTGCTTCAAAAGAATTAACCCTCTTAGGGGCTTGGGAATTGTGGGGCGTCCTCAATAGCTTCGAGCGTGCGATAGCGTTCGTTGAGGAACGCACTTAAATCGTGCCACGCTGGAATTTCTGATTTGTTGGAAATGGACTGTTCCCACAAGGAAAGTGTGAGTTTTGGCAGCTTTGACGAACACAGAAAAACTAGAATACAATCTGCGAACGGGGAAGACGCGTTGATATCGGAATGCTCTAGCGCCGTCAAGCATCATTGGATTGTACTTTGGTGCTCCTTGATTGCTGCACCAGATTCGTGGTTAACCGGGGCAGGTTAAACAGAATTTTAAGTTGGCTGGTGACAAGCAGCCTCTTATTCTCGAAGCGCTCGCAAAGTGCTGCCCTCGCAGTCGCATACCCATCGTTGGTAAGCGGGAATTTGGCGATTATCTCATTGGCCTCACCCGCTGTCTTGGAGTTGAGATGGTACAATTTCTCAACCGGAGTCAACCTCGGATTGTTGACATAAATTGCGGAAAACACCTCTGTGTCACACGGAGGGAGACGGCAGCCCGCGGAGAAGGGCAACTGAGTAGGTATTTCAACCATTTCGAACGGAGACGCATTCTTGATTTGACCATATTTCGCCTCCATGGCAGTTATATCATCACTGCTCCCGTTCTGTCTGAGTGCGCTGGAACACAATGCATATTCCGTCTCAACTTTCTCCCAAAATGATTGCAGCCGATCGCGGCGAATCTCGTAAGTGAAGATATTGTCATCTTCGGATGCGCGAGCCTCAAACTGGATAAGTTTGTCGGTGACAGAAATGAAATTTGTCAAAGACATTGTGTGGCTTCTTTGTACGGACCTGGTCTTTATCGGATTACGCTACGGAAACTTGGAACTTAAATCCCTTTTCGGAAGTGCGCTTGGAAATCGCGATGACGTTGGTGCGGGTGACACCGATGGAGCGGACGAGATGGAATGACGACGGTCGATTTGTGGAACCGCAATATTTTCTTTGGGATTTGCCTTCTTATCAGTCCCTTTGGACCCTGTGGACTTACTATGCTTTAAACTATGTAGAACTTTATACTATTTGTTTTTTTTGGCAAGTTACGAGAACAAAAAAAAACAAGTAGGAAGTTGACAATTTACCGGAGAGTGGTAATAACATCAAAATATGAAATAGATAAGTTGCACGCACAAAGGAATATAATATAAAATATATTTAGATATGTGGGGTATTGTATTGGGTTTTTTTTTTTTTTAGTAAACCAAAAGGAAACGAAAGAATATAAATGTTTTACGAATATTAAACAACTTTTATTTTCTTGTATTTATTTATTTTTATTTATTGGTTTTTATTGATACCGATGTTGTAACACATATATATGTATTAAAGTTGCTTGGAGCGCAACTGGTTGCATGCAAGGTTTCGGATCACCAGTGTGGACGTGGAATTAATTGGATTGATGCGCGATCGATTGTAACCAAACTATCGATAGTTCGGTTGTTTATCTCTGCAGCAGCAATTATTTCGCGTTAAATAATATTTAATATGTGTATAAAAAAAGAATGTATATTACTCAGGAAGTGTTTTAAAACGTGATAATATTATAATGTTTGTTGTGTGTCATGCGCACATCACTTTTTTTGTGTGCATATGTATGTATATGTATATTGGACCGGTGGCGAATTGCCGGCGGCTTTTTATACTTTGATACCGAAGGTCTCATAGTATATTGGTTTTGTGCAATGTCCGTCATGGTGTCCGTCTGTCCGTCTGTCTGTCTGTCCGTCTGTATGAACGCAACTTTTTTCGACACCCGTAAAGCTAGAGACTTGAAACTTTGCAAATATGTTTGTCTATAGGCGCGACAGATAAAGTGTCAAGATTGGGGTGCCACGCCTACTAGGAGGCTGGGAAATCGATAAATTCGATACCTGATAACCGATAAAACCAAATATTTCTCACATTCTTACGCTAGAGTTACCAAATTTCACGCAGATAGCTTATCATGTCCCTGAAAAACTGCATCAAAATTTTGGATGCCACGCCCACCCCCCCCCCCCCCCCCCCCCCCTCCTTGAAACTGGAAACGCCTATAGTTTTTACATTTTTGGGCTAGAGACACCAAATTTTGTGTCAAGATAGATATTGACGTTCCACAAAAATTCATCAAAATTTTGGATGCCACGCCCTGACCCGCCCCCATCCCCCTTCCCATGAAATTGGAAACGCCTATAGTTTTCCATTTTTGGGCTAGAGCCACCAAATTTTGTGTCAAGATAGGTACTGACGTCCCCATTATAACTTGGATGCCACGCCCCTGATTCCGCCCCCATCCCCCTTCTCCAAGAAATTGGAAAAGCCTATAGTTTTCATTTTTTGGGCTGGAGACCAAATTTTGTGTGAAGATAGATATTGACGTTCCCAAAAAAATGCATCAAAATTTTGGATGCCACGCCCACCTCTGCCACCCGCCTTATAAAATCGGAATCGGTTAATCTTTAAAGTTTTGAGCTAGAGCCACCAAACTTATTAGGAAGATAGATAGTGACAGTTAAAAACATTTGATTCAAAATTTGGATGCCACGCCTACCTCTGCTGCCCACCTTTTAAATTTGGGTTAAGTTATCTTCCACAGTTTTTGAGCTAGAGTCACCAAATTTGGAAACATAATAGCTAGCGATGTTTACAACACGGCCCACTCCTTTGCCCCTGCATTCCCTTATCATCCGTTCTTTACTGGTAAAGTATTTGCGTCGGTTGCGTCCGACTGCAACGTTTTTACTTGTTGTTTATGTTTTTGTTACGTGCGAATAGAATGTAATTGGATGTGATATGGTTAGTTTGTTAATTATAAATGTTTTTACAAATGAAATAAAACGAGTTTATTAAGAGTGTAATTATTTGATGGTTTTATTGTATTTTATGCGCACTTCATTTTTGTGCACATAGGTATGATGGACTGCTGGCGAATTGCCGGCGGCTTTGTTTATATTTTGGGTTGCGTGCAAAGAGTGTATAAATAAATAATATTAATTGTAACACAAGGACGAGAGTGAATTAATATAGCGGAATTACTGAATAATATTTAGGAAAAATTTAATTTGGAAGAAGTGTATATATGTAGGAAATAAAAAATATATTTGACGGAACAATGGAATTGGCACTTGTAAGTACCGGCATATGCTAAAGAATATATTCAAATATATTTGAGTTTTAACATATGTTGTGCTATGTAGGATTTTATGTGCGGACTTGGAAAATTGTTCACAATTTTTTGGACGGATTGGTATAACATACATACAACATGTTACAACGTATGTTGCAATATGGCGGACTTGGGATGCCGGTATGTACGAACAATTTTTACACCGTTGAAAATAGAAAATTAATGTGTATTACTTATCTTTTACACCAAGGAACTAGCTGTGGCGGGTGCAGAAGGATATCCGGCTCGAAGGGCCAATGTTTGTAGCGGAGGCTCCAAAAAAGATAAGACACAGTGGTGGTGTTGTAGTTCAAAAGTGTAGTTTTATTCAATGTGTAGGCTTTCCGTGTGGTGTTGAATCCAGTAGTTGTAATAGTAGTCGTAGTAGTAGAGTTAATCTTATTTTATTTGTAACAATAATAGTAGTTGGAAATAACCGTAGTATTACGCGTAGACACGACGTGTGTGTTCGGGTATGTGATTTTGACTGGTAACCGCGCTCAGAACCAACTGTTGAAGCTCTGTTAATGTTAACAGAAACTTCAACGGGACATTTGAAAACTCAATAAATAAGTAAAATGTTAGAGATGCGTCATGGTTCTGAGTCGGTTACCTTTTCTGGCATCAACAACCTTTAATAAAATAAATAAATCTTATATATAAAATTCTCGTGTCACGGTGTTTGTAATTCAACTCCTCCGAAATGGTAAATAAATAGTTTAGAATAAACAAAAGTGTGCAGAAAATGAGCCTGATATGACCATGAAAAACAGTGGAATTCGTGAAATTTAAATGTTCGATATTTTAATTTTTAGCTATATAAGAATGGAATTTCATTATGACAGGTGCGAGGCACTTACCCAAAAACAACAAAAAAAAATTAAAAATATATATAAGTAAATTTGCCACTTTTTATATGCTTTTGTTTCAGATGACGATAAAATATGTAATATCATGTAAAAATCCACGAAAAACAGTTTTTCCTTTTGCTTAGTTACAAATTTGACTATCGCAATTTACAAGCTAAGGTGGCATGAAGGGAAGACTGCCGCTTCACAGGCCGAAAATCGTGGGTTCAAACCCCGACCGGCGAGACACGCGTTTTTTTTAAAGTTTTTTTTTTTATTAATTAAAATCGATTACAAATGTATGCAAGAAAGCATGTCTTCAAAATGTTTTTTGATTTATTTCTTTGTTATAGTTATTTCTATTGTCAATAAAATATTGACATATAAAAAACAAGTAAAAACGTTGCAGTCGGACGCAACCGACTGCGGAATACTTTGATACCAGTAAAAAACGGTTGATAACGGAGAATGCAGGGGCGAAGGGATTGGGCCATGTGGTAAACATCGCCAGCTATCATGTTACCAAATTTGGTGACTTTAGCCCAAAAAATAAGTGGAAGATAACTTAACTCCCAAATTTAAAAGGTGGGCGGCAGAGGTAGGCGTGGCATCTTAATTTTTGAATCAAATGTTTTTAACTGTCATATTCATAAAAGTTTGGTGGCTCAAGCTCAAAAACTGTTAGAGATATAGCCGATTCCGATTTTATAAGGCGGGTGGCTTAGGTGGGCGTGGCATCCAAAATTTTGATGCACATCTTTGGTAGATGCTGCATTCTATCTTTCTACCCAATTTAAGGGCTCTAGCTTAAAAACTATAAGAGATATAGAAATTTCCGATTTTAAATGGTGGGCGGCAGAGGTGGGCGTGGCATCCAAATTTTTCATGCAGATCTTTTTGTAGATGTCACCATATATCTTCCTACCAAATTTGGTGACTCCAGTTCAAAAAATGTGGAAGATACTGTCATAACCGTTTTGACATCGGCGGGGGTGGGGGGCGGAAGGTGTGGGCGTGGCATCCAAAGTTTTGATCCATTTTTATGGGGAACGTCAATATCTATCTTCACACAAAATTTGGTGGCTCTAGCCCAAAAATGTGAAAACTATAGGCGTTTCCAATTTCTTGGTGAAGGGGGGATGGGGGGCGGAATCAGGGGGCGTGGCATCCAAGTTTTGATGGGGAACGTCAGTACCTATCTTGACACAAAATTTTGGTGGCTCTAGCCCAAAAAATGTGAAAGCTATAGTCGTTTCCAATTTCTTGGTGAAGGGGGGATGGGGGCGGAATCGGGGGCGTGGCATCCAAGTTTTGATGGGGAACGTCAGTACCTATCTTGATACAAAATTTGGTGGCTCTAGCCCATAAAATGTGAAAACTATAGGCGTTTCCAATTTCATGGAGAAGGGGGGAGGGGGGCGGAATTAGGGGGCGTGGCATCCAATTTTTTATGGGGAACGTCAGTACCTATCTTAACACAAAATTTGGTGGCTCTAGCCCAAAAAATGTGAAAACTATAGGCGTTTCCAATTTCATGGAGAAGGGGGGATGGGGGCGGAATCAGGGGGCGTGGCATCCAAAATGTTGATGCATTTTTTTGGGGAACGTCAATATCTATCTTGACACAAAATTTGGTGCCTCTAGCCCAAAAAATGTGAAAACTATAGGCGTTTCCAATTTCATGGAGAAGGGGGGATGGGGGCGGAATCAGGGGGCGTGGCATCCAAAATTTTGGTGCATATTTTTGGGGAACGTCAATATCTATCTTGCCACAAAATTTGGTGCCTCTAGCCCAAAAAATGTGAAAACTATAGGCGTTTCCAATTTCAAGGAGCAGGGATGATGGGGGCGGAAGGATTGGGCGTGGCATCCAAAATTTTGATGCAGTTTTTTCAGGGACATGACTAGCTATCTGCGTGCAAAATTTGGTAACTCTAGCT
Source organism: Scaptomyza hsui (assembly GCA_018152825.1). Classification (NCBI taxonomy): domain Eukaryota; kingdom Metazoa; phylum Arthropoda; class Insecta; order Diptera; family Drosophilidae; genus Scaptomyza; species Scaptomyza hsui. Next base: position 1,128,423 of record JAECXO010000296.1, read on the forward strand.
GTAAGAATGTGAGAAATATTTGGTTTTATCGGTTTTCAGTTATCGAATTTATCGATTTCCCAGCCTCCTAGTAGGCGTGGCAACCCAATCTTGACACTTTATCTGTACCTTCTATGGATAAACATAATTGCAAAGTTTCAAGTCTCTAGCTTTACGGGTGTCGAAAAAAGTTGCGTTCATACGGACGGACAGACGGACAGACAGACACCATGACGGACATTGCACAAAACCAATATACTATGAGACCTTCGGTATCAAAGTATAAAAAAAGAAACAATACAAAGCGCAGCATGTATACCAAAAGCCAAAACAATTCATTTCCAATACAAAGTATACCAACACTGTCAATAGTAAAAAAAAAAACAAATTTAAAAATGGCGGCATGACGCGAGAAGTAAGCACCAGTGATGCCGATTTGGCCTTTTTCCGGACAGATCTGTCCTGTTAGGTGCTTCGTCCGGAAAAAAATATCAAACATCCCCTATCCGGAAATCTGGCATTTTTTTTAGACTTTATTTGAGTGATTTAAACCTTAACTCTTTTTTTTCAAAGTGATCTTTTAACAAGTAAAAACGTTGCAGTCGTACGCAACCGACTGCAGAATACTTTGATATCAGTAAAAGAACGGATGGTAAGGAGTCGGCTTGCAAAGGAGTGGGACGGGTAGTAATCATCACCAGCTATCATGTTACCAAATTTTATGACTTTACCTCAAAAACTGTGGAAGATGACTTAACTACCAAATTTAAAAGGTGGGCGGCAGAGGTGGGCGTGGCATCCAAATTTTTGTTCAAATCTTTTTAATTGTCACCATTTATCTTTCTACCAACTTTAACGGCTGTAGCTCAAAAACTCTTAAAGATATAGCCGATTCCAATTTTATAAGGCGGGTGGCTTGGGTGGGCGTGGCATCCAAAATTTTGATGCAGATCTTTGGTAGATGTTGCCTTCTATCTTTATACCGAATTTGGGGGCTCTAGCTTAAAAACTGTAAGATATATCGAAATTTCCGATTTTAAATGATGCAGATTTTTGATGCAGATCTATTATAGATGTCACAATATATCTTCCTATCAAATTTGGTGACTCTAGTTCCAAAAATGTGGAAGATACACGCATAACCCTTTTAACAACGGTGGGGGGTGGTGGCGGAAGTTGTGGGCGTGGTATCCAAATTTGTTATGTAGTTTGTTGGAAACTTCACTACCTATCTTGACACAAAATTTGGTGGCTCTAGCTCAAAACATGTGAAAACTATAGGCGTTTCCAATTTCAAGAAGAAGAGGGGGATGGAGGCGGAATCGGGGGCGTGGCATCCACAATTTTGATGCATAATTTTGGGGAACGTCAATATCTATCGTGACATAAAATTTGGTGGCTGTAGCCCAAAAAATGTTTCCAATTTCAAGGAGCAGGCAGGATGGGGGCGGAAGGAGTGGGCGTGGTTTCCAAAATTTTGATGCAGTTTTCATGCGTGCGAAATTTGGTAATTCTAGTTGTAAGAATGTGAGAAATATTTGGTTTTATCGGTTTTATGTTATCGATTTAATCGATTTCACAGCCTCCAATCTTGACACTTTATCTGTCGCGCCTATAGACAAACATAATTGCAAAGTTGCAAGTCTCTAGCTTTACTGGTGTCGAAAGAAGTTGCGTTCATACGGACAGACGGACACCATGACGGACATTGCACAAAACCAATATACTATGAGACTTTCGGTATCAAAGTATTAAAATTCAACCAAAACTGCCACCCAGCCGTTTGTTTTGATTTATGATTTCTTTAAACATCGCGCCATTTTAAAAACGATGAATAACGATGCAGTGAACAAAATGCGTATAAATTTGGTGTAACAAAAAAATCCAGAAAAAGCTGATCTTTCAACAAACAAAAGCCAGATTTCCTGCTTCCCGCAATTTGCTATTTTTTCAAGCAATTCGGTTTGCAAAAAGCTTGATTTGACGGGAAAAAAGCTGATTTGACATCAGTGGTTTAGGGTTACCAAAAATCGGATTCGTATTGTGTATCATTGGTTTCAAGGTATACTTAACAAGGTAGTCGTGCTCGCTCTCTCGTTCTCTTTGCTTTCTTCTTAAATGTCTGTCTCATAATGCAATAACATAAGGTGGTCCCGTCGGCAGCCGAAGTTTTACGAAGTATACACTTATTTTCAGTGCACGTTTGCTTGTTGACGAGAAAGGTTGTATGCGGACGAATTTTTGTTTGTTATTTCATTAACCCTTAAGCGTGCACAAAATAATATGAAATATTGTAAATTTTGCTGCAAAGTTGTGACGGGAGTGAGTCTTGTGCATGCACCGAAGTGTCAGGTGAAAAGAAAATTGTGGGAACAAAGCCTGGGGTGCAGCCTTGGTGAAAACTCGCAAATATGTGACACACACTTTAACGATTCACAGTGGAAGTCTGCACCCATCAAAGGTCAGGCTTATAAAAGGAGGCGACTTAATAAAGATGCCAGTCCAATAAAAGAAATAGAGCCTGAACCAGAAATATTAAAAGAAGGCTACGCCAGTTCCAGTACGCAAACAGAGTAAGTTTAATAAGTAAAAGCATGTACATTTTTGTAAACAATAATGTGACTGTGTTGTAGGTGCTGTTCATTGTCAATGGAAAATAAGAGTCTGAGGCAGAAAATTCGAGCTATGGAGTACGACATGCATCGTTTACAACAGCAGCTTGAGGAGTCTCGCCAATTGGAAGAGTCTCTAGGCAAAATTTTACGGAAACTCAAATTAAAATTCTAAAGAATGGTGGAAAAAGAGGGACATTCACTTCAGACGACATATCGGCGGCTTAAAATATCCAACATCGTATACTTATCATCAATAGATTTATCAAATTATTAAAACCACCAAATGGGGGCCCAACCGGATTAAGCCCAACACAATAGTAACAGTGATCAGCGCATTTGCTATATGCGGAAAATGGCGTAGCAAAATCAAATAACGGTGTGTATCTGGCAAAAAGTGACCGTGGTGAAATTTCAGCGGAGAGACAAAAAGTGACCGTGGTGGAAATTGCAGCGGTACGCAGAAAGGTGACCGTGGTGAAATTTCAGTCGATAAAGACAAAAAGCGACCGTGGTGGAAATTGCAGCGGGTTCGCAGAAAAGAGACCGTGGGTGAAGTTCGAGCGGGAACACGCAAACGAAATCGTGGTGAAATTGCAGCGCATACCTTTTTGTGTAAGGCTCTAAAGGCAGTCACAGGCCGCGACACAGCACGATACAAACTACGAAATCGGTAACGCACGGCGAGATGGCCGATGCGTTAGGACGGCAAAGTCATTTTCAAAGTTACATAACGGTAACGGTGGCGAGAAGGCCGGTGCGTTGGACCGCAAAGATATTTTAAACCCATGAAATGGTAACGGAGGCGAGAAGGCCGGTGCGCTGGACGCAAAGCCTGAAGCTACAGAACGGTAACGCAGGCGAGAAGGCCGGTGCGTTGGGGATCCTTGGAAATCTGCACAACGTGAGAAGGCGTCACACAGGAGATAATAGGAAAAACGCGACGAAAGCAAATCAGTGGCAACAGGACGGCAGAAGGAACATTCGCAGGCAGGATACATGATCCGATTGTTGGTTTTACTGAGGTCAAGCTTGGGCACTGAAAGGGCTTGGAAATCGGCGGCGTTTATTATAAGTGTGGTGAGCTCTGAGGAGACGCTAACAGAGACGATTGTTAGCAAGAGTAGCGATACGGATTTGAAAAGAGTGTCGTATCATCGAGGTTTCAACAGAGACGACCGTTAACAGAGTTGCGAAACGGAGGTAACAGAGTGTTATACCATCAAGACGCCTGTTGATAGAACAGCGATCGCGTCAGGCTAGAAACTTAACATTGTTGCAAATATCATTAAGACATTAATGTATTTAATAGTTTTAAGTAATTTGTAAACGTTCAAGATGCAAGTTGGCGAGATAATGGTACTGCGTGTCGCTGACTTGCGACAAAAGTTAGCCCATGTCGGACTACAGACTAGCGGGGTTAACGTGACTTGCAAAAAAATAGGTTATTCGGTCATTATGGTCACCAAGAGTATGACGATGACGATGACGAATCTGTTGTAACAGCGGAAGATAGATCAGTGCATAACCAAGTTTTACAAATGTGGTGTCAACAATGGCAAACAAGCCATGGTTCACCTTGAAGGACGTGGAGGGCAGTGGTCACAGTTTAGTGGTTCTGATAATGCCGATATAACAAATTGGGTAGACGAGTTGGAAGAATGTGCAGCAACCGTGCAGTGGAATAGTCTACAAATTTTTATATATGCCAAACAATTATTGGTGTGTGCAGCAAAGTCGTTTGTACGAAGTTTACGTGACGTACGGGATTGGGAGACGTTGAAATCTGCTCTGTTGGAGGAATTTACGATAAAATTTTCATAAGCAGAAATACACAGAACTTTACAGAAGCGTCAGCAAAAGAAAGGAGAATCATTACAAGAGTTTTTGTACGCGTTGATGGAAATTGCAAAGCCAGTTAAATTAGATGATGCTAGCATAGTTGAATATTTCGTAGCAGGTATTCCAGACACGCGAGCAAACCAAAGCCATGTTATACCAAGCTAAAAATGTTAACGAATTAAAACATCAGATTGAAGTATATACGAAATCTCGTCGTGGACCCGAAACAATATAAGAAAAATTGGTCACAGGCCGTGAATGGTGGTTACTCAGGAAGAGAGAGTCGGCAATAGAAAGCCAAAAATGTTTTAAGTGTGGTGATGAGTCTCATTTAAGAAAAGATTGCACTTAGAAAGATTTTAAATGTTACAGATGCGGTACGCCAGGGCATCGTGCTGTAGACCGTAAAGTTAAAATTGATATGAAAAAGGAGAACGAACCGAACGCAAATGTCGAGAACAGTATGACACAAAGTTGTTCCAAAGCTCAGTGCTTTTTACTGCTTCAGGTCTAGAACTAAAAGATGTTCTGTACGCAGGTATCAATTTCAGTCCTCACAGACACAGGCTCTGACATGTCTCTACTACGCAGAAGTGTATTTCAAGATTGGGAAGTTCATGCTGACTCGGTCCGGCAAGTGTTTGACGGGCGATTGTGATAGTCCGGCATTAACATTTGGTAGTATTGTGGTACCAAAATTTTCGACGAATAGTGCATCGAGTTTCATGTTGTTCCAGATGAGGATTTACGGTTTTGTAGCTATTTTGGGTAGAACAATTCTTGAGCTACTCGATATGCAGGTCGTACTTTGGAGAAAACGCAGTTTAAGCGACGCGTAATGAATAACGGTAAAGAAGAAACAGATTATAAGTTGCCGACTCACAAGAGCCCGTCGTCGTCGCGCACTTGTTATTTGAGCTCTTGTGGATATCTGCATGTTAGTTTCGGAAGAGGTAAAAGAGAGAAATGAGGTTAAATTGTCTCATCTTAACGAAAATCATATCACTGAGGTGAAAGATACGATACAGAAGTATAGATGCTGAGAAACGTTGATGCGCCACGTCAAAATGAAGATAATATTAACTGATGATTCCAGTTTATCAGCATCCGAGGCGTCTAGCTTTCCAGCAGGAGATTGTCGCTACATACTTCGATAGATTTGCCAGATCAAGGAATAATCCGTCCTAAGTTTTTCTGAATATGCATCGCCGGTAGTGCTAGTCGCCAAAAAGATCGGAATGAAACGCTTATGTTGCCATTGCAGGAAGTCAAATGAAACGGGCAGAATACCACACGAGATTTCCGCCAAGATACCCCTGAACCTGTACTAACGCGTACAGTCATTTGTTGTATGCATCTGTGACTAAAACTTCAATCTTCGATATCTCTGGTGTTTGTTAACCGATTTCGATGAAATTTTCAGAAAAGTTATATCGTTACCCATTATTTCAATCCCCATTTTTACATTTTCCAAATCAGAAATTTTTGTAACGATCTTCACGGTATACCGGAAATGGAAATAGTATTAAAAATCAGAACAACCAAAAGCCTAGACCTGATGAGCTATGTGGACCTGAAGTCTCAGCTCGATCTCTGATCTGAATGATTGTTCATACATAACAGACAGACGTTTCACAAGGACGACAGGCTACACTGACCTCGGCTGTTGATGCTGATCAAGAATAAGGAAGGACTTATATGTCAGATGCTTCCTCCATACATACTTTTTGCATTAAAAAAACATTATACCTTCTTTAACCATTACATGGTTCGGGGTAGAAAACAGTGCGAGACAATTTTTCAACGTCTCAAATGGAAACAGTTTTAGAAAAACTGTAGGGCGCAAAGGTATTCACAACTTTAGATTTAACTAATGGCTTTCTTTCATGTTCCGATTGAACCAGATTCACAAAATATACGTCCTTTGTAACTCAGAAAGGCCAGTATGACTTTTTGTTTGTACCGTTTGGAATTTCTGGAACTCGCCGGCCGTTTTCGCAAGGTTTATAATGGCTGAGTTGCTACGCGAGTCGATAAAAAATAATGATGCTTTTGTTTATATGGACGATTTAATAGTTCCAAGTAATGATATTAAAGAAGGTATAGTAAAGCTGGGTAGAGTTTTGTAGAAGTGCTGCGCAGAATGGACTACGAATTAATTGGGATAAGTGTCAAATTCTCGTAGATGCGAGTTGATTTTCTGGGGTACATAATCGAAAAACACAATAAGACCTAGTGATGAGAAGACCCAAGCTGTAGCAAATTTTTCCTGTACCGAATGATAGGAAGGCAATCCAGCGGTTCATAGGACTGACGTCTTATTTTAGAAAGTTTATAGAGAGATACGCAATTATAGCAAAACCTTATTGGATTTGTTAAGAAAAGAAACGAAATTTGAATGGAAAGCATTGCAGATCGCGTTCGAGCAACTGAAAGAAGCATTGACTAGAAAATCTGTGCTGAAAATATACAAACCAGGATTAGAGACAGAGATACATACAGACGCGTCAAAATGGGGCTATGGGGCTGTATTGTTACAGAAAGATTTAGAAGACAACTTGTTCCATCCAGTACAGTATATGAGTCGTAAGACAAAACCCCTGTGAAGAAAAAATATCCGGCTTACGATCTCGAGGTGTTAGCAATTATTGAGGCTTTAACAAATGGCGTGTTTATGTTTTGGGAACTTGTTTTAAAATCGTAACCGATTGTAATGCCTTCGCAATGACGATGAAGAAGAAAGACGTACCATTAAGAGTAGCGCGTTGAGCAATGTACCTGCAGGATTTTAATTTTACGTCATAGAACACAGATCAAAGATGAAGCATGTAGATGCGTTAAGCCGAGTTACTTGCTACATGCTTTCAGAAATTATTATCCGTAAATTAAAAGAAGCGCAGTTAACAGATGAGTGGGTTAAAGCGGTGGGAATCTTGTTGAGGAAAAGGCGTATGAAGACTACTATATTGAAAATGGTATTTTGTTTAAGGATCCAAGGAACCGAGAGCTATTGTAGTGCCAGCTCAAATGGAAATGGAAATCATTCAAATAGCGGCACAGGCAGGTCATTTTTCGGCCAAAAAGACCCAGGACATAGTTGAGAAATCCTATTTTATTCCTAATATTAAAGGAAAAGTGTCCCGCATAGTGGATAGTTGTGTTGAATGCATTATTGTAAATGAAAAGTCGGGAAAGAAAGAGGGGTATCTACAACCTATCGATAAAGGAGATAGACCATTGTTGACATACCATATTGACCATGTTGGACCGTTAGAAATGACAAAAAGCGTTATAACTACATTTGTGGTGGTAGATGCGTTTTCAAAGTATGTTTGGTTGTACTCAACTCGCAGTACGGGTGTAGAAGAAGTTATAAAGTGTTTGGAATCGCAGGCTACAAATTTTGGAAATCCCTTAAGAATAGTTTCAGATAGAGGTGCTGCATTTACTTCTAACTTGTTTCGTGATTATTGTGAAGCTCAAGGTATCCAGCATTCAGTCAGGTCGAACGCATGCACAAGATTGTGATACCAATGCTCTCAAAGTTTAATCAGGGTGATACCGGTACTTGGTATAAGCATTTAAGCAGAGTCCAGCAGGTTATCAACAGAGTAGCACCGCGAAGCACCAAAAGTCTCACCGTTTAAAATATTGACTGGTCTAGAAATGCGTGTACAAACCGACCCCAAATTGAATGAATTGCTCCAGACATCGCTGACAGAAGAGTTAAACGATGAACGTGAAAAAGCTCGTGAAAACATAAGCAAGATACAGAAGGAAAATAAGAATAAGTTTGATTAAAAACCGTAAAGCAGACAGACAGTACAATGTAAATGATATCGTAGCTATAAAACGGACACAGTATGGGGTGGGCTTAAAACTCAAAGGGAAGTATCTTGGACCATACAAAGTAGTAAAGGTGAATCCACATGGAAGGTATGAAGTGGAGAAAATATGCCAAACGGAAGGGCCTTGTAAGACACTAACAGTTGCGGAATTTATGAAACCATCGGTAGATCAATCCGAGGCGAAATGATCCGTCAGGACAGCCGAATGTGGGAATCGAATATTCACGACATACACGCAGTGGTAGTCGATTCTAACATCGATTAAGAATTAAAACTCACGTCCACCACTATAAGCTGATAGTCAGTCGGTATTCTCGTCAGCTTGGCATCGGACGTAGTAAAAGTTACATATGAAGAAATGCTGTTAAATATAAGTAGCCTTGGAGCTTAAAATATCCCAAAATACTATACTTATCAATAAAGATTTAAAAATTATTAAAACCACATGGCATATAAGTTCGTTTCGTCACATATTTTCAGAAACAGTTCATCCCCAAAGAAAATACTAAAATATTCGATGGGTGTTTTCACCCAATTGCTGCATAGTTTACTTTTCCAGCAGGTCTCGCTTTCCATACACTCTGCACTCCTCCACCTCAAACTATGTAAAACAATTTTTTCCATCACATCCTGTACAACGTTTTCATTTTCATTCAAATCTTCATCAGTTGATTAATTTGTTCAATCAAACCAACTTGCATATTTTCATCTCTGTTATCCAAATTTTCCAAAGTTTCTTCTTATACTTTTTTCCATATCTGCATCTTCTTCTTCTTCATTTTTTTCTTCGTCAGCCGAATCATCCCAAATCAAAGTTGGCAAATTTTTCAATTTCTGCCTGAGTCAGACATTTTGGGCGCATCTTAGAATGTGCAAACAAAATAAGTTTTTAGCTTCGACAACTACCACAATAGGACCAATGTAGCATATACGCAACACTACATTTACAAAATTATTACAGACAAACAACATTGTATTTTCATGCCTGGTTTTTTTTTAAATTGCTCACTACCTTCATTAGTTAGTTGTTGAACTTGGTTTTAGGATAAGTTTATTATATTAGTGTTTTTAACACTTTTTTATAACAACGTTTTTTTGCAAAATGAATTTGTCAACTTTGCTCGGGAGAATAGCTATCAACTGAACACAAGTACAGCTGATTACCAACCAGTCAGCTGTAAGCTTAAACAACATATGATTTAACTTTTTTGCGAAAGAATTAAAAAAAAATATTTAAAATTGCGGTACTTAGACGCTTATAAACAAAATGTTGCATCATACGCAACAGCGGGCATGAGAGGGTTAATCTGTGCAGTTTTAAATGTCAGCAACTGCTACTTTAACTGCCTCATGATACAACTAGACAAGGGTAGTCTCGTCGGCAGCAGAAACGAGCCGATTTACTGTCTTAGCTTCAGCGTTCAGTGTTGGAAGAGGTTGTCTGCGGACGAATTTTTTGTGATTTTTAACCCTTAGCTGACCACTATAAAATGAACTATTGCTATTTTTGTCATAAAAATGTACCGGGGGAGAAAACTATTCCACGCACCGAAGTGTCGTGTTAAGAGGCAGTTGGAGCAAAGCCTAGGGTGCAGGCCTTGGCAAAACTCCAGAATCTGCTGAAACTCATTTTGATGAATCTGAGTTCGCGTTGCATCAAAAAGGGTAAAATTTACAAAAGGAGGCGATTAAACGATGATGCCATGCCAAACGAGAGATAGAGCGTCAAGCGAAAATTTTTAAAGATGGCTACGCCTGTTCGAGCACGCAGAGTAAGTTAAGCGTGTAAAACATGTATACATATGTTAACACTAATGTAAATGTATTGTAGAGACGAAGGTAACCGAGGCAAAGAGTTAAGCGTATGGAAAAGATTTGAAAAGCTTACGCCAGCAGCTTGAGGAATCACGGCAACTGAAGAGTCTCTGGGCAAAATATTTTAAAATATTAAAAATGGTGGGCAGCGCGCAAATTTAATTCAGATGACATGTCTGCGGCTATTTGTCTTCATACCGCAGGCTTGGGCGTATAACCATCTGCATAAAAAAGGATTTCCTTACTCAGTTCAAGTGCAACTTTATACAGATGGTTATCAGATGTGGAAATAAGGACAGGTACCTTGATGTGGTCATAGATCTTATGGACAATCCCGAAATGGAAGATGCCGATAAACTTTGCGTCTTGGCGTTCGACGAAATGAAGGTTGTTGCTGTTGATGAGTATGACAGCTCTTTCGGACGTCGTCTACGAGCCCAAAAGGGCGTTAAACCACACATTGTTCGTGGGTTGGAAAAAGTCTTGGAAGCAGCCAGTTTTCTTTTGATTTTAACACCAGAATGGACGTGGAAACACTGCATTCGACAACAATAAGCTGCACAGACAAGGATATCTAGTGTCGCAATTGTTTCTTATTTGGGTCCTGGAAACCAGAGATTATGGAGGGAGCTTGGTATATCAAGAAGGTAAGTGCGATATAAGAATAACAAACAAATAAGTGTTAATTTTGTTTTGTTTTCAGGAAAACGT
>JAECXO010000297.1:0-25712 GCA_018152825.1 Scaptomyza hsui
TGACTCGGTACAGACGAATTGCCAGCAATTTGCTGTCTATACGTCTGTATGTCAGCGACGTGATCGCCGTTAGGTGTATATATGTGTGTATGTATGTTTTCTGTATGCTATTTGCTCTGAGCTGCTGTATAATGTGGAAGGGGGATAGCAGCAGCAGAGTGCGAACAACAACAACACATGAGCATTTTTTCTGTATTTGGTGGCTCGAGATCAAATGACAAAATCATTTGGGCCGAATGTATACCTAAATACACATATATATGTGTGTTTGTATGCGCATGCATATTTTTTCAGTTTTGGTGGCTCTCAAAGTGGTTGGGGTTTTGTTACTTTTCTAGCACGCATATCAATGTGTGTGTGTGCATGTGTATGTTTGTGGCATTTTGAATGTATGCGTAGCAATTGTCGGCCGATTCTTGACCTGTCTCAATTTTTATGATTTTTTAGCAATTGTATTAAAAGTATATAAAAATGTTATTAAATGATAATTTTTATTTATTTTTAAAATGCATCTTAATCATTAAGATGCATTGCCCATAGTTCATAGTACATATGATTAATAATAATTTATATATTTTAATATATATATGTATATAATTATATATTATATATTTGTGTTCTCGTGACCCTAAAACATCATAACTAAATCTATATTAAATACCGACAGCCAATATTTAAAATTAAAATTTGGCGCGCATTTTAATCTGCCTACAAAACACAGGCAATTTCAGTTTTTTTTTCTGGTCATCCATACTCTTTCGAGATATAAGCTATATGACACCAGCAAACAACTTTCCTACCATGCAGTTGCTCATTTACATATAAAATATGCACACATATTCCGAAAGAGTATAAATGGTTCATGTGTCGGCAGCTGGAAGAAAATCACAGCGCTTGCGGCCTGCGTGCCAACAAAAAACCTTTTCTCTACTCAATAAACACACACAAGTTCAAGCGATCTCAACAGAAATACAGTTCTGAATACTCTTTCGGAATAAGTGTGCATATTTTATATGTAAATGAGCAACTGCATGGTAGTTGTGTGGCAAAGTTGTTTGCTGGTGTCATATAGCTAATATCTCGAAAGAGTATGTATGACCAGAAAGTGAAAAAACTGAAATTGCCTGTGTTTTGTAGGCAGATTCAAATGCGCGCCAAATTTTAATTTTAAATATTGGCTGTCGGCATTTAATATAGATTTAGTTATGATGATTTAGGGTCACGAGAACACATAAATATATAATATATAATTATATACATATATATATTCAAATATATAAATTATTATTAATCATATTATAAACTATGGACAATGCATCTTTATGATTAAGATGAATTTTAAAAATAAATAAAAATTATATCTTAATAACATTATTTTTATAGCTATCGTTACTTTTAATAAAATTGATAAAAAATCATAAAAATTGAGACAGGTCAAGAATAGCCAAGGCAATTGCTACGCATACATTCAAATGTGCTGCACATGAACATACACATGCACACACACACACATTGATATGCGTTGCTAGAAAAGTAACAAAATCCCAAATCACTTGAGAGCCACCAAAAACTCAAAAAAAATATGTATGCGCACATACACACACACATATATATGTGTATTTGGGTATACATTCGCCCAAATGATTTTTGCTTCATTTGATCTCGGAGCCACCAAATACAGAAAAAATGCTCATGTGTTGTTGTTGTTCGCACTCTGCTGCTGCTATCCCCCTTCCACATTATACAGCAGCTCAGAGCAAACAGCATACAGAAACATACATATACACATATATACACCTAACGGCGATCACGTCGCTGACATACAGACGCATACACAGCAAATTGCTGGCAGTCCGTCTGTATCGAGTCAAAATTTGCGTTCGGCTCGATGCTTTCAGCAGCCGAATGAGGGTGGTTCCTCCGCAAATTGGACCAATTAGGCTATTGGATTTTTTGCGTTTGACTCCTCTACGTGTACTTGCTTAATGCTAGTACTTAATACAAAATATTGAAAATCTGTGACAACTTATCAATCATCGAAATCGGTTGAGAAACAGCATAGATATCGAAGACTGAAGTTAAATCACATAATACACAAAAAATTACTATACGCATTAAGTATAAGTTCAGGGTATATGGTAGTCGGGAACTAGAGCTGCGTAGTGGCTTACGAACCATGCCGGGTTCATTCTGCTACTTTTTAAACTGGCGACAGACTGACGCACAAGCTGAGGGCATGATCGCGATCGAATACATACATAAATGCATCGAAAATAGGCAAAACACAACTTAACGCACAAGTTGCACAAAGAAAAACAAGTAAAAACGTTGCAGTCGGACGCAACCGACTGCGGAATACTTTGATACCAGTAAAAGAACGGTTGATAAGGGGGAATGCAGGGGCGAAGGGAGTGGCCCATGTGGTAAACATCGCCATGTTACCAAATTTGGTGACTCTAGCTCAAAAACTGTGGAAGATAGCTTAACTTCCAAATTTAAAAGGTGGGCGGCAGAGGTAGGCGTGGCATCCAAATTCTTGAATAAAATGTTTTTAACTGTCACTATATATCTGCCTACCAAGTTTGGTGGCTCTAGCTCAAAAACTGTTAAAGATATAGCCGATTCCGATTTTGTAAGGCGGGTGGCTTTGGAGGGCGTGGCATCCAAAATTTTGAATCAAATGTTTTTAACTGTCACTATCAATCTTCCTACCAAGTTTGGTGGCTCTAGCTCAAAAACTGTTAGAGATATAGCCGATTCCGATTTTATAAGGCGGGTTTTTGATGCATTTTTTTGGGGAATGTCAATATCTATCTTGACACAACATTTGGTGGCTCTAGCCCAAAAAATGTGAAAACTATAGGCGTTTCCAATTTCAAGGAGCAGGCAGAATGGGGGCGGAAGGAGTGGGCGTGGCATCCAAAATTTTGATGCAGTTTTTTCAGGGACATGACTAGCTATCTGCGTGCAAAATTTGGTAACTCTAGCTGTAAGAATGTGAGAAATATTTGGTTTTATCGGTTTTCAGTTATCGAATTTATCGATTTCCCAGCCTCCTAGTAGGCGTGGCACCCCAATCTTGACACTTTATCTGTCGCGCCTATAGACAAACATAATTGCAAAGTTTCAAGTCTCTAGCTTTACGGGTGTCGAAAAAAGTTGCGTTCATACAGACGGACATACGGACACCATGACGGACATTGCACAAAACCAATATACTATGAGACCTTCGGTATCAAAGTATAAATACCCTGTGACCCAATATGCAGTTATCGTCCATGAAATCACATATATATATTCTTCAACTATTTATTCTCAAGATATAAAAAATTTATTATATGTGTGTTTGTAATTAAAGCTATATAGCTTGCGTTTAGTTATTTATTAACGAAAAGTTAACTTTAGTATTTACTACCCTCCTGCGTTACGCAGCAGCAAGCGGATTGAAGCAATAGGCAAAACGCAACAAGACAAGCGTATATATATGTGCTGGTTGTCGTTGCTGACACGCACAAACTGCGTAGGCCTTTAATACCCTTTATACACATAAATGTAGTAGTACGACAATTAATTTTAAGTTTTTGTTTACAAAATACCTTTTAATTAGTGTTAATTTTAGTTTTGAATTAAGTCATGAAAAATGCCCGTTTTATTTCCAAAACACTAGTAAGCATAAGATATGGAAATCATAAAGTTTTTTGAATATATCTATTCAAAAACGCAAAGTCCATATGTAAAGTGTAAGCCATTTGTTTTGGAATTTATTAACCTGCCTCAAAATCTATTGCTTATGCCAAAACAGCTGAATCCCGCTAACCGCGCAGCACTGCTGCCGTGGCTAGAAACTCACCCCAAGCCGAGCCTTCTAGCCGACGGCAGCCTTTAACATAAGCTTCACTTCACATAAAATTCAGTAACATTTTAGAAGTGTCACATAGAGATCACGAGATAATAAAGTTCCTGCGATTTAATACATGGAACCTCAAGTGTTTTGATCCTACGATACCAATACTACATACAATTACAGACGAAGTCCATCATCCTACGTGCGAAGCCCCCCTACATTTTCATGGTCCTTCGAGCCGGATCCACAGCATCAGCGGCATAATATTCAGCTTTCAGCAGCACGAGAAGAAAAGGAAAAAAAGATAAGTATAAAATACGTAAGTACATAAGTACATACGAACCGCCATATTTCAAAGAGTGTAACAAGTAAAAAGTGGAAACTATTCCGTCGTTTTCCACTGTCTATACTCCAATTAGACTACTTGTTAAACCATATTCTAACCAGAGAGAAATATGCGAAGGTCTGTCTGCGCATTTTAAATACTTCTTATATATGTATGTACATATGTACATACCTGCGCGCAGCAAAATTCCGTCCAGTTTTTCCGAGTTCCACTTGTTAAGTGTTCCAGAACAACATAAATCATATATAAAAACGAAAAAAACATACGTTTTTTTTTTTTATATTAATATTATATATTTATGCACTTTTACATACATATGTACATAGACGAATAAATGTAAAAAGACTGGTAACCAGAGCCGGCGATGTTAACGCAACAGAGAGCCTCAGCACATTTTCGAAGCATACACAAGTAACGGAGCTGGCAAGTTCCCCTAACATCGCACAGCTGCATTTGTTTTGATTTTTGCTTCTTTTTTTTCAACCTGCGTTTGGCGCCATATTTGTATTTTTGCGTTTTGTTTATGCCCTGCTGATTATGATTTTTCGCAGGGCATGTGCACTAATATGCATTTACGCGTTGATTACGATTGAATAAATATTATGAAGCCAATTTTTATAGTATTATACATTAAGAAAACTAAGTTAAAAGCTTATATTATTTATAATAATATTATTATTTCGCTGGCTGCAAAAATGTATGGATAAGTGCTTGCCTGCTGTAGTTTTTCGACCCCGGGTTCAACACCGCGTTCGAGTTGATGTTTTTATATATGTTTATATTTTTTTTTTTCTACTTTTTAGTTTTTTTTTATCCAATTTAATGTTTTCGCACCACTCCACTTGTAATTCTTCAGGTACGCGGAAAAATTTGTTGCCCCCAACGCAACTTTTCACTACGCACTTGTAAACTACTCTTTTAACAATGTTTTCCATATTGAAATGGAACAAATAACATAAAATTAAGCAAATAAAAGTATAAATAATATTTTAGGGCTTTTAGTTTTGAAAAAACTGTTGTGTATCGCACTTTTTGTTTAATCGCTTTAGATCTCAACTAGTCGCTTCAATCGTCAGCACAAAAGTATCAAAAAAAGCATTAAAAGCGCGCAATTTTTTGGTTTATTTTTCCTTTATCCACTTATTCTAACGCGCGTAAACTTTTGTTTTTGATTTGATTTCCTTTGTGTTCCATTACATTGAACACAAAATAACACCAACCTCAAGTCATCAACCTGCAAGAGCGGTCGTGTCACAGTTAGCTAGATGCTTCTTTGTAAAATGTTTTTTGACCCAAGTTCAACCCCCAGCCAAATTAATCAAACTCTTTATTTTTTTCTTTTTGTGCGCTTTTTTATTTTAAATATATAGTACATTCGTGTTTTATATAAATATTATAATATTAAATTTTTTTTGCTTGTTTTTGATTTTGAATGCAAAATTTTTTTGTTAAGATTCTTAATTCTGAAATAAATTTTAATCTTGAAATAAAAGCTTTAACAGACTCTTCGATGTTAACATTTTGTGCAGTGAACAATAACTTTTTTTTTACGTTTTTGTTTAATCAAAATGTTCGTTTACGTAAAAAATATCGTTTCTAGGTGTTTAATCTGAGTTTTTAATTTATCAGACGAGTGATCAAACTGTCAAAAGATACCTCATCCACGTAGGTAAATGACCAGCTTTCGCTCCCTGGTTAGGACATTTGGCTTTAATTACATAGCCCGCATGGTACCCGAGGTCATCCTCCGTCAACTCATCCATCTCGTTGCCTCCAGGTAAGAGGTTGTTTTATGAGGTCTACATCGAACTCTTCAGTCTCTTTTCATTCTCTCTATTTGAAAGATCTAATCAAATTTATGTTAAGCCAACCGTCGCAGTTGTCATCTTCGACATTACCATTATTAGATAAACAATTCTCATTCTAATGAAGTGTGTACAAACATATTAAATGATAATAATTAAGAAAGAAACACATATAACACAAAAGACAGAACATAACTACCAACATTCACGAACAAAACTATGCTGAAATATAAAGCTAAACACGATTTGACAAAAATCAACATACAAACAAATTAGTTGGTTAATAGATTTTTTTGATTTTGTCATACCTGTAATATACTTTCTTAATCTAAAATTAAATTGAAGCGGAGTCGGATGACTATACAACCACCCCTAATCAGCATGGATCCAATAAAATTTTCGACTATATCCTGGTTAAGTCGACTTGTCAGTACATAATCAAATTCTATATTTTTATCAAAACATCAAGGGATGCGTTATTAACCAGAATTCAGTTTGAAACGGGACCCTATGGTTTCCTGCCACTTCCGTGCTCAAGGCTTTCGAGACATTCTTTTAAAAATGTCTCGCTGAAGTTCAACTTGCTTTCCATAGTTTTCCGGAGCCCAACTCCAGTATTTGCCGTTGACAATTTTGAATTAAAAACGCTCAAACCAGTCGTTCGTGCAAGTTTGAAAGGTCTGCAGTCTTGGCAGGCGTTATCAACTTTATATCCCATCGAATAACAGCGTCGGATGATCAGGAGGTTTGTTGGAAAAAAGTATTATTAATAATCTTAATCTTGAGTAGCCATCGAGCGAACATTTCCATATGGTTCTTCGATATTTTGAACATTGGCCGACAGACCCGACGTGGAACTGTGGTAGAGTGCCTGTTGGACTGTCGTCTTGTCACCTTGTTTCATCCACGAACAACCTGGGAACTACAAAGTGGTTGCTGGACCAGCTTGTTAGATGTGGTGTGTCAGAGAACACAAAGATCTTTAAATGCTCATCTGCTGGATGGCTGAACCACGTTTTCCTGAAAACAAAACAAAACTAAAATTATCATTGCCTTGCTATTCTTAGAAATGGTCTTACCTTCTGATATACTTCTAAGTTTCCTCCATAATCTCTGGTTTCCAGGACCCAAATAAGAAACAATTGCGACAACTGGATAGTCCTTGTTCAGAAGCATTTATTATCACAATGCAGTATTTTCATTCTGGTAAGGCGAAATCAAAGAAAACTGGCTGCTTCAAGACTTTTTCATCCACTAAACAATGGCAGAAAAACAAAAAACTGGTCAGTTCGTAGACGACGTCCGAAGAGCTGTCATACTCGTAAAAAAGAGCAACCTTCATTTCTGTCGAACGCCAAGACGCAAAGTTATCGGCATCTACCTTTGGATTGTCCATAAGATCTATGACCACATCCAAGGTACCTGTCCTTATTTCCACATCTGATAACCATCTGTATAAAGTTGCACGACTAGGTAAAGGAAACTTTTTTATACAGATTGTTATTCTGGGGAGGGGTCTGCGGTATGAAGACAACAGCCGCAGACATGTCATCTGAATTAAATTTTGCAAAGCCGCCCACCACTCGCGAATATTTTTACCTGGGGTCTCTGTCGGCATTCTTCGCCCAGAGACTCTTCGAGTTGCCGATTCCTCTTGCTGCTGGCGTAAGCTTCTTCAACTCTTTCTCCATATCGCAAATCTTATCATTCAGGTTACCTTCGTCTCGACAATACAGTTACATTAGTGTTAACATATGTATACATATTTTTAGACGCTTAACTCTACTCTGTTTATGTGCCTGAACAGGCGTAGCCATCTTTAAAAATTTCGCTTGACGCTCTATCTCTCGTTTTGGGGTACGGCACACGTTTAATCGCCTCCTTTTGATGCAAAGCATAAACTCAGATTCATCAAAATGAGTTTCGCAGATTCTGAAGCTGCCAAGGCTTCGCAACCCTAGGTTTGCCCCACAACCGCTCTCTAATGACTTCACTTCGGTGTGAATAGTTTACACCCCTGGCAGGCATTTATGACAAAATAGCAATAGTTCATTTTATAGTTGTCAGTTAGTTGTAATCACAAAAAAATCTCGTCCTCATCAACCCCTTCCCCTTCAACACACGAACGCACTGAAGTTAAGACAGTAACCGGCTCGTTTCTGCTGTGCCTGACGAAGACTACCTTGTCTATAGTTATCATAGGCAGTTAGTAGAAGTTGCCGATGACTGCACAGACAAAATTGGCCCATGTCACACACAGTTATTGTCTATAAAACCACAAATATGTTTGGGTATGAAGCTTGAGAGCAGAGCAGCTTGGGTCAGTTATTCTACATTAAGATATTAAATTACATTTAATTAGTTATAAGTGCCTTTCCTTATGGCCAAACACATTTTTAAAAATATCATACTACATATTGCGTGTATCTATTTAATAACGCAAAGTTTAATAAAACAACCACCTCTTCCTTGCTAGGTAGCAGCAACCAGATTCAAGCAAAAGTTCAAATGCAAACCACTTCTGCGACAACAAGAGAAATGAAGCGCGGCAAACAAATAATTGTCCGGCATACTCACTAATTTTCAATCAAACAAAATTAAAAACAATAATGGCCGACTTAATTGGCGAGGGAAACCTACAAAGCTTAAATGACAAAAATTATCAAACAGACTGGTTTCCCTTGTGTATGCTTCTGCAATTGTGCTATATATTAACAGAACACGCTCTGGCCCTGCCACCAGTCTTTTACATTTATTGTCTATGCAGCAACTGAAACAAAAGCATCTGCAATGCTGTTTTCTCGCTCTCTCATCATTGAAGAGCGGTTAAGAATGCACTAACACATACATGTCATGTCCGTGTGACTAACTGCTCGTCACATATGCACGTTATTGAAGATACACGACTTGGAGCTGCAGCCCAAGTCGGCTTTCTGTGCTGCTTTACATAAGCAGTCAGAATGACGTTAGGCTTTTAAGGGCCAGCTCTGTCTGTTAAGTTTTCGACTCTTCTTCTTCCTGGATTTAGTCAACATTTTGACGGCAATAAAAGATTACAGTCGATTTAAGGTCTCTATGTATTCTATGCTCAGTCATAGACGAATAAATGTAAAAAGACCAGAACCAGAGCCATGATGTTCTGTTAAACTAACATAGCACAATTGTGAAGCATACACAAGGGGGAAACAGAATATAGCGAGGAATTCCTTGTCATTTGCTTTGCATTTCCTCCATACTCGCCGAATTGTCGGCCATTATTGTTTCTACTTTGTTTGATTTGCAAAGTGTGCGATAAAGGACAGATTGTTTGTTGCCGCACTTCATTTCTCTCTTGTTGTTGTCGCAGAAATTGAGTTTTGCAATTTTAGACTTTGCTTAATCTGCTTGCCGCTAAATTTAGCAAGGGTAAAGGGTAGTTTGACTATTTAAACTTATAGTTATTAAATAGATAAACGCAATATACTAATTAAGATATTTAAACGTGTTTCTACCACAGAAATAAGACTGAGAACTATTAATTAAATGTAATTTAAATATCTTAATGTAAAATTTAGAATAACATTTAAAAATGTCATGTTTTCAAATACTTATCTTTCTATACTAAGCTTATATTTAGGTTTTATAGACAATAACTAATTATTGTCACATAGGGTATTTTAATCTGTGCAGTTTTTAAATGTCAGCTACTCTTTGTAGTCTGGAGTTGCTTCTTATTTTCTTACCACATACACACGTGTACTACAACATGCATACACACAAATACGAGCCTGACCTAGGCTAATGCTCTGTGCGTTTTCTTTGCCTAGGTGTCCAATAACAATATGCATACACACAAAGACAAAATAGATCATCTGAAAGTTACGTCATTTTTATTTTAAATAAATAATTGTATTTAATATTAAAATATTTATATAAAACACGAATGTACTGATATACTTAAAATAAAAAAGCAAAAAGAAAAAATAAAGGGTTTGGATTAATTTGCTTGGGGGTTGAACTTGGGTCAAAAAACATTTAACAAAGAAGGATCTAGCTAGCTCCGCCACGACCGCTCTTGCAGGTTGATGAATTGAGGTTATCTTATTTTGTGTTCAATGTAAAGGAAACACAAAAGGAATCAAATCAAAACAAAAGTTTACGCGCGTTAGAATAAGTGGATAAAGGAAAAATAAAACCAAAAAATTGCGCTTCTAATGCGTTTTTATACTTTTGTGCTGACGACTGAAGTAGACTATTGAGATCTAAAAGGATTAAACAAAAGTAAGATACACAATAGTTCTTTTTTCAAAAACCAAGCTTCCTGTAATATTATAATTATACTTTTCTTTGCTTAATTTTATGTTATTTGTTCCATTTCAATATGGGAAAACATTGTTAAAAGAGTAGTTTACAAGCAGTGAAAAGCCGTGTCAGCAAACAAACTATCTCATGCACTGAAGAATCCACAAGTGGGAGGTAAAGAAAACTCACTGGACGTTGAAAGTTTGAAGAACTCTGCAACCAGGGCAGTAACTTCCATTTGAGGAGGTATGCCTGGGAGTTCCGGCAACCTGGAAAGCTGATCTGAGCCCAGTCTCAGAACTTATTGAACTGGGAGCCTGGGCAAAGAATGGGTCCGGGCATCAATGAAAAGGTCTGCGAAAATGTAGCAAAACATGCAGATGATGTCAAAGAGCGAACGTAACTGTGTTATTGTGTTCGACGAAATACACGACTGTCGAGTCGAATATAACAGCAATACGGACCAAATAGACGGCTTTGTTGATTATGGTAAGAAAATGCGCTGTTTTAATGGTCTAAACCATTCATTTTTCAAATCAAAGGCATTGTTCAGCCATGGAAATACGCATTCTCCTATTATAGGTGAAGTAGTAGAAACTTGCTAGAGGTGATCCACGAAGCAATGCTTATTGGAGAAGAATTTAAATGTGTTACAAAACGGGCCCGAACGTCAGAGCCGTTGTATGCGATCAGGCATCAACCAACATTACCGTATAACCGACTTGGCGGTTTGGCCAAAAAATATATATGTTGACTTCATTGGAACCTAATTTATTTAATGTATGATTAAGTGTCCATTTATTTAAAAGTATAAGGAACTGCTTTATAGCACATAAAATCATTACCTCCCAACGGCATCGCTAGCTGGAGTGTAATTGCTGTTGTACGAGATAGATATTAAGAGCACTACAACTCGCATGGTCCAAAGTTTACGAGAAACATATTCGCCAAAAGACGTTTGAAAAATTGAGTGTAAAATATGCCGTCCAAGTATTGTCAAGGTCAGTAGGAAATGCGATTAAAGTCTGCCATAAAAATAAATTGTTTTCGACTAAAAAGAGTGGCAATTGGCTTATAAAGAAATAAAGAATTTGTTATTAAACTTAATGACGGATTCGATTTGCTTAACTGTAGATCATACAAGCATGGGTGCAAATAATTCCCACAGATTGCAAAATAAGCAAAAGCTGCTTAAAGAATATCATAAAGAAAGTAGATTTTCTTGCAAACCGTTGCCATGCAGGTTTACTTACAGACGCTTGACAGTATAATATGCCCGCTTCGAGGCGCTATTCGGCGACAAAACTATCGAATTTGTTCATACAACAAGATTCAATCAAGATAGTCTCTCGAAACTTTTGCTGCTTTGCGATCAAAGTTGGGGAATAACTCGAACCCCCAGTCTGCGAAATGCAGCACGATGATTGAGATGTCCATGAAAATCGTCACAACATCATATTGCAGCAATGCCAATTGTTAGATGATGATGATGATTTGCATTTGATTGATCTGCGACAACAATCGTCCATAGATGCGAGGATGAAGGCGGTATTCCCGCTATTCAACACACTCGCATTGACATCAATCCAGAATGGTGAGGAAGTAGCACCATGTACGCTCACTATCGTTGGGGAACTTCCTAGGTCGCGCAGATACTTTGACGGCTACTGTTGCTAAGAAGAAGTTTAATTGCAAAAATTCCATATAGCTCCCTCAACCAAATGGGCGCATTTAAAAGTGACAATTCGAATGATCTGGATTAAGGCACGGAATTTTACTACAGACAAAGGAGCCTTACAAACCCGTCAGATTAATTCTTCTTCGTGTGCAACTTGCATTATGCTCCGCCGAAGTTTCGAGAGGTCGCCACACTCAACAGAACAGGTAAGATTATCACTTGGTCGAATAACCAAAGCCAAACCAATCTGATCCGACTTGGCTGATGAAAGAAACAGCTGCTGGCATCCAACTGCTTAGCTACTTAAAACTAAGTGTTATATTAGCGCTAGAAAAAGCGAGGTAATGTTTCAGGTTAATTCTGGAACAGACAGCAAAAATCGTGTGTCTGTGGCAAAAAAATGAAAATCTTGTTATAATTTAAATGGTAAGTTTGCAGGCTTGGGATAAACTAATTAACAATATATTTCACTTTTATTTTTACAGCCTGGCTCAGATTTTTCAGTAATGGTATCCGAAGAGTTGGCCAAAGTGCTGCTCGGGTACATTTGGTAAATATAATAAACTTAAGACATTAATAAATATATTAAATAAAATGTTAATTTAGGTCTTGCACTAGCGTGGTTCTGTGCTACAGGCCAGAATTGTGACCTGAACTGCTTTTCCATACATAAATATGGTAAGAACTAAATGAATGAATTTATGAAAAGATTATAATTTATATCCCATCGTTTTAAACTCTTAAAAACTTTAAAATCGGTGTTAGGTTCTTTCTTAGTACATACTCACGTACTGCGTCAAGTCCCAAACAATCATTGCATTGGCTGCCCGAACACTTGGTATGTATATAATACAAAATAAAAATCACCTCTTTAATTATACATTTTTAATTATTGTTGTTGTAGATATAATAATAAAATACCATCGAATGATGACCCTAGATGGATGCCAAAGATGGATGACCTTAGATGGACCACCCAGAAGGATGACCTGGATGAATGCTCCAGAAGGATGACCAAGGATGATTTGAGATAAGACGCCAGAAGGATGACCCGCAAGGAAACCCACCAACGATACCTCAAGATAGCGCTAACTGCCAAGCTGCTGAGATTTGTAAGTTTTTAAAATGTTTATTTTCTTTTACCGATATATTTTAAACGAATAATTGCGCCATTGCGAGGTATTCGCGCTGGATTTTATATATAAGTAAAATAAAACGTCGTGACCCAACTGCAGAATGATCGATGAAGTTAAATGGTTTATAAACAGCACATATAAGATAAGTTTGTACATATTTTTATACTCTTTACTTTATATAAATACACAATTCATGAAATTTTCTGTAGTTTCAGAAACATACATCCTGATGCAACTTACGGAACAACAAGCTGACGAGCAGACTTCATCGCGCACACCAAGCTGCTTAATTTTAATTTAGCTTCAAACATCATTTATAATATGTATAATTGTTTAATGTATTATTTTGTATAAATTTTCTAAATTGTATATATTGGAATATGTATTATATATATATTGTTATTTCCGTAAATCTATATTTTGCATGCACATTCATTTTACGAATTTATTAAATACTTATAAATGATTACGAAAAAAGTTGAGTTCTTATTATAAAACAATAAACTCAAAGGTAGAAAAAAAATATAAACATATAAAACATCAACTCGAACGCGCACTTATCCATACATTTTGCAGCCAGCAAATAATAATATTATTAAAATAATATATGCTTTTACTTAGTTTTCTTAATGTATAATACTATAAAAGTTCTGGCTTCATAATATTAATTCAATCGTAATCAACGCGTAAAAATGCATATTAGTGCACATGCCCCAGAAAACAAGAAAACGTTAATGGATGTCGACAGCGGGATACTTGATACCAGTTATATACATATTAGTTTATATTTTTCTTCCCTGAACACAAATAAACTATGAAACTTATCTAGAGTTATACATAGCTTAATATAAGATCGCGTCGCTCGACGGTTCGACGTACCTAACTGCAACCAGGAACACCAGACGTGGAGGGCCATTACAACTGCAACGGGGCTTACAAATTTTAAACCTCGAGTCGACTTGAAACGATTTTAGTTACTCTCAAGTTCCTCACCTAAAATACCTTAGGTCTTACATTTAATCGAATTATAAATTTAAACAACAAAAATATACACATATTTAAATAAATAAAACAACACAGCAACAAAATTTCCATGCACAGCTAAAATAAATATACATTTATAAAGAAATAATAATATATAAATAAATTAATTATTATTAAAAAAAAAGAATAAACATAAATAAAATAAATAAATAAAATAAAGCACATAAATATTTATAAAATCAAAATCGGCTATTCGGTCGAAATGTTTTCAAGGTTTATACATATCCGCTATGATGGCTATATATTGTTTCATAGGTTTGCGCGCGACCCTCCCTCGATATATTAGAAAATGCCCAGTCAATATGGGTATCGGACTTCAGGCAGGGTATTTGTAATGGTGAATGGAATCATATCATTTGAAAGTAAAAAGTTATAAGCCCACCGTTATAATGAATGTTCGTAAGCATAAATTAAACTAAAAACTATGGAATCGTTATCAAAAAGTTAAATTGACTAAATAAATTCTCAAATTCTGTTTAAATTTTCGCAATGGATAAGACGGACTTTGTATAAAAATAAGAACACCTGCTGACTTGTATTTAAATAAAGCAATTCAAAACACAGACCCAGAAAATGCCGGAACAAAGATCAACGTGACGATATTCTCATTTTTTACAAACAATATGCCTTCCTTTTTTGGTCGATTTCTTCCACATAGGTGCAATCTAGTCGCACGACTGTTGAAAAGTCACAAGTCTGTTACAGCTTGTAGAGTATGTTGAGGCTCAACGAAACATAGAATTGAAGATTTTAAGATAATGATCAGACGAAATAAGCCAAATGGCAATGCAGATCTTGCGTATTATGAAAAAATTAAATTTAATTTAGAAGAGTTAAGTAACATTCGAAATGCGTCTTAAGAAGTTTTTCGGAGCGTAAAATTTAGTTCCTGACTTGGCGTCGAGCCCGCACCAGGCCTTATACAAAATTCACCGACTATGTATGTCCAGACGCGTTAGTTGCTCTACTAGCTACATATATGCTCGGCGCATTCTGCTGAAAGTGTGGACAACCACTTTGTTATATGTAGCACCCTGACTTTTATAAATTGTAATAGCTTCTGCAGGTACTAAAGGAAATTGTTCGCGGTCAATAGTTACTTGCTCGTTAGAATGGTACTGAAAACTTAACAGTCTTTTGAATTGGAGTCCAAGAAGGCCTGACGATGTGAGCACTTAGCTCGAGCAGTAACTCCTACACTTTCCATAAAACCTCATCCACAGAAATTGATAGTAATGAGCTAAATCCTACTCCAATGTTCCGTTGTCTGTTGACCAATCCATCAGCATCTGCTACTGGCCGTCACCATACTCGCCGTGGTTTTTAAAATAAGAGAGTTGGGTAATCCCTGGGCCTGGGAAGTTTTGTAAGTCCCAACGGACCATAATCACTTTGCAAGAGCAAAGACATGAACGCCTCAAATCTCTAGAATTGGAAATATGTTGGTCAGTAATTGAGTTAAGTTTGGTTGTGGCTGAAACCATTAACTTCGGCGTTAGAAACAAAAGATGAATGACGTCATCTGTGACTTGGTCAGTGCGACAAATCCTATTTTTAAATAAATCTACGTCCTCTGTTGACATTTGACCAGATGCCATATTGTTGAGAGGGCTGTCATGAAAGGTTGATCATTTCGCTGCCGCATAATCTCTTGTAAGTTCAAAGAACTTAAAAACAACCCCAAAGAGATGACCCAAATATATAATTATATGTTATGCGACTCGAAAAGTGGATTGAAATATCCATCTACTCCCATTGGATCGTAGTTGTTCAGATCGCTGAAAACGATCACTGAAACTCGCGCAATGAGTTTCTCTTATTATTGTAAATTTGTTTGAGTACGGAGCCCAAACCAGGCACATTTTTTGGATCCTACCATTGAGATCTCATCAATAATTAAAACTTTAAGGATCAGTCAAAGTTGATCACCATCATACAAACCACACCCAATTCTTAAAAGCGGACCCAGACTGGTTAATGGAAGAGAAAGACAGGTGAAGTGTGGAACCATTGACGAAAAGGCTTTACTTTCAGCCGGCGCATCACAAATGATTAAGGCCGTAGCCGATCACATCCGCTTATTATAGAAATGAAGTTAATGACTGGTAAAGTGCTGATATAAGACGACTCTTCCAACGCTAGCGCCCCCAATTCAACAAACTCGATGGAAAACGCTCCTTTCATAATGGCGTTATGAAGAACATGAGAAAAAAGTTTTTTGCTTTAAATGACGATTTTACGAGATCTGCTAAATTTTCTGGGTGAAATGAGTGGAGGAAGCTTAATTAGGCGGACGTTATCTGCTTTTCGATGTGTCATTGTTATTCAAATTTAAAAGATTTAACGAGAATTTACCCTGAAAAGCCAGAACTCTAAACTCTTCATCAAGAACCAATCTCACCCACCTGTTTCAGCTTTCCCTTAAGCGCGTCTTCTAGCATAGCGGGCCTTTCCCTAAATAAATGTAGTTGTCACGCCTGTTGTTTATGCGTCCTGCTTCCAGCACAACCTCACACTTTTACTGACTAGCTCCTGTTGCTCCTGTCGCCAATTTGAAATAACATAACCCAACCCCCAAAGTGGAAGTTTTGCCTATCCTTGTGAAGTCCAAATTTCTGCAACTAATTATCCGTGGGACTTGGACCTCTTTCATAAAACCACTACCATCTATGTTGGAAAATTCCGATCCCACAACCTCATTTTGCTCGTCATCGTCGCTATCAATATTTTTGGCGTGATACCTGCAAGTTTTGCTAAAATTACCAGGCAAAATCAGCTAAGGAAATATTTTCCAGATCATTAGCCGTTGCATATAATGATCTAACAGACCAACTGTAAAAATGTCTGTCGAGTTTGAGGGCAAATTTTGAAGTTGTTGCTTGGGCCGAAGCATTTTACTCTATTCTCGGGAAGTGCTGTGTTAATGTACTTTCACCATTACTGGTCTCGACATACGCAACCTATTACAACAATATACGGCTTCCGAGTGAAATCTCAGTGCCGGAAATAAATGTATGCCCAATGTGTTGCAACTTTGCCATTGAGAAATTGCGCGCCGTTAATTTCATCCACAGCATCGCGCATTAATTTGAATTCTCTTGTGATTTATTAAGACAATTAATAACATAACTGCAGCATGCGTAAGGATCTAATATAAACTGAATGTCGATATTTGCATTTGCATAGCAAGAATATGTTTGTTATAAGCGTTTACTTTTATAGCGTTAAAAGATCGATTCAGGAAAATTTGTCGTTATTTCAAACCAGACCTAATTGCCATTACATATTCCTCGTAAGTAAGGTTGATTTGATCGTGAGATAGGAATTCCTCAAATGTGTCAACTGTTGGCAATGCATCACGTTCAAAAGGAAAATTTAAAAACTTTTGAATTTTTTGAAAATTTGCGCGATGTGAAGTAGCGAGATCACTTTCGGACAAAGGAAACAAAATTTCTGTTTGGGGCATTGGCGGATATGGAATACCAAAGCGACACATGCGGGACCCCCTTATTTCCCGCATACAAGAATGCCCATGATTATGCTTTTGGTATTCAATGTACTGGCTAAGATCAACATTTGTTACATCTGTAGTGACAAATTGGTTGATAAAGTCTATAACAGGTGGAATAGAACTGTCTGTACTTGCATCGTCTTTAAAGTCAATTTTAGGGGCACCTTTAAGCCAAAACATACCGTGGATGTGAGGCGAACCTCTTTGCTGAAATTCAACTCGCCAATAATATTTAATAACTGGATGACAACCAAAAATACCACCCTCTTTTTTCATTAATTTTAAAATCTGTCTATAGCGAAAGTCGAAATAACGAGCACATGTAATCGGATCCGCGCGAATCAGCCTTGCTTTTTCTGCGAATTGCATAGCCGCTGCGCTCTCTTCGGTAATGTGCTGCTTATCGACATTTCGCTTTAGCAAAACTAACAGTTCCCCCCACCGAGTCTCAGCAGCCGACAATGTTATAAAAAAGGTTGGCAAATCAAATTGTCATTACCTTTTTTTTTTTGCTCTCCCAATGAGCTGGAGACGAGCGAATTCCCTTTAAATCCCGATAGCCTTCATCATGAAGAATTAAATTATCTACTAAAGTATCATTAAGTGCATGGGCTGCAGTAGTGCAGCGAGGAGCAGTATGTTTGCGGAGGCAAATGTACGTATTACTACGAATATGGATCATTTCCAACTTTTTATAGTTATAAAATATTTTGTCGGTTCTACAACCTCGCCTATCATAATTTCTAAGCTCAGATCTAACAATGGTAGTGAAATTTCCAGAACATAATCTTATTTTGCCTGCAAATATAGTCGAAAAAGACAATTCTTCTGCATCCTCATCTCCAATCATATCAAGGGGTCGTTGGCCTTCGCCGGGGGCCATTTGAATTCTTTGCCCACCTGGATAAAGCTGCTCTTCTTCTATGTCTTGTTGGGCTTCCTGATTTTGATTATTCATTTCGATTTGATTACACAAATTTCTGTCCTCGTTATTTGCAAAGAACGGCACATTAGAAGGAGCATTTGAAAAAGAGGACATTATTTGCTCATTGATAGAAATACTATGCTTCTGATAAAGCTCAGTTGAAACTAAAAAGCGCATGGCGTCAATAATTTTAGAAGGTCGAATTGTTTCAGCCATGAAATCATGGTTGTATTCTAATCTACGTTTGAGGTGGAGCTGAACAACCTCAGCTTCGTGAAAAGCTCTCGCGAGAGAGGTAACAACATTGGCGGTTGGAATGGGGACATTCACAATAGCCCCTTTTATTGCACTTTGACGCTCATGCCCTAATGACTTAATAATCATAAATGGAAGACGTGGAGAAATTAGTCTTTCCTCTAAGGGAGTCAAGTCTTTTAAGCATTGGGGAAGGAATGGAAAGTCTAAGCCATTAGTAATGGAATTTTTTGCTAGCATACCTGATTTTATAGTGCGACTACACGACTTACAAAACTTGTATGTGCTATCTTCTGAGGGGAAATCCCTCGACAAAAACAAATTCTGCGCACTATGTTCATTGTTTTCTTCAATATATTGAGATCTAATTTTGTCCACTTGATGTGGAAACCAAAGCAAAGGCAAAGTTGGTCAGGGCCTTGTTTAACTAATTTATTATAAGCACTTATTTGGGAGTTTAATTGATTAATGGCTAAAGGGGTGTTATTCGCTTGCTCCAGCCCACTTGGCTCTTGTACGACTGCCTCTCTCGCTAATCTCCTTGCATTCTGCCTATTTACTGTATTTCTACCTTGCTCAGCTAGCCTACGCAAACGGTTGCTGCGTATCCGAGCTCTTTGAGCTCAATTTCGCTCCCGCGACAGAATACTTAAATCAAGCTCCCGTCTACGCACGGATCTAGCCTGCCTTCTAAGTGTCTGTTCTAAATGTCTGTAATGTACGTTTTGTCTTCGCGTTCGCCTGCGAGAACTGTCCACCACTTGCTCCCTCTCACGTAATTCAAAGTTCGTCCGTCTTTGCGCCCGACGCGACCTGTCCACCGCTTGTTCGGCTTGCCGAATTCGTACATTCGTTCGTCTCCGCGCCCGTTGATCAATGTTTTGCGCTTGCTCGGCTCTCCTTACATTTTCATCTTCCCTCCTAGCTGCGCGACGCGAACTGTCCTCCGCTTGTTCGGCTTGCCGAATTTGTACATTCGTTCGTCTCCGCGCCCGTTGATCTGTGTTTTGCGATTGCTCGGCTCTCCTTACATTGTCATCTAACCTCCTACCTGCCCGACGCGACCTGTCCACCACTTGTTCGGCTCCGCGCGTGGTCAATCGTGTTCTGTCTCTGTTCAATTCTTCTAGCTTCTGTGAATTGTCTGCGAGCTGATCTTCGCACAGTGTTAACTACTTGTTCGGCAACTCTATGTTATAAATCATTTCTACGAATTCTCTGGCTTTCCGCATTCGCACTCAATTCTGTTACTACATACTCATCATTTTCGCGATGAATCCTATTCCT
Source organism: Scaptomyza hsui (assembly GCA_018152825.1). Classification (NCBI taxonomy): domain Eukaryota; kingdom Metazoa; phylum Arthropoda; class Insecta; order Diptera; family Drosophilidae; genus Scaptomyza; species Scaptomyza hsui. The sequence continues at coordinate 20,113 of JAECXO010000297.1, forward strand.
AATTGCTTGCGCTCGCAATCTTTGCGATGCAGTCACCCTAGTTAAGCGAGGAATTTTTAATTTTTAATACAGACTTTACAACAAGCTGGACTTCCACTAAGAACTGTGTGTAAATCTTTTAAATTTATGTTTAAATTGTATTTATTTAAATATATGTTATATATTCTTGATTTAAAAATTTTTAAAAATATAGTTATATGTATTTAAATATGTATATGTATATTAAGATATGCAATATTAAACAAATTTAAATGAATTTAAAAATTAAAGTGTTATTTTAAACGGTAAAAATTAGATTTTGTAACTATATAATAGTATAATTTAACTATTTTGCATACAAATATCGATATATCGACGTGCTTCAAATGCCGCATTTGCGTTTGTGTGCAACAGCGAAAGCTATCGCTTAAACATAACAATTGATGCAAAATAATTCAATATATAATTCTTTGTTCAAGAACTGTGTATATTAATGTAAAAGATATGTAAATATGTTAGTTAATAAGACGTACTTTAATCTGATAAACCGATCGATAAAATTGTGTAGTATTACAAATTGGGCAAAATTTAAAAAGCAATTGCTCGTAATTATGAAATATATAATATAAATTAAAGGCAATAGTAATAGTCTTGAAAAAGACTTCTAAAATGAATACCGGGTACAGCAGTCCGCTGCGTGTAAAACATATCCACGTTCGGATTTAATATATGTACATATGTACATACATATGTATGTATATCTGTATACACTTTGCACTGTTCTCAGTATTCACTCGCGATTATTTAGTTTTTTATTTTAAACAGTTAATTTTAAGACAAATTATTAAAACTTACGTTATTTTTAAGTAATATATTATATATATTTAAAGTAAAATAATAATAATATAAAAATTTTGCGCAATGAGAATCTTCAATTAAAGCGTTCGCATCAAACTGACTAAAAAGGTAAACATAGAGCAATATGCGCCAAAAGTAACGGCACTTACTCAATTCAAGTAATGCGTGTGCATTGCATTGTTGTGTATTGGTGTGGTTAACATATGTTAGCAGATTGAGTAACATAGCAAAGAGCAATTTGCGCAAAAAGTAGCGGCACTTACTCAATTCGAGTAATGCGTGTGCATTGCCTTTCTATGTATGGGTGTGGTTGGCAGCCAAACAAACCAAATTTTATTTTACTGGCAACTCTTTTATAGAAATTATCGAAATCACATATACTGGCAACGCTACTCGCGCTTGGATACGCTAAAAACTAGTTCCCAATACAAGTAAAATGACTAAGGCCCAATTTTTTAATATCCGGTTAGTCAAACTATTTTAAGTAAGGTCAAATATTAGTTTCTCAGTGTTTGGTTAGCAGTTACCCTAGCGCAAATTGGTAAACACCTTTACTGATATATGTATAGTACCGATATAAATATCGATACAATCATCGCAAAGCGAAAATGCTGATTCTAGCTGTTACTAGCATTGTTTATTTATTAGATTTTTAAAACAAATCGGTAAATGCAAAGTCTTTTAGGTCCACAAGCACATGCGTCTTAACATCTTAATAGATCATCCCTCGTTTATTTTTTTGGAGTCTCTAGCATGGTGGCATGGGTGGGCGTGTCATCCAAATTGTTGATGCAGATCTTTGGTAGAGGTCACCATCTTCTCGCTTCCTTTCAAATTTCGGGGCTTTTTCTTAAAAACTGTGAGAGATAGCTGAGTTTTGGATTTTAGAAGGTGGGCGGCTGAGGTGGGCGTATCATCCAAATTGTTGATGCAGATCTTTGGTATATGTCACCATCTATCTTCTTATCAAATTTGGTGACTCTAGCTAACAAAATGTGGAAGATAAACGCATTACCGTTTTAAAAACGACGGGGGGCGGCAGGTGTGGGCGTGGAATCAAAATTTTTGATGCAGTTTTTTGGAAAACTTCAGTACCTATCTTGACACAGAATTTGGTGGCTTTAGCCTAAAATATAAGAAAAATATAGGCGTTTCCAATTTGAAGAAGCAGGGAGGATGGGGGCGGAAGGAAAGGGCGTGGCATTTACAATTTTGATGCAGTTTTTTGGAAAACTTCAGTACCTATCTTGACACAGAATTTGGTGGCTTTAGCCAAAAATATGAGAAAAAAATATAGGCGTTTCCAACTTGAAGAAGCAGGGAGGTTGGGGGCGGAAGGAGTGGGCGTGGCATCTAAAATGTTGATGCAGTGTTTTGGAAAACTTCAGTACCTATCTTGACACAAAATTTTGTGGCTCTAGCCCAAAAAATGTGAAAACTATAGCCGTTTCCAGTTTCAAGGAGCAGGAAGGATGGGGGCGGAAGGAGTAGGCGTTGCATCTAAAATTTTGATGCAGTTTTTTGGAAAACTTCAGTACCTATCTTGACACAGAATTTGGTGGCTTTGGCCAAAAATATGAGAAAAAAATATAGGCGTTTCCAACTTGAAGAAGCAGGGAGGTTGGGGGCGGAAGAAGTGGGCGTGGCATCTAAAATGTTGATGCAGTGTTTTGGAAAACTTCAGTACCTATCTTGACACAAAATTTTGTGGCTCTAGCCCAAAAAATGTGAAAACTATAGGCGTTTCCAATTTTAAGGAGCAGGGAGGATGGGGGTGGAAGGAGTGGGCGTGGCATCCAAAATTTTGATGAAGTTTTTTGGAAAACTTCAGTACCTATCTTGACACAGAATTTGGTGGCTTTGGCCAAAAATATGAGAAAAAAATATAGGCGTTTCCAACTTGAAGAAGCAGGGAGGTTGGGGGCGGAAGGAGTGGGCGTGGCATCTAAAATGTTGATGCAGTGTTTTGGAAAACTTCAGTACCTATCTTGACACAAAATTTTGTGGCTCTAGCCCAAAATATGTGAAAAATATAGCCGTTTCCAGTTTCAAGGAGCAGGGAGGATGGGGGCGGAAGGAGTAGGCGTGGCATCTAAAATTTTGATGCAGTTTTTTGGAAAACTTCAGTACCTATCTTGACACAAAATTTTGTGGCTCTAGCCCAAAAAATGTGAAAACTATAGGCGTTTCCAATTTTAAGGAGCAGGGAGGATGGGGGTGGAAGGAGTGGGCGTGGCATCCAAAATTTTGATGAAGTTTTTTGGAAAACTTCAGTACCTATCTTGACACAGAATTTGGTGGCTTTGGCCAAAAATATGAGAAAAAAATATAGGCGTTTCCAACTTGAAGAAGCAGGGAGGTTGGGGGCGGAAGAAGTGGGCGTGGCATCTAAAATGTTGATGCAGTGTTTTGGAAAACTTCAGTAGCTATCTTGACACAAAATTTTGTGGCTCTACCCCAAAAAATGTGAAAAATATAGCCGTTTCCAATTTTAAGGAGCAGGGAGGATGGGGGTGGAAGGAGTGGGCGTGGCATCCAAAATTTTGATGAAGTTTTTTGGAAAACTTCAGTACCTATCTTGACACAGAATTTGGTGGCTTTGGCCAAAAATATGAGAAAAAAATATAGGCGTTTCCAACTTGAAGATGCAGGGAGGTTGGGGGCGGAAGGAGTGGGCGTGGCATCTAAAATGTTGATGCAGTGTTTTGGAAAACTTCAGTACCTATCTTGACACAAAATTTTGTTGCTCTAGCCCAAAAAATATGAAAACTATAGGCGTTTCCAATTTCAAGGAGCAGGGAGGATGGGGGCGGAAGAAGTGGGCGTGGCATCCAAAATTTTGATGCAGTTTTTTCAGGGATGTGACTAGCTATCTTCGTGCAAAATTTGGTAACTCCAGCTGCTTAAATGTGAGAAATATATGGTTTTATCGGTTTTTGGTTATCGATTTTATCGATTTCCCAGCCTCCTAGTAGGCGTGGCAACCCGATCTTGACACTTTATCTGTACCGGCTATAGATAAACATAACTGCAAAGTTTCAAGTCTCTAGCTTCAAGGGTGTCGAAAAAACTTCCGTTCATACGGACGGACAGACGGACAAACAGACACCATGACGGACATTGCACAAAACCAATATACTATGAGACCTTCGGTATCAGAGTATAAATATAGGCGTTTCCAATTTGAAGAAGCAGGGAGGATGGGGGCGGAAGGAGTGGGCGTGGCATCTAAAATTTTGATGCAGTTTTTTGGAAAACTTCAGTACCTATCTTGACACAAAATTTGGTGGCTTTCGCCCAAAATATGTGAAAAATATAGCCGTTTCCAGTTTCAAGGAGCAGGAAGGATGGGGGCGGAAGGAGTAGGCGTGGCATCTAAAATTTTGATGCAGTTTTTTGGAAAACTTCAGTACCTATCTTGACACAAAATTTGGTGGCTTTCGCCCAAAATATGTCAAAAATATAGCCGTTTCCAGTTTCAAGGAGCAGGGAGGATGGGGGCGGAAGGAGTAGGCGTGGCATCTAAAATTTTGATGCAGTTTTTTGGAAAACTTCAGTACCTATCTTGACACAAAATTTTGTGGCTCTAGCCCAAAAAATGTGAAAACTATAGCCGTTTCCAGTTTCAAGGAGCAGGAAGGATGGGGGCGGAAGGAGTAGGCGTGGCATCTAAAATTTTGATGCAGTTTTTTGCCCAAAAAATGAAAACTATTTCCCAGGCGTTTCCCCCACCCCAGGAGGGCAGGGAGGATGGGGGCGGAAGAAGTGGGCGTGGCATCCAAAATTTTGATGCAGTTTTTTCAGGGATGTGACTAGCTATCTTCGTGCAAAAATTTGGTAACTCCAGCTCTGGGGAATGTGGAGAATATATGGTTTATCGGTTTTCGTTATCGATTTGATCGATTTCCAGCCTCCTAGTAGGCGTGGCAGCCCGATCTTGACACTTTATCTGTACCGGCTATAGATTAACATAATCCGCAAAGCTTCAAAGTCTCGAAGCTTCAGTGCGTTTGAGCGCAAAGTTGCGTTCATATGACGGACAGAGACGGACAGACAGACACCAAGACGGATTATCATATCAAACCACATGAGACCCGCTGGTATCAGAGTATAAAAATCATAATCAGCAGGAAAACAAAACGCAAAATACAAATATAAGCCAACCAGGTTGAAAACAAAGAAGCAAAATCAAAACAAACGCAGCTTGCGATGTTAGGGGAACTTGCCGCTACTCGCTACTTGTGTATGCTTCGAAAATGTGCTGAGGCCCTCTGTTGCGTTAACATCGCCGGCTCTGGTTACCAGTCTTTTACATTTATTCGGGTATGGCTGCTGTTCGTTTGCAGCAGCCCCGGCCAGCGTTTTTCAGGGCAGAGCGTTCCATCGTGCATAACGGTAAAAATACATTTGAGTATACATGCACTTATACGCTGGCTTCATTTTTGGTGGGGGCTAGCTTTGCCGAGATTTTTGTGATTTTGTTTCGTTTGCCTAGCACAGCATATACATGTGTGTGTCTACATGTATGAAAAGGCAGCACATTTTACAGTATGCAATGCAATTGCCTTGTTAGTTTTGGACCTGCCTCAACTTTTAGAATTTTCAAAGGTCTTCAACAAAGTTGAGGATACGAATAAAATTTATGTTATTATATTTATATTTTTTTATTAATTATTAAAATTACTTAAATCGTTAAGAGGTGCATAATTAATCATTTGTCTAATAATTATTTATATTTTATTTATATAATTATGTATTTTCGA
>JAECXO010000301.1:0-357500 GCA_018152825.1 Scaptomyza hsui
ATCGCTCTTCATGTTGGGCGCTGGATGACAAATTAGTTTTAAATCTCGCTCCGATCATGCGCCTTTGTTGTTGGCCATTTCGGCTCACTCTCTTATGTATGCGCGTGCTCTGTATGTCAAACAAAAAGCTTAGTATTGCTACCTTCTTCGCACGCACTGAATTCAGAAGTCAACAATGTATGCATGCATTTATATTTTTACTTGCATTTGTTAATATATATGTACAACAATGTAATAACATATAACATACTTACATATGTGCATTTGCAACACCAACAAAAGTTACAAATGTCAGCTCTAAAATTATATCAAAACAATAGCAAATGGTAGATCAAAAGTAAAATTTCTTGGGCTTCTATGTATGTGTTTGCGTGTTACGTTTTGTCTCAGTTAGCAAGTAGGTAAAACCACCCCCATAACATATTCTGGTGTGAAAAATTTTTCTAGACGCACCAAGCTTTGTTTAAATTGATTAGTTTTAAATCAATGACACCAACAAAAAGTAGCAGTGCGGGCCCAACAACAACACTAACAAGTAAGTAATAAATGTATATCAAAATTATGAAATTTAAATTTTCAAGCGCATTATTCACTTATTTGTGTATGGAAATCCGTTTCTTTTTTGCAAGTGTACTAACCATTTTTTTTATGACTTTGCTTGTGCGACGCGAAGGCGTCACTGCGCATCTGTTTTGTTTTTATAAGCTCGCTCGCGATCAAACCCTCAGCTTGTGCGAAAATCAGGCGCCAGCACTGGAATGAGTCATGTCCTCGAAGGAGTTGTCCAAAATAAAAATCCTTTCTTAGTGCTCACTTACTACCTGCATGGAATATTTTTTGAAAATTTCAGCTTTCTAGCTCTTTTCGTTTGGGCTGTGGCAACGTAGACAATCAGGACAAACTCTTTTATATATATATATAGATTATTTTAAAAGCTTAATGTTACATTTAAACATGCTAAGGCTCAATGTCCGGTTAGTCATACTCAGTTTAGTCGAATTTTAGTTTCTCAATGTTCGGTTAGCTCTTACTTATCCGATGCCTGGAGGTCCGATTACTAATTATACCGATGCTAAGTCCCGATATATAAATATCGATCCAATCACCGTTAGGCGAACAGCTGACTCAAGCTGACACTTGCATTGTTTATTTTTTTTTTATGAATCAAAGTTGCAAAATGCTTATTTGAGTCTCTAGGTAGGAGTCTAGGAGTCTCTCCTAAACAACTAAAAAGTTTTTCCCTCGTTGCCGTTTAAAACAGGGCTCATAGAAAGTTATTATATATACATTTTGATGTGCCACTTGTAGCAGTTTAGGAGTCACAGGCAAAAACAAAACCCAAAGAATTTCTGAATCCCCGTTAAGGTTGGCAGCACCATTCGGTGATACTGATATATCGATGATAGGTTAATTTGGCTTTGAAAAAACCAAATTGCTTAACTGCCGTATAGCTCGAGCAACAAAGCTATTCCGCAATTAACTATCTGCAAGCTTAACTGGACATTGAGAACTTGGGCCTTATACAATTATTTATTTTTGTCCGTGCCAAGCGAGTGGCTGTTGCCTTTTTGTTTTCTTATTCGGTCATAGCAACCAGCAAGTGTTTCGTTCTGGTTTTTTGCATTTACCCATTCTCAATAGAAACACACAAAACGCAGCTGCTTATTGTACAACTTATCAAGGACAATTTTTTTTATTGACCAGACGGGTATATTTGCTTTGTGCTAATGTAAGTAACAGGCAGAACGAAGCATCTCCTACCCCATAAAGTATAAATTTTTTTAACAGCATCATAAGGCGAGCCGATTTTGCCATATATGTACGCATAATGTGTAGGACTTGTGGTATCTTCTATTCGACTTTTTTTTAACCCTCTAGCACTTAAGTGGGTTAGTCCATGTAAAATTTTCAAAAATCAATTTTTGGCTTACTAAATAGTACAATCAGGGGTGTGCCAGCCATCAAAACCAACTCGATTCCAACCCAAAACCAACCTCGAGCTGGTTTTAGGTGTGCCAGAGCCAAGTTCGAGATGATTTTGAAACCTCAAGAAATTTTGCCCGAGATTTGGTCAATTTAAGCAATATTAAATGTCTAATGAATAACAACTGTTATTTTTTCGAAAGGTTATTTTAAGCTTAGTTGTGTATTGCAAATACATTTGAATTTAATACATGTTTTAATTCATGATTTTTGATTTTAATAAATCTTTAACAAACCTCTAAGACTATTTGCCGTTCTGTGTAAGCGTGCAAAACCGTCCCTAAAAAAGGAGCTGCCACATTGTTTGGTTAACAATAACAATTATTCGGAGTCTTTAATAGATCAATTTTAAAGACACTTTTTTGTGACAAATAAACATAAAAAAATCGTACTTTAAGGTAACAAAATTGCATGGTTGAGCAGTGTACAGTCTGTTGTAAATTATTGCAGCAACCTTTTTTTTATGAGGTGGCAACGGTGTTGAGGTGGCGGTGTTTGTTAGGTGTGTGAATGTCTACAGTAAGAAGAAGAATTTAATTTATGGAAAGCCATTGAGCAGCCAATATGTAGGTTAAATTAAATTGCATTTAATTATTTGTTTTACATATGTTTTATTATTGGTCCATAGGGGAAAAGACCGTTCACCTTTTGCACTTTTAAAATGTAAACAAAACCAGAGACCATTTACGAAGTACGTAGAACAGCTGTTCAAGCAAGCTATCACGGCAGGGCTGTCAAGCAACATGAATTACTTGGCGGGCAAAACCTCAAACCGATCCGAGTAAAATCTTAGGAGATAGACCCTTCAGAAGTTCCGCCCATTGGGCCATGTCAGTGCAGTGTGAAACTATAAACGCGATTATCTTGAAACTGTATTCTTAAAAACTGCTTATATTGTAACTCAAAAAGTTATCGACCGACTTGTTTGAAATTCGGTGAGGCCTTTCTCTACATTACTAACGGAAGGATAAACCTAAAACTTTTGATACTTCGCGTTGATTTATTACTTTTTAGGGGTTAAAAATTTCACAAAATTTTCCTTAATTCTAACTTTTTTTTCAAAGGCTTATTTTATAATGAATTTTATTTTATTTTTTTATATTTTTAGGTTTATTCCTGAGCCGCCATTCTGAAACAAAAAAATACAAATTTGTTTTATACTGTTAAAAGGTTAAATAAACTTGTGCTAAAATTTCAAAACATTATAATTATTTTATCACCTTTAAAAATACGTTTAAAAAATGACCGATGTTGAGGTTTCTACATGAACTTCCCCCCTTAAGAGTGCCTCAAGACACTTATCATATTATATTGTTTAAAAAAAGGCGGTTGGGTTTGATTTAAGCCTAATTCTTTTGGCGGGTCCCTAAGATCGTGCCCATCATATGGTTAAAAGCTTTCAGAGCTTTTGGAAGTTTTAACGGTACATATATAAAAGTTGTGCGGTAGAGCAGTGAAGTGATAAGTGGTAAGTGCCTCAAGACACTCTTGGGCCGTTGGGCGTACTTTTTTGCCGAAAATATTTCACATCGACAAGGCACTTTTTCATGGGAAGTTTTGTTTACTGCACAATTTTTCTTCACAGAAATTGACTTTGAAAAGAAAAAATGTCTCAACTAATGCGAAAACGCTACAAATTGTCGGATTTGACGGATGAACAACTTCTGGATATGTTCGATTCTGTCAATAGCTTTGATGAATTGTCAAATGAATCAAGCGACGAGGATGGCGACGACTTAAATTTGAAAAATACACTTAACGCAGCACTAACCGATGCTTCAGCTGGGGACTTGACCCTTGACATTATCTTTGACACTGTCGAAAATACGCTGGAGGAGCCTAATAGTGCATTTACACTGGCGCCGCTAAAAAAAAAAAGCTTTAGTGGTTAGCGGCGAAAGTCGTTTACATTGCCAAAAAGTCTTTAGATCAGCTGTTTATACTTTGATACCAAAGGTCTCATAGTATATTTGTTTTGTGCAATGTCCGTCATGGTGTCTGTCTGTCCGTCTGTCCGTATGAACGCAACTTTTTTCGACACCCGTAAAGCTAGAGACTTAATACTTTGCAATTATGTTTGTCTATAGGCGCGACAGATAATGTGTTAAGATCGGGTGCCACGCCTACTAGGAAGCTGGATAATCGATAAATTCAATAGCTGAAAACCAATAGGTAGAGCTACCAGATTTTGCACGCAGAAAACTAGTCATGTCCCTGAAATAACTGCATCAAAATGTTGGATGCTACGCCCCCTAATTCCGCCGCATTCCGCCTTCTCCTTGAAATTGAAAACGCCTGTGGTTTTCACATTTTTTGAGTTAGAGCCACCAAATTTTGTGTCAAGATAGGTAGTGAAGTTTTCCAACAAATTTCATCAAAAATTTGGATGCCACGCCCACCCAAGCCTAATTGGAATCGGCTGTATCTTTAACAGTTTTTGAGCTAGAGCCACCAATCTTGGTAGGAAGATAAATAGTGACAGCTAATAACATTTGATTCGAAAATTTGGATGGCACACCTACATCTGCCGCCCACCTTTACACTTTGGAAGTTCAGTTATCTTTCACAGTTTTTGAGCTAAAGTTACCAAATTTGGTAACATGATAGCTGGCGATGTTTACCACCCGGCCCACTCCTTTGCAAGCAGACTCCTTACCATCCGTTCTTTTACTGGTATCAAAGTATTCCGCAGTCGGTTGGTTCCGAATGCAACGTTTTTAATTGTTATTTTCGTTTTTTGCCTCAAGTCATTTATACTTTGATACCAAAGGTCTCATAGTATATTTGTTTTGTGCAATGTCCGTCATGGTGTCTGTCTGTCCGTCTGTCCGTATGAACGCAACTTTTTTTCGACACCCGTAAAGCTAGAGACTTAATACTTTGCAATTATGTTTGTCTATAGGCGCGACAGATAATGTGTTAAGATCGGGTGCCACGCCTACTAGGAAGCTGGATAATCGATAAATTCAATAGCTGAAAACCAATAGGTAGAGCTACCAGATTTTGCACGCAGAAAACTAGTCATGTCCCTGAAATAACTGCATCAAAATGTTGGATGCTACGCCCCCTAATTCCGCCCCATTCCGCCTTCTCCTTGAAATTGAAAACGCCTGTGGTTTTCACATTTTTTGAGTTAGAGCCACCAAATTTTGTGTCAAGATAGGTAGTGAAGTTTTCCAACAAATTTCATCAAAAATTTGGATGCCACGCCCACCCAAGCCTAATTGGAATCGGCTGTATCTTTAACAGTTTTTGAGCTAGAGCCACCAATCTTGGTAGGAAGATAAATAGTGACAGCTAATAACATTTGATTCGAAAATTTGGATGGCACACCTTCATCTGCCGCCCACCTTTACACTTTGGAAGTTCAGTTATCTTTCACAGTTTTTGAGCTAAAGTTACCAAATTTGGTAACATGATAGCTGGCGATGTTTACTACCCGGCCCACTCCTTTGCAAGCAGACTCCTTACCATCCGTTCTTTTACTGGTATCAAAGTATTCCGCAGTCGGTTGGTTCCGAATGCAACGTTTTTAATTGTTATTTTCGTTTTTTGCCTCAAGTCTATTGAGTTTCGTTGGTAATTTTTCGATTTTGAAGTACTGATACCTCGATAGCTATGCGGTATATCGATAAATTTTATTTAATATTTTCGTCTAATTTTTCAGAAATCTATTAAACTTCATCAAACAAAAAATGGTGTTTTATTTTTATCGGTAGCTCGATAAATATCGATAAATGTGTGGTAAGTATTTTCGGTTTTTTTTTTGGAAATCTATTAAACTTCACCAAAAAATTTATTTTTCCATATTTTTTTGATTTTTTATTAACTATATCTCGATAACCAGGTGAGATATCGATAAATTATTGGCAAATAATTTCGTCTTATTTTGTCGAGTTCTATTAGAGTCCCATTTTTTTTTAAATATTGTTAAAGCTTGTGATGATATCGATGTTGATAAATTGACCTTAGAAAACCGTAAAATGGGTCGTTATTAAGAGGTAACTTGACCTTTGTGTCAATTGTTGAAATACAAAATTTCTCTTGGGTTTTTCAATTTTAAGTTTAAGTTACGGATCCTTAATTAGGTTTTTGTTATACTTTGATACTGATACTTTGTGCAATGTCCGTCATGGTGTCCGTCCGTCCATCCGTATGAACGCAACTTTTTTCGACACCCGTAAAGCTAGAGACTTGAAACTTTGCAATTATGTTTGCCTATAGGCGAGACAGATAAAGTGTCAAGATTGGGTTGCCACGCCTACTAGGAGGCTGGGAAATCGATAAGATCGATAACTGATAACCGAGAAAACTGCATCAAAATTTTGGATGCGACGCCCACTCCGACCGCCCCGATCCACCCTGCTTCTTGAAATTGGAAACGCCTATTGTTTTAACATTTTTTGGGCAAGAGCCACCAAATGTTGTGTCAAGATAGATAATGAAGTTCCCCAAAAAAATGCATCAAAATTTTGGCTGCCACGCCCCCTGAATCATCAAAAATTCAAAAATTTGGACACCACACCTACATCTGCCGCCTACCTTTACAATTTTGAAGTTCAGTTATCTTCCACAGTTTTTGAGCTAAAGTCACCAAATTTGGTATCATGATAGCTGGCGATGTTTACCACCCGGCTCACTCCTATGCAAGCAGACTCCTTACCATCCGTTCTTTTACTGGTATCAAAGTATCCCGCAGTCGGTTTCGTCTGACTGCAACGTTTTCACTTGTTATAGCCCGAACCCATAAAATGGGTAATAGGAGCATAATGGTTTTGTTCAAAAGTATGTAACAGGCAGAAGGAAGCATCTCCGACCCCATAAAGTGTATATATTCTTGATCAGCATCAACAGCCGAGTCGATATAGGCATGTCCGTCTGTCCGTCCGTCTGTCCGTATGTACGAACGCGTCGATCTCAGATAGAGATCAAGAGCTAGAGACTTCAGATTTTGAATATAAGTTTTCCTATACCAGAAGCAGAACAAGTTTGTTTCAAATTATCGATAACTATTCTTGTTTCTGTTATACACATAGAATCGATTACAAAAAATCTCGAATTTGGGAAATGTACAAATGGAGGTTGGAATAATGGGTAACGATAGAACTTTTCTGAAAATTTCATTGAAATCGGTTGAGAAACATCAGAGATATCGAAGATTGAAATTTAGTCACAGGTGCATACAGACAATGACTGTACGCGTTAATTATAGGGTTCGGGGTATCTCCTAATCGGGAAATCTCGACTAGAGCCTTCTTACTTTTCATACTTTGATTCCGAAGGTCTCATAGTATATTGGTTTTGTGCAATGTCCGTCATGGTGTCTGTCCGTCTGTATGAACGCAACTTTTTTCGACACCCGTAAAGCTAGAGACTTCAAACCTTGCAATTATGTTTGCCTATAGGCGAGACAGATAAAGTGTCAAGATTGGGTTGCCACGCCTACTAGGAGGCTGGGAAATCGATAAATTCGATAACTGAAAACCGAAAAAACCAAATATTTCTCACTTTCTTACAGCTAGAGTTACCAAATTTTGCACGCAGATAGCTTATCATGTCCCTGAAAAAACTGCATCAAAATTGTTGATGCCACGCCCACTCCTTCCGCCCCCATCATCCCTGCTCCTTGAAATTGGAAACGCCTATAGCTTTCACATTTTTTGGGCTAGAGCCACCAAATTTTGTGTCAAGATAGGTATTGACGTTCCCCATCAAAACTTGGATGCCGAGCCCCCTGACTCTGCCCCCATCCCCCCTTCACTAAGAAATTGGAAACGCCTATAGTTCTTACATTTTTTGGGCTAGAGCCACCAAATTTTGTGTGAAGATAGATATTGACGTTCCCCAAAATAAATGCATCAAAATTTTGGATGCCACGCCCCCTGATTCCGCCCCCATCCCCCCTTCTACTTGAAATTGGAAACGCCTATAGTTTTCACATTATTCGAGCTAGAGTCACCGAATTTGGTAGGAAGATATATGGTGACATCTACAAAAGATCTGCATCAAAAATTAGGATGCCACGCCCACCTCTGCCGCCCACCACTTAAAATCGGAAATTTCGATATCTCTTAAAGTTTTTAAGCTAGAGCCCGTAAATTCGGTAGAAAGATAGAAGGCAACATATACCAAAGATCTGCATCAAAATTTTGGATGCCACGCCCACCCAAGCCACCCGCCTTATAAAATTGGAATCGGCTATATCTTTAACAGTTTTTGAGCTAGAGCCACCAAACTTGGTAGGAAGATAGATGGTGACAGTTAAAAACATTTGATTCAAAAATTTGGATGCCACGCCCACCTCTGCCGCCCACCTTTTACATTTTGAAGTTAAGTTATCTTCCACAGCTTTTGAGCAAAAGTCACCAAATTTGGTAACATGATAGCTGGCGATGTTTACCACATGGCCCACTCCCTTCGCCCCTGCATTCCCCCTTATCAACCGTTCATTTACTGGTATCAAAGTATTCCGCAGTCGGTTGCGTCCGACAGCAACGTTTTTACTTGTTTTTGTTTACTTTTGTTGTGATTGCTGAAGAAGAAGAAATTTGAAAAATTGAGCAAAATTTAAATTTATTGATGCTGGCCACGCAAATTGGTGATATCATTAATAATACTGCAATAATTAACAATAATAATACATTTTAAGCAATTTTGTTGATTGCGAAAACGAAGAAGCGGCGCAGCAACGGGTGCCCTAAATATGTTATCACTCGAAGTGTCTGTCTGTCAAGCGCAATGGTTGTTGTTAGGAGATGGATGTGCCAAAGTTGAGTGAGCATTTGTTCACGAAGAGCTTCAGGATTTAAAGAAGCCTCTTTCAAAAGTTAGTCGATGCCTTGAATTAAATGGAGAGGAGGGACTCCAATTTAAGAGCGTGCTTCCCACTAGCTTTGCCGTAGCTTTGTACAGCCTGGGCTCATCCGCCGAGTACAGAACCGTTGCCCGGTTGTTTGGCATATCGACAGCTTGCCTGTGCAATATTCAGAAGGAGTTCAGCAAACTTGTTTGGCAAATTTGTTGACTCAATCAAAAATTGATGTTTCTTTGCAAAAAGAAGCTTTCCGACTATCGCTTTCTCTTTTATCTGTCATACACTTGAAATTAAATTGTTTAATTACAATAATAATACAAATATTTTGTATTTTCAATAATTTTGTACTTACTTGCAAATTTGTTTTGATTTTGAATCAGCTGATTCCTGTTGCCGCCATCAGTAATTTGACCAAAAATATCGATTCATCGTTAAAAAAAGGGTATTTATTTGAGCCGGTAGAATAGCGGCGCTCTAGTGGCGCGAGAAAAAGTCTCTAAATTAAAATTTAACGGACACATTTGTATGGTAAAAGCTAAAAATATCGAAGACCTTAAGGCGATATGCTAGCGGCGTTGCTTACGGCGCCAGTGCAAGTGCACTATAAGCCTACTAACAAAACATTAAAAAAAAAAGAGCTCGGTCATCCTTGCCATCATTTGAAGATGGAGCACCTATACTTTGGCCATCTTCTGGTGGCTTCAATGGTTTGGGTAAGCGGTGCTAATCCGTAAAACTATATTCAACTTATTTATTTATGTGTATAGGCATTGTATCAATTTTGAAAGATCCAATCAAAATAAAATGGCGAAAGCAATCGATGCAGGTGCATATCAATGACATTGCTTTTCAGGGAGACTCGAAGCAGCCAGCTGATATAATGGATCTCGAAGCTCCATTACAGCTATTTTGTTACTTTTTCGATACAAATATCATGAATATGATTGTGGAGCAAAACCATTCAACCATTATATTCAAAACGACCATTGACAAAATATATAATTACATTGGGATTTTATTTTATTTATTTATTTATTTATTGTATGGAAAAATTCCTAGCGCTACAAGTATTTCTACTTTTAGTTTACAGCACTAGTCACAATGTTTGAAAATTAACTTAAAGTCTAATAGTGAATACTATCCTACACTTATCTCTATAAACAGTAATTATCTTCTTTACATTTTTCTTAAGACTAACATTGTTTTAGATTTTTGTTTACTTTATTTTTACATTTAAACATATTTTTCAAATTATCTGCTTAAGTGTTCTTGCAACTTAACACTAAACATAGATGTGCTTTTGGTGGTTTTTAGATTTAGTGGTAATCGGTTCCAGAGTCGAACAGCAAAGACATAAAATTGCCTATTTGAGCAGGCCAGTTTAGTTCGTAAACATATAAGATTATTCACTCTTTGCGAGGGGGCAAATTTTAACATGTCAAATAAATAGTCAGGTTTTTTTTGAATATTAGTTTGTGGACAAAAACAAGTATTTTATAATTAATTAACGACACGAAATCAAGGTCA
This sequence comes from Scaptomyza hsui, assembly GCA_018152825.1. Lineage (NCBI taxonomy): Eukaryota > Metazoa > Arthropoda > Insecta > Diptera > Drosophilidae > Scaptomyza > Scaptomyza hsui. The sequence goes on from JAECXO010000301.1 coordinate 10,325, forward strand.
AAAAGCTTCTTTGCAAAAACAGTTATATGATCACTTCTTTGTAATCCATACACATAACGAGCAATATTGTTAAATGTGACTTGAAGTTTGTGTAGGCTAGCTGCATCGCATTTACCAAAGATTTCAATACCATAAAGCAGGGAGGGTATCAGTAAAGTTTTTGCGATCATAGTTCTTGTTTTGACGGGTAAATATTGTTGTGTTGGGTAAAGTTGTCGCAGGACTCCATACGTTTTACCCACAGCTTTATTTACCTGGTCATTCCAAGCCAGAGTTTTATTAAAAGTTATCCCGAGATTTACGGCCTTGTCGACAAAATCTATTGATTTATTATCTATGGTAAGTTTTCTTACATTGTCCGTATTCAGGTACTTTTTGTATATAACTAAACATTTAGACTTGGACGGGTTTATGCACAAGCCATTTTCCTTGGCCCACACACTAACACGTAACAGATCAACATTGCACGATTCCATACACTCATTTATTTCTTCAATAGGACGACTAATATACATTTGAACATCATCTGCATACATATGAACGTTACAGTTTGACAGGGCACTCGGCAAATCATTAATATACATTGAGAACAAAAGCGGTCCTAGAATAGATCCCTCCGGGACGCCACGCGGTACTAACAAAAAGCTTGAGGTCATATTCTGAATAGCGACAGCTTGCTTCCTATTTTTAAGATAGGAGGATATAAGCTTAATAGCAGTTTGCGTGAAAAAGTACATTTTGTCCAGCTTTGTCAAGAGAATTTCGTGATTTGCCGTGTCAAATGCTTTGCTAAAGTCTAAAAGTGCTAGTAGCGTTACTTCACTGTTATCCATTTTTGCCCGAATGTCCTCAACTACCTTTAAGATTGCAGTTGTACAACTCATAGTTACCCTGAACCCAGATTGATTGTTATTTAAAAGATTGTTACTACTAAGGAAGTTGATAATTTGTCCAGCCATAAGTTTTTCGAGCACTTTTGATAAGAAGGGCAGTATAGCAATTGGCCTATACTCACTGTTTTGCTTTGGTATTGGTATTATTTTGGCTTGTTTCCACTGCTCAGGGAAAGTGGATGACATAATTTCAGTATTTATAACATACGTTAGGTGTCTGAGTATGTATGGTAAAAGTAGTTTTAAGAATTTTGGGCATATGTTATCTAAACCTATAGCGTTTGATTTAATTTTAAGAATTGCATGCAGGACATCACACTCATTAACGCATACAAATTCAAAACAATTTCTACAGTTTCTTAACGGCACATAATTTACATTTTGGTTACTCACAGTTAAAGGAACATTCAGGTTAACAAACTTATGGTTAAGTGCATTAACATTCACGTCATCACATAGTATCACAGATTTTTTATTTTTACCAACACCCATATTATTTAGTGTTTTCCAGGTATCTCTGGTTGTTATTGCATTGTCGAACTTACTACTAAAGAAGGTACGCTTAGCATTTTTAATTGAATTATTTGCGTTTCGTCTGGAAATTTTGAAAAGTCGATAGAAGTAGTCCGTCCTATATCTTTTCCATTTTTCATAAGCCTGGTCTCTCTGTTCGATTGCTCTTTTAACCCCATTATTAAACCATGACTTTATAATGGGTTTTGCAATCTTTGTCTTAAGCGGTAGAAACTTGTAGAGGAAGTCAATGTTGCGTTGAAGTAGTGTTAATTAGGTGTCAACAGTAGGGTGCAGGTATATGCTATCCCAGTCGCAATTGCAGCATGCCTCAATTAGTCCGTTTCTATTCATATGCTTAAAGTCTCTAAAAGTAACTAGTTCTTTTGTATACATAGGATGCATATCATACGTCAGAAAAATAAGGTCATGTTTTGAGAACGCCGGTACAGATAATTGGTCATACAGTAATACCATATATTGTCCTTTTTATTTACGAATATTAAATCTAGTAGCGTACTTGTGGTGCGCGTGAAGTGCGTTGGCACCGTCGAATTCACTACGCTCAAGCTGAGAGACTGCATTTCATCAGTCAGATGCTGTTCCCTGAGTACGTCGCTGTTCATATCACCTGCTAATATAATGTCAGTGTACGTAAGAGCTATGTTCGTAAGAACGTCTATCAAGCTCGAGTAGTCAATGTGTTTGTTTGGTCTGTAGATACAGCCAATGAGCAGTTTTTTGTCACAGAAAGAGTTTGTTAAGTCTATAAAGATGTACTCTATTGGACTGTCTACTGGTTGCCTACTTATAACTTTACATTTCAGTCTATTTGTGATAAATATTGCAACTCCCCCTGCATGACAAACACGATCCGAACGACATACATTATACCCAGGACAGACAACAGACGAATCATGTAATTCAGGGACAAACCACGTTTCAGATACACACACAATGTCAACATATGAATTTACAAACATAAAGCGAAACTCTTCCATCTTATTGCGAAAACTCAGACCATTTAAATGACATATTTTGAGGCCAGATTTCAGTTTACTTAATACCCTAATCATGGCTTGGCTGTTCGATCCGGATACATTCATATAAGATGCCATTTAAGATTACAGATAAAATGCCCTACCATAAGCACATCTAAGCTGCTTTAAAATAATAATGACAGAAATGACGAACACACGTAAAAGCTTAAAGATAAAATTAAGAGATTAAAATTACAGATATTATTTAAGAGAACTAAGTTACATACGACAATTTTTAAACAGAAACTAGGTACGAAAAAGGTCATCTGCTTCTGACGGCGAGCTTTGAGCGCGCAGTTGAGAGAGCTGCTGTGCGCTCTCTATGCAAAAGATTTCTCCTCTCTCCGTTTGCTTTACATGCACAAGAGAGCGTCGGCAGAAAACAGCAGTCAGTTGTTTTTGTTTCTTCATATTTATTGCCTCTTTGAATATCTTGTAATTTTCTTTGCTTAGCTGTTCGTTAATATATATAGCTGTAGGCTGAGTGGCTAATCATTAGTGCGCCTATACGTACCGGCAGCTCGCATTAAAGTTATTTTGTCGTGCGTATTGTCGAAACGGATTAAGATCGTGGGGTCAGCAATCGACCCAGCAGATTGTTTGACCCTAAATATGTCGCGTGGTCTCGGCACCGGGGTGACTCCCAACGAAAAACAAAGTTTATTTAATAGTGTCCGCAGTTGCTCCCCTCTTCTCGCGGCACACCGTGTAGCCTTAGCTCCGTGGCCACGCTAGCATTAGCTTGGGCACTTAGCTTGGCCTCCAAGGTGGACAACTTCTCCTCGAGCAGCGACGACTTGGCAGCATCTTCCTCCAGTTTTTGGACACGATGTTTGAGGTTCTCAAGAACCGCACTCATGCCGTCCAGCCTTGCATTAAGTGCTGCAAGAATGCGTCCCTCGCACTCACCCACCTTCGCCGCGATCACCTCTGCTTGCTCGTCGAAACGTTTATTTATGAGCTGCAGGATTGCAGCTCCTTCGAAGGCCTTGCTGGTTTTAAGATCACCAGTGGAGTTCTCGCGTTGTCGCTTTGGAATGGGTGCCATGAGTTATTTTTGTTTTTTGTTTTGAGTGATTTTTTGATTGTTTTTTTTGTATATATATGTCAATCTATCGTTACCCAAATTTGCAAAGCTACTGGGGAAGAAATGCGTTTGAACCCATACGATACTGCATGACACGAAGCAAATTCGAATTGATTATAGAATATTTTTCAATGCGTGATGAAAGCAAACGTATCAAAAAGGGCGAACCTGGATATGATCCTCTGTTCCGTATGCGTGACTTTGTAGACTGTCCATACCAAAGGTTTGACTCCGTCCCAAAGCAAGCACGTCTTTGTGTCGACGAACAGATGTGTAGCACGAAAATGAAGCACCATCTGCGGCAATATATGCCTAATAAGCACCACAAATGTACTGTGCAATTCTTTTGGATATGCTTACAGCTTTGAGGTCTACACTGGCGCAGGTGATAATTTAATCCTGCCTGTCACCTAGATCTTTGGGCTGCGGCTAACATTGTTATACGTTTATCAAATACGGTAAATACTTTCAAGCATCACATAATTTATTTCGACAATTTTTACACTTCATTACCTTTGATGGTCTATCTGCATGCCAAAGGTATTTATAGCCTTGGCACAGTGCGTGAAAATCGTACCCCCAATTGTAAGCTGCCAAATGGTAATTCCATTAAATAGGAGACAAGAGGATTTTTGGATGAGTATGTGGCCACATCTTACGGTGTCCAAGTAAGCAATGTGTTGTGGAAAGACACTAAAGCCGTCCGCTTGCTGTCCACCTATGTTGGAGTCAAGCCATTTATAACGACCAATTCGCATGACAGAGTATCAAAGATTGCTAGATACGAAAGAAAATCTAAGCGGTACTTAGACATTGATTGTCCGCAAGTTATTCGCGAATACAACGCCCATATGGGCGGCGTATATTTAATGAATGGACTTATGGGCCGTTACCACATTAGAGCCAAAACTCAAGATTGCGCCACTCGAATATTATATCATTGCATTGATATGGCATCAACAAAAGCTTTTATTTTATTCTAGTAAGTCTCCCGCTTGCTTCGCTGCGCCGATAGTTTATATAAATTTTAGCAAAAGTAGATAGATATGAAATAAATAAATTAGAAAATATTGAACAGCATATTATAGCAAATTATTTAATATTCCTTTTCCTGATTAACATGAAATCTTTTTGATGTCTCTATGTGCTTATCCCTATTTTTATCAAGATATTTTTCAACTGAATGTTTTCGTGCCATTTTTTGTTTGTTTTATCGGTGAACCGACTACGTCTTTTAACGGGATTTTTAACATTTTCAGTTTTACATTCACTTGACGTATCAGAATCTTGAGTTAATGCTTCCTCTAAATGAATATAAACATCAAAATGTCCATTCATTAATGGACCGATAAAACGCAATCTTTTTACAGGATGCATAATATTTCCAAATGCTTGTAATAAATTTCCATTTTGAAAAACTTGAAAACTTACATGCAGTACCATGGGTATATGAATTTGACATAGCGCTATAACACTCTTCATTTAAGTTTAAGCTGAAGCAAGCAAAAGTTTTCCAGTTGGTTACAACATGGGCTACAATATGTTGGCGTATGGTGCCATTGAAGCGTTGCCTACCAAAAAAAAGGTAGGAAATAGATCTAAAAAGGCAGGCTCCATCACCAATTATGGCAATAACTGAATGCGGTGCCAAAACACCACTAATATCTTAAGTTTCAATAGACATATTTTAATTTGGCTGTGAGTCAATTGACTTCACTGTAAAACGATTGTTACAACGTTACAGTGTCTATACGTAAGTATAGAATTCAATAAAATTGAATATACCAACTTATATTTTAATAGAATATTCAGACTGCTTAGTTTTATTTGATTTAAAATGCACTTAAGCAGTGTCTATATAACTATTATATAATAAGCAAAATAGAAGACAACAATATATAATGTTGCTTCAATTATTAAGACTAAAATCGACTTATTTTTCTTGTGTTTAAAAAACAACAAAAGAAATTAAAATACTTTGATCGTTTTTTAAATATTTTAATAATAGCAATTAAATATTTTTTATATTTTAAATTAATGTATACATATATTTAATACAAAAATCAGAATGTTAAAAAACTTACTGATCCAAAAATCATCTTTCTTTGTTCACATTAAATATAAACTAAAATGCATAACCAATTCCCTTACCACTGTATGTAAAAACATAAAGTGGGAAAGAGCATTACAGTTATTCCTCTAAGCAACAGACACCGAGCTCTTACATACAACGCTTGCACTTCAGAGCTAGTTGTGGGTGGTGCAAATTAGGCAATGCCATTCCCTTAACTGCAGCCTTTTAGTTATGCTTAGCTTAGCTTAGCTTAGTGAGTGCGGAGGAGGTAGGTATATAAAGATTTATGTTTGACATGCAGAGCGCGCGCATAAACAAAAGAGTGAGCGTAAATGGGCAACAACAAAGGCGCATGATTGCATTCAAATTATTTTGTATCTAGCGGGAGCGCGACTCACACGTATGTTGCAGACATGCATAGAGTCGCTCAGCTGTGTATGCTGCTATCAGTGAATACCATTTACCGTTACATTTCTTCTTCTTTGTTCTTCGCCATGCTACAAAATATAAGAAATCTTTGTTTTGCAAGCAATCGATGCGTAAAATATTGCATTATTTGTATACCCTGAATCCATGATAGAAAGATTTAAAGGTTTCGCAATGCGCAGGTACGTTATGTGTCACTCTCAAAATCACTAAAAACTGTGACGTCACAGTTTGCTTTGTTGACATTTTTGCGTCTCTCACTATGGGTACGGTGCATGTTTTCCGAAATTAAATTTTGAAGTTGTATGTGCAAATATATAATAAGGCACATTTATGAATGAAAAAAGCTTGACCCTTTCTCTCGTGAAATGCATATAAAGTCGAATAAGTATAGTTTCTGGTTTTCTGTATTTTTTTTGACTGCCTGTTATTAGCTAATCTAAAGTAAGCACGAAAAGCATAGAAAATTACCGCAGTACTGAGAGAGCAACAGCTGATCGATTTAGCACTCTATTTCTTGCGCAGCCAAAGTCGCGCAGTTCTTTGCGCCACCTTGTGTTTATTGCATCATGCCCTGAACCCATGAAATGGGTAAAAAGGGTATAATTGTTTTGTGCAAAAGTAAGTAACAGGCAGAAGGAAACATCTCCGACCCCATAAAGTATATATATTCTTGATCAGCATCAACAGCCGAGTCGATATAGCCATGTCCGTCTGTCCGTCCGTCCGTCCGTATGTATGAACGCGTCGATGTCAAAGACTATAAGACCTAGAGACTTCAAATTTTGAACATAACTTCTCCAAAGCCATAGGCAGATCAAGTTTATTTCATAATATCGATAACTATTCTGGTTTCTGGTATAAACATGCAATCGATAACAAAAAAATCTCGAATTTAGAAAATGTAAAAATAGGAGTTATAACTTCTGTAAAAATTTGGTCCAAATCGGTTAAGAAACACCAGAAATATTTTAAATTAAAATTAAGTCAAGAAAAACTGCACTGCTGCAAGTCATTTTAATACACGGCCTCAGGGTATCTCTTAGTCGGGATTTCTCGACTAAAGCTCTCTTTGTTATTGCTATTTTCATTGTCATTCCAATATTTTATAGCTTTTTAGTAGGTTGATTAATATTATAAATAAAATTTGTCATATAAAAAAAAAAATAATAATAATAAAACTCTCTTACTTGTTTTCAGATTCGCTCATTCTCGTGTTGTGGTTACACGTACTCGCGAGAATCTGCATCATGAATTACTTCTGCCTGCCTTTAGCTTTGATTTAGTGTGTGCGGAGGAGGTAGGGTTATTAAACTTTATGATTGACATTGGTTCGAGATTATTTACTTTTGCGCAAAGGGCTCGATATAGAAAAACAATTACAATTACAAGTATGTACATACATATGTATGAAACTTTGCATATGTTTAAAATTAAATTTTCTTTCGTTTCTATTTGTTTGTGTGTTTGTTTTTGAACGGAATATTTTTTGTGAACATTTTTTGCTTTCTTTTAACTTGCTTCAGAAGTCAACAATGTACGCATGCATTTATATTTGGACTTGCATTTGTTAATATATATGTACAACAATGTACTTACATATGTATGTACTTACATATGTGCATTTGCACCAACAACCAAAGAAATAAATGTCAACTCTTAAATTATATCAAAACAATGGCGAAGGCGTCACAGAGCATGTGTTTTGTTTTCGTTAACTCGCTCGCGATCAAACTCTCTGCTTGTGCGACAATCAGGCGCCATGCGCATGTGTTTTGTTTTTGTATACTTGCTCGCGATTAAGCCCTCAGCTTGTGCGACAATCAGGCGCCAGTAGTGGAATGAGTCAAAGTGAGTTCGCTCCAGGACATAGGTGTATGGGAGGTACTCGAAGGAGTTGTCCAAAATAAAAATCCTTTCTTAGTGCTCACTTACTACCTGCATGGAATATTATGCCTTCAGCCTTCTAGCTCTTTTCGTTTAGGCTGTGGGTGTGTCAACAATCTGGTCAAACTCTTTTATATATATATAGATGACCGCTCATTTACCTTTCTCTCTACTATTCCGTAAGTCCACTCATAAAGTTTTTTCTTAAACATTATTTTTTCCCCCAGTTGGCAAGGTTTCATTTCTTTTGCTTTACGATCATAGTATTGTTTTTATTTTAAACGTTTCTTTTCTAATGTAGCCTTAATTCCCTTTTCTTCCAAATTGTTACGAAGTAAGGTTGATTTTGCAATTGGGAGTTTTGTTTTGCAGTTTCTCCCAAAGAACAGTTCACAAGGCGATGCTTGCATACTAGCTATGCGTGTGTTATTACATTCTCCTTTTAATCAGCACTGCGCTTTAGAATGTTTTTTGCTAACGCAACCCCTTTATCCGCCAATAGATAACTTTGGGGATAATGCGGGCTGGAAAATTGTAGTAATATATAATAAGCATTAGCAAATGTTCTAAAATCATTTGAGTTAAACGGATTGTTATCGCTTTTTATTTTTGTCAGCACTGCGCTTTAGAATGTTTTTTGCTATCGCAACCCCTTTATCCGCCAATCCATAACTTTGTGGATAATGCGGGCTGGAAAATTGTAGTAATATATTATAAGCATTAGCAAATGTTCTAAAATCATTTGAGTTAAACGGATTTTTATCGCTTTTTATTTTTGTTGCCTAGACTATCAAATACTTGCTTCAGTTCAGTTGTTACTTTTTTGACAGATTTATTTCTTAATTTTTTAAATATAATAAAATTTATGTAGCTGTCAAATATTGACACAAAATCCCCTTCCCCTAATTCAAAAATGTCTATGCCCACCATACGAAATGGATATTCCGGCATTTCATTGAGGGTTCTTTTTGGTTTTTTCTTTTAAACTTTTCACATACCCGGCACGATTGCACTAATTCTTTGATTTGAGTACTCATATTAGGCCAGTAATAGCATTCTCTTGCTCTTATCTATTCCTAAATGTGGACTATGTACTTGTTTCATTATTTGTAATTGTAATCCTTTTGGTACGATTAATCTAAACGTTCTCATTAATAGCCCATTTTCAACATGAAGTTCATTTTTAATTTTATAGAACACTTGAGAGAATTTGTCTAGCTTGTGATATGATGGCCACCCATTTACAACAAAATTTTGCTATAATTTTAATCTGCCTGTAATATTTCTTTACACATTAAGATTTGATTCTGAAATACAAACTGCCTGCGTTATTGTGTGGATTACATTTGAAAGTTCCCCGATATCATTTTCCTCTGCTAGTTGCGCTCTTGAAAGGCAATCAGCTATTAGCATCTCCTTCCCAGGTCTGTATTGTACCTTACCTTCATACTCGGATATTTTAGTAAATATAACAGCATACGTTGCAGTCGCATTGTCACTGAGTCTATATCTTTTTTCCACCAATACTTCTCATCACTTTCCACTAAGAATTCCCTTCCATATACAAAATAGTGAAACCTCTCACAGGCAAACACTATGGCTAACAATTCTTTCTCTATTTGAGCCCATTTTTGCTCACTCTTTGATAGTGTTCTTGATGCGAAACTCACAGGACGACCATCCTGCATTAGAACGCATCCCAGGCAATCCTTAGAAGCGTCAGTCTGTATTATCACTGCATTTTCTTTATCGTTAACAGCTAACACTGGCTACTCAAGGATGCATTTTTTTTATTCTTTAAGTTCATTTTCCTGATCTTTTCCCCAAATAAATTGTGTATCATTTTTTGTTAATTTTCTAAGTTTAGCCGATCTAGCTAATAAATCTGGGATAAACTTGGCAAGGTATTTAAAAAGACCCAAAATTCTCAATACCCCTGCTATGTCGACTGGGGTCTTAATGCCCCTGATTGCTTCCAAATGTTTCCTCTGTGGCTTTATTTTGCCTTCTGATATAACATGTCCCATGAATTCCACTTGTGTTTGTCTATATTGAACTTTCTCTTTGTTAAACCTTACTCCATTTACCCTTGCAGGTTCTAGTAAATGAGCTAGTGACTCATCGTGTTCTTCTAACGAATTTCCCATGATTCCAATGTCATCGAAATACACAGTAATATTTGGGATATCTCCAAATATTTGTACCATATTTCTCTAAAACATTTCAGGGGCACTGTTGACACCAAATGCAACTCTGTTAAATTTATACCTTCCAAATGGAGTCATGAATGTGGTTAATTCTGAACTTTTCTTGTCCAGTTCCATTTGCCAAAAACCTTTTGACAAATCCAATATTGTGAAAAACTTTTTTCCTACCATTTGTATTGTGAAGTCTTCTATGGTGGGTATTAAGCAGTGTTCCCTTTTAATTGCTTTGTTTAATGGTTTAAGATCCAAACATAGACTTATTTTCCGGTAGGGTTTTCCACTATTTGTAAATTATTTACCCAATTGGTAGGGTATGACACTGACGATATGATACCGTCTCTTTCCATTTCATTTAGTTCCTTTTTAATGCTTCTAACAGGCTTTGGGGAAATCTTTTTCTATAATGTATTGCAGGTTCAATTTCTTTCTTTAAGACAATTGACTGTTTCCCCGGCAACTTCCCTAAGCCTTTAGATAATACTTATTTTTCCACAAAAGAATTTTTGGACGATGGTAACATTGTTAATGTATCTATATTTAAGCATTTGATTAGCTCAAGTTTTACAGACGTTTCTAGACCCAATATAGGTTCACATTTTCTATCAAAAACCAAAAAAGATATTTTATGCATATCATTTGTTTTGACATCTAAGCATTTTAACAAAACTGTGCCATAATTCATTACTTTGGCCATATTATAATCAAAAATATTTAATACTTCATTTTTTTTCTTTTATATTTATGTTTTTAATTAGATCTACTTGTATGCAATTAACATCCGCACCCGTGGCTACTTTTAACGTGCATATATTTAATATTTAAAGATTTTTCCACTTATTGTTCCCGAATCCACTCTGACTTATGCTAAAGTAATTAATTTCATTCGAATTTTCCACTATTGCTTTCTTTGCTGTACTCATACCTGCATTATTCCATTTTTTATTTAGACTTCCTTCTTCTTCGTGTTTTTTGGTTTTGCAGTACTTGATGAAATGACCCGTCTTTCCACAGTTGTAGCATTTGACATCGTTATCTTTGCATTCACTTATATGCCTTTTTGTTGAAAAGGGCTCCACAGTTGTAGCATTTGCGTACTTGCACGCTACTAATCGAGTTTCTTTCCGTTTTGTCTACTGTTCTTATTTCATTTGTTTGCTGATGTCCACTTTCCATTACAATTTTGGTATTCTTTGACGTTGCTTCGAAGGCCTTGCACTCTTGCAAAACCTCATCCAATTCCTTGTTTTTGTTATCCAGTAGTCGCAGCTGCAGCTTCTTGTCCCAGTCTCCAATAATAAGTCGATCCTGCAGCATTCAATTTTGAAACGATTTTCGGCATTCGCACTTGAAATCGCAAATATTACCTTGTTTGCGTAGACTCGTTTCACAATCTGTTATTTGCTGGCCTTCCTAATGTACGATGTTGTTAAGCTTGAAGGTTTCCATGGTGATGTTTTTAAGTGGCATTGCGTGTGCGTCGATCGCCTTGATGACGTCGTCGAGTGTGCGCATATGTGCTGCATCTCCGCCTTGATCCGCCACACCTCCCACCATGCTGTTCGCACTTCCATCATTTGGATATATGGTATTATAAATCTCTGTCACTCCAGGGCCAGCCAACAACAAAAATGTTGAAATTTTCTTCGCCACCGACAAATTAGCCATCATGTACATAAGAAATGCACTTTTCCATTTTTACCACTCATATATGAGCATTGAGCAGTCCAGCTCCGGTAATACAAGTTCAGACATCTTTGTTGTAATTAATTTTGTAATTTTTTTAACTTCTGACACTATGTAATAATTGTGATGTTTATTTATTTATATTTATATTTTATGTTTTGTTGCACCAATTTATAGTTGTGTCCGTCTGGCTTAATAATTGATCAAGAAAAGGAAGACGCATACATAGGGATGCGCCTTCATTGATCATTTCTTAAAACTATCGATTGTTTGTATACATGAGTTGATCTTATTACTATTAATACTATCGATTACATAATAATAATACAATATTATTACATGGCATCCTTAATTTTTATGTAGTTTTTGAGGGACGTGACTAGCTATCTGCGTGCAAAATTTGGTAACTCTAACTGTAAGAATGTGAGAAATTTTTGGTTTTATCAGTTTTCAATTATCGTATTTATTGATTTAACAGCCTCTTAGTAGGCGTGGCACCCTGATCTTAATACTTTATCTGTCGCTCCTATAGACAAACATAATTGCAAAGTTTCAAGTCTCTAGCTTTGCGGGTGTCGAAAAAAGTTGCATGCATACGGACGGACGGACGGACGGACAGACACCATGACGGACATTGCACAAAACCAATATACTATGATACTTTCAGTATCAAAGTATAAAAAGACACGTGGAAATAAGACGGCTATACGCAAGCCGTTGTCGATTTAGGTATAGATTAGAAAGATGGTCCAGGGGACCGAATGATGCCATTAACGCATAAAGGTTGTAGTGGAAAGACCAAGGTGCGCTTAGCTGTGGGGCCGGATGAGGAGAAGTGGGTGTTCAAGTTTTAAACGAAAGTTAGCGCGCCGAAGTCAAAAAACGATATGAAACCACACACGGCGGAGTTACGTGAGAAAAGGAGCACCCCGTTTCATCACTAGGCACACCTTCTGCGTCGGTGAGCAGCTGCAAACCATCCGTCATTGCGAAACTTGGATCGATATATATATATATATATTTATATAAAAATTCCTAAATTACAGTACGCCCTCGCTTAACGCAACCTATTAAAATTTAGCCATTTGCGAAAACTGAGGTTGTTGCGAAAACCGAGGAAAAATATAATGTTGGCCACAAGACCTATTTCCAAAAAAAATGCCTTTGCTACAAATTAAAATTAAAGTAAAAATATAAATCTGTGATTACAGCAAGGATTTCATTTTATTTAATTTATTTTTTAAAAAACTGAGAAATTTTGGTCTGTACTTTGTTACAATTTAAACTTTTTTGTACAGCTGTTTCGCGAAGATCTCGAAGCTGTAGAATGTCATTTAGTGGAAGTTCCGTCTGTTCAGCCCATTTAATGCAAGTGTTAAAACAATTTATAACAGTTTGCAATTTAATTTTCGCGGGAGCCACAACATTATCCATGGTGCTTTCATCTGCACTATCGAAATCATCCATTTCGTCTGCAGCTGAAGATTCGTCGCTTACGTTTTCATATATCCAGTCAATTATTTCGTTATTAGAAATGAAGTTCTCGGCTGTAATTTCACGAAGATGATCGGAAACAGTTGCAATCATTGATTGTTCATGAAGTAGTTCATCTCTTATTACATTTAACGGCAAATCATCTTCATCAGTCCATTTATCATTAGAATAAATTAACAAATTCCAGCACTTTTTTATAGCATTAGATGAAACTTTACCCCATGCATTAGAAAGCAAACAAACTGCATGCCACAAGTTAAATGCTTTTATTTTGCTCTCCATACTTTGGCCTTCACTCCCGATTAAATGAGCCAAGAGACTTTTTTTGTAGTAGAGTTTTGTTAAGTTTATAACATTTTGGTCCATTGGCTGAAGAATAGCAGTGCAGTTGGGTGGAAAGCACATGATGGAGATCATTCCGTCGTCACTTTTTAAGTTGCCGTCTTTTGGATGGCAGGGTGCGTTATCCAAAAGCAGCAGCGCTTTCTTTGGCAGATTTTTTGAAGAAAGGAATGATCTCACCTGAAAAAATTTAATAAAAGATAGGGTCCATATTTGATTACCTGAATTTAATTTTTATACGTACCTCAGGAACAAACACATCGTGAAACCATTCTTCAAAAAATCTATATGTCATCCATGCATTTTTGTTGGCCTTGTACACGACCGGTAAGCTCCCATAATTTTTAAATGCTCTGGGATTCAATGCTTTGCCGATAACTAGTGGTTTAACTTTGTGCATACCAGAAGCATTGGTGCAAGCCAGAAATGTTATGCGCTCCTTGCTTACTTTGCGACCAGGTGCAGTTGCTTCATTGGCGCTAACAAGTGTTTTATTTGGCAGCACTTTATAAAATAATCCGGATTCATCAGCATTATAAATCTGATCTGCAGTTAAATCGAGCACTTTGACTCTCTCTCTGAACTCCTTCAAAAACGGGTCTACAAGCATTGGCTTATTCGACAATTTCTCTCCGCAAACTTTTTGCAAGCGAATCCCGTGACGTTTTTTAAAATTTGAAAACCAACCGTTACTCGCGGTGAATTTACTTGACTTGTCTTCAAGTCTGCTATGCAATTGGCGCGCCTTTGCCTTTACAATTTCTACAGAAATAGGCAAATTACGCTCTCTTTGTTTAAGAAACCACGAGTACAATGATTTTTCCATTTTAGCATATTGGCAAGCTCTAATTGCAACACGCTTTCCTGGCCCGGATTCCGCATTTGCGATGAACTTTCTTAGTGCAGCTTCATTACTTTTAATCCTAGTTACTGTAGATTTATGCACATGATATTCCCGGCATATAGATTTAATAACAGTGCCACTATCCAGTTTACGTAGGATTTCACATTTTTGTGCAATTTTAAGTTTATTTATATGTTTAACAATTGGCAAATTGTACGCAGCACGAGTGAATCAACCGATCGCGAAAAAAATTCCATCAAACTGAATGCGCGCAGGAACCATTCATACATATGTCGGAGAACGTAGGAATTTAAGTACAGTAATAAGAATATTGTATGTGTTAAAGTTGTAAGCAAAATGAATAGAGAAAAATAAAACAACCGTTAAAGTCGTCTTGTCTTCTTTGTATCACCGAGAGTCGGTGAGAGGACTAACTGTTAACTCTCTCACTGAGTGTGACCCGTGCCTATGTTGTTGGTGTGTTGCTTCTTCTTGCTAGTTCATTCTGTAGAAACTAAAACATACGATTTCCTTAGGGAGTTGCGTTAAACAAGGTACATTTTTTTTGGAAGTTGCGTTAACAGAGTCTACAATGTTAAGAATTCGGGTGTTGCAATTATCGAGGAGTTGCGTGTATCGAGGGTTGCGTTGAGCGAGGGCGTACTGTAGTTAAATTTTAGTTTAATTGATAATGATGTTTTTGAAATAGAAAGCCAGCTAAAAAACATCTAAAAAAAAATTTGTTTTATTTTTCTTATTGTGCACACAAACGTAATATTTGAAAATAAAATAGCTATCCCGTTTTATCGGTTTTATAAAAACGGATCTCAGTCATACAGAAAAGCAGACCTCGGCCTAACAGAAAAAGAACACAGTTAAGCAACACTGTTAAATAGGAAAGCAACACGCTCAAATAAGAAAACAACACGATCGAATAGGAAAACAACACAATCGAATAGGAAAACAGAATTGCCATACATTTTTCAAAATAATAGAAAATAATTGAATATAATGGAAAATAATCATGTTAATATTTTCATTTATTTTCCATTATTTTTTATTGTTTCCCATTATTTTCCATTATTTCGACTATATGAAACTATTTAGAGAAAAACAAATTATTTTCAACATCACAATTAATAACAACAATGAGGGTGTTCAACAGTTCGTTTCATCGTTTCATGTTTCATGTTTCAAGCGTCAGGCAACAGCAACTTACATAGAAAATATTCTTGAAACCATGAAACACCCCTGCCTATGCATACAAAAATTGTTTCATGTTTCATGAAAGTGAAGATATGAAGAGCACGATATTTAATCGATATTTGCAATCGATGCATCGCGATGTTCAGTATTTTTCAGTATATTTGGTGTATTTTTGTGCAAAGAAGTATGAAAACAACGGTTTTGTTTGATAAAATAAACAAGTGATTATCTCATTTATAACTGTAGAATCAACTACTAAATGGCATTTTTTCTTAATCCAAGCAGCTGTAGCGCAGTCACCGAAAGTATGAAACGCATTGAGACGCACAATGCCGTTCACGAGCTATGCGTTTCATCCATGAAACATAAAACCAATAAGTATGTACACGTAGAGGAGTCAAATCGCGTTTTCCCAACTGCCGAAAAAATGCGTTGTGGAGGCACCACCATCATTCGGCTGCTGAAAGCAGCGAGCCGAACGCAAATTTTGCAGACCATTTGCGTAGCTAAAAAATTGCAAGTCATTCATGCGCCGGCGCTGGTCTCGTTACAGACGGAGTGCCAGCAATTTGCTGTGTATACGTCTTTATGTCAGCGACGTGATCGCCGTTAGGTGTATATATGTGTGTATGTATGTTTCTGTATGCTGTTTGCTCTGAGCGGCTGTATATTGTGGAAGGGGGATAGCAGCAGCAGAGTGCGAACAACAACAACACATGTGCATTTTTTCTGTATTTGGTGGCTCCGAGCTCAACAAGAAAAATCATTAGGGCGAATGTATACCTAAATACACATATATATGTGTGTGTGTATGTGCGCATGCATATTTTTTCAGTTTTTGGTGGCTCTCAAGTGATTTGGGATTTTGTTACTTTTCTAGCAACGCATATCAATGTGTGTGTGTGTGCATGTGTATGTTCATGTGCAGCACATTTTAATGTATGCGTAGCAATTGCCTTGGCTATTCCTGACCTGTCTCAATTTTAATGATTTCTTAGCAATTTTATTAAAAGTAACGATAGCTATAAAAATAATGTCATTAAGATATATGTAATTTTTTATTTATTTTTAAAATTCATCTTAATCATTAAGATGCATTGTCCATAGTTTATAATATGATTAATAATAATTTTTATATTTTAATATATATATGTATATAATTATATATTATATATTTATGTGTTCTCGTTACCCTAAAACATCATAACTAAATCTATATTAAATGCCGACAGCCAATATTTAAAATTAAAATTTGGCGCGCATTTGTATCTGCCTACAAAACACAGGCAATTTCTGTTTTTGCACTTTCTGCTCATACATACTCTTTCGAGATATTAGCTATATGACACCAGCAAACAACTTTGCCACACAGCTACCATGCAGTTGCTCATTTACAAATAAAATATGCACACATATTCCGAAAGAGTATAAATGGTTCATGTGTCGGCAGCTGGAAGAAAAAATCAGGCTCGCGTCAACCGCGTGCCAACAAAAAACCTTTTCTCTACTCAATAAACGCACACAAGTTCCAGCGCTCTCAACAGAAATACAGTTCTGAATACTCTTTCGGAATATGTGTGCATATTTTGTATGTAAATGCGCAACTGCATGGTAGTTGTGTTGCAAAACTGTTTGCTGGTGTCATATAGCTAATATCTCGAAAGAGTATGTATGACCAGAAAGTGGAAAAACAGAAATTGCCAGTGTTTTGTAGGCAGATTCAAATGCGCGTCAAATTTTAATTTTAAATATTGGCTGTCGGCATTTAATATAGATTTAGTTATGATGTTTTAGGGTCACGAGAACACATAAATATATAATATATAATTATATACATATATAGATTAAACTATATAAATTATTATTAATCATATTTTGAACTATGGACAATGCATCTTTATGATTAAGATGAATTTTAAAAATAAATAAAAAATTATCATTTAATAACATTAATTTTATAGCTATCCTTACGTTTAATAAAATTGCTAAAAATTCATTTAAATTGAGACAGGTCAGGAAAGCCAAGGCAATTGCTACGCATACATTAAAATGTGCTGCACATGAACATACACATGCACACACACACACATTGATATGCGTTGCTAGAAAAGTAACAAAATCCCAAATCACTTGAGAGCCACCAAAAACTGAAAAAATATGCATGCGCACATACACACACACATATATATGTGTATTTAGGTATACATTCGCCCTAATGATTTTTGCTTGTTGAGCTCGGAGCCACCAAATACAGAAAAAATGCACATGTGTTGTTGTTGTTCGCACTCTGCTGCTGCTATCCCCCTTCCACAATATACAGCAGCTCAGAGCAAACAGCATACAGAAACATACATACGCACATATATACACCGAACGGCGATCACGTCGCTGACATACAGACGCATACACAGCAAATTGCTGGCAGTCCGTCTGTATCGAGTCGAAATTTGCGTTCGGCTCGATGCTTTCATCAGCCGAATGAGGGTGGTTCCTCCGCAAATTGGACCAATTAGGCTATTGGATTTTTTGCGTTTGACTCCTCTACGTGTACATACTTATTGATGAAACGATGAAACGAAACTGTTGAACACCGCTAATGTTATTTTTACAAAAGTGCAAAGCTTCTGCAGCCACTCACGCACTTTATGCAAAAGCTTTCTTATTGGAGCTTACATTTTTCATAGACCAACTAAATAACAAGACTGGAAATAAGCACTGCTCTGTACTGTTAGCTAACATTCTGCGTAATGGGAGTGCCAACAGGGGAAAATTGAAATTATTCGTTCAGTTGTTTCGTCGATTCTCGGTGACAACCAGCGGCCATTATTGTTTTGATTTTGTTTTGATTGCAAAGTGTGCGTTGTGCCGGACAAAGATGGTTTGTTGCCGCACTTCATTTCTCTTGTTGTTGTCGCAGAAATTGAGTTTTACAATTTTAGACTTTTGCTTGAATTTGGTTGCTGCTACCCTAGTAAGGAAGGGTAGTTTGACTTTATTTAAACTTAGCGTTATTAAATAGATAAACGCAATATACTTAATTATGCTATTTTTAAAATGTGTTTTGGCCATAAGGAAAGGCACTTATAACTAATTAAATGTAATTTATATATCATAATGTGAAATTTAAAATAACATTTAAAAAACTTACTATGCTTTCAAATATTTATCTTTCTATACTAGTCTTATATTTGTGGTTTTATAGAGAATAACTAATTATTGTGACATAGGGTATTTTAAATCTGTGCAGTTTTAAATGTCAGCAACTGCTACTTTAGCTGCCTTGGTGCGTTTTCTTATTCTTCTTATTCACATACACAATGTGTATTACACATGCATACACACAAATACGAGCCTGACCTAGGCTACGTTTCGTGCGTTTTCTTCGCCTAGGTGTCCACAACATCATGCATACACACAAAGACGGGCCAGACTACGCTTTGAAAGTCAGCCGCCGTTTTTATTTTAAAATAAATAATTGTTTTTAATATTATATTATTTATATAAAACACGAATGTACTATATATTTCAAAATAAAAATGCAAAAAAAAAGAAAGAAAAAAGTTTGATTAATTTGGCTGGGGGTTGAACTCGGATCATAAAAATTCTTTACAAACAAGCATCTAGCCAACTGCGCCACGATCGCTCTTGCAGGTTGATGACTTGAGATTGGTCTTATTTTGTGTTCGATGTAATGTAACACAAAAGGAAATCAAATCAAAAACAAAAGTTTACGCGCGTTAGAATAAGTGCATAAAATAAACTAAAAAATTGCGCGATTTTAATGAATTTTTGTTACTTTGGTGCTGACGATTGAAGCAATGAGTTCAAATCTAAAGCGATTTTACAAAAGTGCTATTAAAATCAGTTTTAATTAAAACTAAAACCCCACATATTATTTATTATTATTATTTTATTAACTTTAAATTGTTAAATCCATTTAAAAATGGAAAATAAGTGCAAACGAGTGCGTTTCAAGAAAAAAAGAGAAATATTTATATTATAAAAAATATCTGAACCCGGTGTTGAACCCGGGGTCGAAGAAGTGCAGCCGTTAAAGCAAAACATTTAAAAACGTAAAAAATATTTGCTTTGCCACCGGCTAATTCTTCTTTTACTGAATATAAACTATAATTATATATTATGTTATTATATTATAATACACAACTTAGGCCAATAAATATACTATTAATTTCATAGCGCAATTTATTTGATAATTCAATACACTTCATATACGCTGTTCATTCATTCTGTGTGCGTCCATACATATACACACATACATAGACTCTGTGTCGTGTGTATGCGCAGAGCAATACACAAACACGAACCAAAAATAAACAGCGAAGCCCAGTCAAAACAAAAACGGCAAGTTTCGTTAAAGGGGAAGTGGTTCTTCGGTCTTGCGTTTTTGTTTACAGGGCCTTAACATGAACAACTCTGGTTACCAATCTTGATGTTAATTGGTCTATGACATTTTTGACTGCATTCGCAGCTTTGCTTGTCATGGGTTCATGCTGAGTTTTGCAACGGGGGCGGTGTGTTGTATTACGATCTGTGACAAACAATTTTTTATTAAATGAAATAAGTACAGCTTATTATGCATATAAAACTAAAAAATATTATTCCGTGCATAATTTTAGTTGCCAATGTTACCTTTCCCTACGCCCATGACAATTCTTATTGGATTTAATATCAGGCATTCGCAGTTCCGTTAAGCGCGATCATATGTTTAAGAAAGAGAATTTGCAAGTGCACGCGTGTATTGAACACAATTCGTTTTATATACATATGTGAACGTTCATATGTTGAGTTTAAGATTGATATGTTATTTGTTTAATTAAATTTTGTGAATTTTCTGTGTAATTGAAGTTCAGTTTTGTATATTATCAATTCATATCAATCTATATATATAAAAGAGTTTGTCCTGATTGTCTACATTGTCACAGCCCAAACGAATAGAGTTAGATTGCTGAAATTTTCACAACATATTCCATGCAGGTGGTAAGTGAGCACTAAGAAAGGACTTTTATATTGGACAACTCCTTCGAGGACATGACTCATTCCACAGCTGGCTCCTGATTGTCGCACAAGCTGAGGGTTTGATCGCGAGCGAGTTTACAAAAACAAAATAAATGCGCAGTGACGCCTTCGCGTCGCACAAGCAAAGTCATAAAAAAATGGTTCGTACACTTGCAAAAAAGAAACGGATTTCCGCTTCTTAATGAATAAGTGCATACACAAATAAGTGAATAATGCGCTTGAAAATTGAAATTTCATAATTTTATGTACATGTATTACTTACAGTGCACAATTTTTATACTTTGATACCGAAGGTCTCTTAGTATATTGGTTTTGTGCAATGTCCGTCATGGTGTCCGTCTGTCCGTCTGTCCGTATGAACGCAACTTAGTAGTAGGGAATTGGCGGAATAAAACCACTTGAGGTGTGAAATTTCACACCTTTTTTTATTTGTTTGATTTATGACCCCTTTTATTTTGTTTGTTTGTTTTATGACCCCTTTCTTTTGTTTGTTTGTTTTTCTCAGACGATATAGATCACTCCTGGTCTCACTATGACCTTGGATGACCATAGTATCACTATGACCTCAGATGACCCCTTTTTGTTTGTTTGTTTTTCTCAGACGATATAGGTCACTCCTGGTCTCACTATGACCTTGGATGACCATGGTATCACTATGACCTTAGATGACCCCTTTTTGTTTCTTTGTTTTTCTCAGACGATATCGGTCACTCCTGGTGACCACTTATATTTAATGATTATTTGTTTGTTTGTTTTTCTCAGACGATATAGATCACTCCTGGCCTCACGATGATCTTATATGACCACTTATATTTAATGATTATTTGTTTGTTTTGTTTTGTAAATACTTTATAATTTTTTAGCGTTTTTTAATATACATTTGTAGAGTGTTACTGGTGCTATCCTAGATGAGGATGGATTTTTGGTTTAGGGATAAGAAAATGCTAAAGAAGGGCTAAAGATTTTCATCTTCGTCGAGTATTGCGGCTTATAGATAAGATAGTGTTAAATGCGTATTCAAGTGTGTGCGTATGTGTGTGTGTGTGTGTGTGTGCACAGGTGCGCATGATTTAACATCAAGCTGGGCTTGTGAGTGCATGTGCAAGTGTGTGCGTATGTGTGTGTGTGTGTATATGTGTATGTAATGTACAGATGCGCCTGATTTAACATTAAACTGGGCTTGTTGATAAAAATGAGTTTAATGCTCATATTCGTGCTTATCAATTTGAGGGAAAGTGGTTCTTGCTGATCCTCCTTCAAGCAATAGGCATCAAACCTAAAGGCTTATCATTCTTAATATTTGGTGCCCTCCCTTTTATCTTAGAGGCTTTCTGATTTAAAGCTGTGGTGCTATCCCTTTCTTGCAAGCACTCATTTACCTATGCGTATGCTTCTAGCTTTGTTGCCTGTGGACAGGTCAACAAGATCTGTTCATATAGTTGCAACATTTTAAATGTTTGTTACACCCTCCCTTTCTTGCACGCATCCATTTTCCTATGCGTATGCTTCTAGCCTTGTCACCTGTAGGCAGCTTTCTATACTCGCAACATTTTTAAATGACCAGGAACACGTTGTAAGATCTTTGCCAAATTTCGAATTTCTAGACTTCAGCTAGTAAAATTCAAGAAATATTCTCGATATTCTTTAACCAATTTAAGATGCTCGGGAAAAATCATTTCAGAAAACTCATTAACAAAATCGTCAATTGTCTATGCAATTGTTTCAGACCAATACTTTACTCTACATTTCATATGTAAAATTAAGATTGAAAAATTTAAGTAGCGACATAAGGGAAATTAAAAGAGTAAAAGGCATTATATTTTAAAAATATTTAAAGATGACTAATGTTCTAAAGAGATTAGTTTTGTTAGAACAGATATGTTTTACTTTGTTTTTCGTATTGTGTTGCTTACATTAAGCAGGTATAAAGAATTAGTTTTAAACTCATTAAGTAACTTAAAAATAATAATTCTCCTGATGACGTATTGCTGATAGCTTATATTGTTCGATTTAATAATATCTAGCCTAACTAAATATGTACTCTTACAATTTTTTTCCTTATCTTAGTAACTTGTCTGGAGAATGTTTTCTCGGAATTGCTTTGTTTCATTTTTACTCTCGACCTACATGCCTCTTTCTAATGACTCATTCAAATTTCGTTTCACTGATTTATTTATTGGGTAGCTGATTACTTAAATGTTCCATCCCGATACTAAATCTAGGAAATTTTTAGTATTCTTATCATTGAATATGGGAATGAGATTGCGAACGAGCTGGCTAGGGCTGGTTTCGCGACTCCTCAACAGGATCTGAAGGCTTTCTGTGGCTTTGATTGGGCCTCTACCAAAACAATGGTAGAAGGGTATAGCAAATGAGAGAAAGTCAAGTACTAAATCTCAAAAGTGGATGCCACCAAGCTAATGAGCTGATGCAACCATTCATAGATAGAAACAATATAGGGTGTTCCAGGATGGGTTTGAAACTACTATTTACCTTCCTCACTGGCTACCACGTTGTTAAATACCATCTTCACAAAATGCGTTTATCCCTCAATGTGAAGTGTAGACTCTACAAAGAGGACAACGAGACGACAAATCACATTCTCTGTGAATGTCCACCCATTATTTGGCTAAGAAGAGTTTAGCGAGTTTCTAACAAACACGCAAATCAGGAATGCCTCGACAAGAGATGTGCTTGCTTTCATAGTGGAAACGGAACAGCTCTGGTCAATTTAGGGAACCACATTTAGGTACAAAAGACCAATCGTTCGCAGTGCCTCCTTCTCTCTAATGACATTCCATCTATTTTTTATTATTATTATCATTGATTATTAAATCATTATTCTGACAATCTTTTGCGTATTAGGTAAAGTACTGCATTAAACTTGCTTATGAATTTGAAAGATTTATCAAACATTCTTTCAAAACTAAGGTTTTGTTAGATGTTTTGATTAGAAGGTTTCCATACAATTTTTTTAATTTTTTGATTGATTAGTTTCTAAGCATTTAATTGCTTACTACTATTATCC
Source organism: Scaptomyza hsui (assembly GCA_018152825.1). Lineage (NCBI taxonomy): Eukaryota > Metazoa > Arthropoda > Insecta > Diptera > Drosophilidae > Scaptomyza > Scaptomyza hsui. Next base: position 34,086 of record JAECXO010000301.1, read on the forward strand.
GCCTAAGGTTTGCTAATTTCCTCAAGTTTTTTGCTCTCTTCTTAACCCTCTAATTGTGCTAGATACCATAATATTAGGGCCTGTATGGTTTTATTATAAGGTTAGGTTAGGTTGTGCCGGCTGACCCTCAATGAGGAGTATTACACATAGGTCACTCGGGGTCTTTAGTGGGGCCGGTGTATGGAAAAGGTAGGGACTATAGAACGTTGACCTGCGGCGTGCGTGTGCCTCTTGCAAAGGCCAGAAGCGTTTCAGGATCTTGCCTGCTCACTTCTTCAAGTAATGCAAGTAAGGGTGCGTGGAAGTGTCGAACTCGTTTCGCTGCCAGTGCAGGGCAGCTGCAAAGCAGGTGTTTTATTATTAGGTTTTATTATTATTCTGTTTTAAATAAATTTTTTTTCTTAAGCAGATGTATTTTAAAAACAGATTTATAAATGTAAGCCTTGTTCTTTTCGAAAACAAATGATCTCGGTATAATATTTTGTGATTTGTTTTAATCTTGGATTTGGATGACAAAATAAAGATTGTTATTTGCTATAGGAAGGGCAAGAAGATTTTCTTGTATTTGAAGTTTTTAATTGTCTCGTGCCAAGAATGTCAAACAAAATAAATCATAAATCAGTTTTAGCGGCGCAAAAATATAAGAAAACTGTGGACACTGTATGACTTAATACATACACAAACAATTAGACATTTCAACTTGCGCACTAATTCTCTTAAAAGCAGATCTACACTTTTGTTTAGAACTGCATGCATGAGGCTGTTTTTTTGCTTTTGCATTAATATGCTTGTGCTTCTATCTGGCGACGTCACTGAACGAGCCCGACAAGGCTCGCGAGCTACTACATGATCACCGTTGGTATAGTGCTTTCAGGTTTCGGTGTGATTCTTATTAAACCCAATTGATTGATAATAGTAAAGCTGTTGCAGCTTATTTAGTTGCATATTTGTTAGTGCTCTTAACACCAGCGAGAAGGCTATTGAACTTGCCTTGTTTTTATTATTGACCATTAAGCTCTATTTTTGTGTGGGATAATGCAGGAGACTTTTGTGTTGTAAAGTGGCTAGTTATTTGTTTTTTTTATGAATTTATTATTTAATGTAAGGAGGATACTTTTGTGCTTGGTAAAGTGGCATATGAAAGTTTTTCACCTTGTATGATTTTTGTGCCGTTAATAATGATTTGTTAATTCCTATACATATTTTATCCATTTTTTACGTCAGCTAGATCAGAAATTCAAGTTTATTTATTTTACTCATTTTCTTTGCTAGGAACTATTAATGGAGTGTGCTTGCTAAAGTACCAATTTTTTAGTGAACAAATTTGGATTTTTATGTAATTTATTTCTATTTTGTTTTTATTTTAATGAATTAACTTCCTTCGAATTTAAATGTTTGCTTTCCAATACTTTAACACCGAGATCTAGGTTTTTCCGTCAGTTTTTATGCAAACTTACCTACTACTTGTTAGCCACCGAGATGAAAGTTTGCTCAGAATCTTCTTTTAGTTGCTGGTAGCCCGTTGCTTTAAATCACTCAGATTTGTCCACTTTTTTACTTTAGCAAGGTTCATCGCTTGTTTTAAGTGATTAGGGATGTTTCACAAGAAGGATTTTACATCAAGCTTTATTATACCACTTTTTTTTTTTGTATTATCCTGTTATTCGACTTAGTGTATTTCCTTTATTAAATTGTTTTGTTTCTAATTTTTTCTATAAATTCTGAACTATTTTATTTAAAATCGCTAATTTTTGAACAGTAAATACATTTTATATCAAAACATTGAGAATCGTGGTGCTGGTGTCCAGAAGGTTGATAGCCAGGTTCTTAAGGTGGTTGTGGAGTCTGTCAGCGTGCTCAGTCTAACAATTTCGTCTGTAACCCAACTGATGTTAATTTGGCTGGGCATGGTGAACTTATTGTATGATGATCCGCCAGGCTTTGCTCTGGGAAAGTAGTTGTAAAAGTAGGTTAATTGAAGAGGTAAGCACTACACCATATTTGTATGCAGCAGCTCCAAAACAAGTAATTTTCCTAAAGTCTAACACCGAGACCTAGACTTCATTTTGCATTTGAAATAGTTTTCTGCAATTGTTATCATTTTAATAATTGTATTTTCCGTCATTTTTCCTACTTTGAAACTCGTTTTTTAAGATACACAAACCTGTAGATAAAAATTGCACTTAAATAACTTTCAAAGCCTTTATTGCGCATTACATTATAATCTTTACATAAACGCTATCCATAATACAAATTTGCAGTCAATTTGATCTCCTTGCTTTAAATATTCTCCCATTTGCCGTTTTAAGGATAAAATTTGCTTGCCTCTGCTTAAAAGTTATTCAGCTGAATTTCTCCTTTCATTACTGATTTTTTATTTTTATTTTTTACCTCATTAATATTATATAGTTACTTAATACATCTTATAGCTTATCATTTATTTCTTCTTTTTTGTATCGCGTGGATGGTTTGATGTCTAGATTATCTTTAATAATTTGGTTAAGTGGCTCTGTTAAAGGCTTAAATGTTTCCTCCAACTGATATTCATTCGCAGCTCTACCCAATTTAATACTTTGAAATTTTCTTTTCAGCGCATTCCTTGTTTTTGTCAGTTCCTTCAATATATTCTCATTCATTTTGAATACAGTGCTGAAAACCGGGAGCCGTTGTTGTTAACCGGGTTGATGTTTTTTATAAACCGGGAGCCGTTGTTAACCGGGTTGATTTTTTTTTATAAACCGGGAGCCGTTGTTGTTAACCGCGGAGCTGTTTGCTGAAAACCGGGAACCGTTGTTGTTAACCGAAGGCCGTTTGCTGTAAACCAGAGAGCTGTTTTCCTGTTTTACCGTGCTGTTTTACCGGGCTGTTTACCGTGTTCTTTAGCTGTGCTGTTTTCCCAGGTTGTTTTCCTGTTTTCCTATTTAACCGTGTTGTTAACCGTGTTGTTAACCGTGCTGCTTAACTGTGTTCTTTTTCTGTTAGACCGAGGTCTGTTTTTCTGTATGACCGAGCTCCGTTTTCTATAAAACTCATAAAACGAGATAGCTGTTTAACTTTAAAATATTAGGTTTGTTTTGTCTTTAAAAATACTGGCGAGCACTTTTGTAACTTCTTTTGCAGATTTTGTTTTTAATGCCATTCCCCATGCATATTTTGAAAATGTATCAATTATTGTTAATAGAAATCGACAGCCTTTATTAGATGCTGAGTGCTTCCCCATCTCCACTAAGTCTGCTTGCCAATGATCATCAATACCTTTCATTACAACTCTTCTACGTTTAAAATTTTTGCGTGCAGGAGCATGTAATTCACCCACTATTTCCCTTTTATTCATGATTACTTGAGTTATTAAGGTGATATGTATGAAGTAGGTTAGGTATTTTGTATATATTTTTTATTATTTTTATTTCTTGTATATGATTAGCGGTTTTTATTTATAAAGTAGTACAAGGCTTTTGCTCACGTCGCTTTGAAATATGATTGCAGAACCACAGCTTTTTCTTAACAAAAGCTTTCCACATTTTTATTAGAGGTGAGTTCTGTGTCATTACCCTAATACAGATTATCCATATACACTTCCAAGATTCGGAACTCATCTTTTTTAATGTATCAGTCCTATCATTGAAGTTTGATCCAGCCTTCATGACAGCCACACAGCTTATAGAAAAAAAATGATAAGGGTACCCACTTATATATCATTATACTCTTCAAATTCGTTGGTTTATTCTGATGTATATTTTCAATATTTTTAGTTTTTTCTCAAGTTTTTCTTTCAAATTTTCTAGCTTTTCTTTAGTATTATTAATATTCCTTTCCAATAAAACAATATTTGGATTTCTATGGCTTAATAATGATGAATTAGTGTTTGATTCAATATGATTTTGGACTTGATTTATTAGATCATCAACATATTCTTTTATAACCAAGTCATTTGCATCTTTCGGTTGCGCACAATACATAATTCGTTTGCTCTGAACATTGAAATTTCCACCCTGGTCAATAAGCAAACCAAAAAATCTTTTGCCATTTCGGTTTAAGTATTCAAAATTATCTTTTTCATTTGAGTAATGTCCAAACTTGTCAAGGGGCATAATGGTTTAGCGTTGAATTAATTTGTTTTTAGATATTTTGTGCCTGATCCTTCTCAGTATGCAAAGTTACATACTTCTTAGTATCGTTTATTTTTAAAATGAGCTCATTGCCTACTTCATTTACATTACCCATAAGTTTAGTTATTTCATTCATTTTACTTTCCAAATCTTTAAGCTTAGTATTTTGAACGTTGACTAAGTGGGAAATAGTTGTCAACTGACTTTTTTTAGTTCCTTTACTTTTACATCGACATATTCTTTTATTACTAAATCATCGTTATTTATAGGACTAATTGAATTTGTAATGCGTTTGTTCTGGGCATTTAAATTTCCATGCTGATCAATGTGAATCCCTGTTAAAGTTTTAATTTGACTTTTTAACTTCTCTGAATGTTCCTTAGCATTTGAGTAATGTCCAAACTTGTCAAGAGACATATTAATAATAAATATATTTATTTAGTGTACAGCATATTTATTAATAAATAATGTGCGCCTCTCGCAACTCCTCAATTATCGATACAATCTCATTACTATGACTAGTGTTACCAGCTGACTGTGAGGCAACTAAAAGCTTAAGTCTATCAACAATCTCTTTAGTATTATCCCAGTATACATAATTTGGCTTATTTTTGTTGAGAAGCATGAGAGTTCCACCTTTATGAGTAGATTTTTTTATATTTAAAGGTGAAGACATTGCAATTGGTTCAATAGTTTTAGGGAACAGATTTCTTATTATTTCAGTATATTTTTTTGAGCTATTGCCTTTCAGTGGCTCATTAGGGTGATGATTTTTTCTATGTGCATTTGTTTTTATCAAGATTTCTCGATACGAGTCGAGATCTATTTGCTTGTAGTTACGAGGATGTTTTAAATAGATCAAAGAATATAGCCCAGGAGTAAGATCCCACTTTTCACCCGATTCCAGCTCAATTTTCTTGTTGGAAACTCTTATTTTAGATCTTCCTAATTTAATTTCTCCTTCTTGTTTAGTTGGACCAAATGCTTTATCAAGCCGTCTTTCTCGCTCTAATTCATTTATACTGAGATTAAAGTTCTCACTACCTAATACATTTGACTGATAACAGTCTTCATTGCTTACTGCAACTGGCTTAAGATCGCTTTGTTCACTTGGTGTAAACGAATCATGAAATATTTCTTTTGTATCTATTTCCCCATCTATCGCATCATAAAAGTCAGTATTTTTTTTTTTTTTTCTGTACTTTCACATTAGGTTTAACATTTTAGTAGAGTTTTAAATATAAATAATACATATAATATTATTTAAATATTTAGCCTATAAGTTATTAGCTTCAAAACGTGCTTTCAAATATTTCATTTAGCTTATAATATGTATATCCAGACAAAGCTGTTAGATTTTGCTTTCGGAGCATTGCGCAATTACAAATACAGATACATATACAATAATACTTCAAAATAAATTAATGGCTAATAGTGGGGCGACTGTTTTACTGCTGCCGTATTTCCCATTAAAGGAGTGTTTATTTTTACTTTAAAAATCCACATACATAAAAAATGTAACAAAAATTCCTGCGACCAGCGCACACAAATAATTAAGCTGCAATGCTGCGCTCTTTTGACGATAGCGCTGCTTGGAACGTGGCGAGAAGGGTGCTGGAGGATTAACTCCTGGCAATGCGCTGTCCAGGTAAACGATGGTATAAAGGAAAGTAGCTAGGATCAGGCCACACAAAACTGGGCTCAGCCTGGAGGGCAGTTGGTGCTGCTCCGTCCAGTCCAAGGCAGCGCTCAGCTGTGCCTGCACATAGCCGCTGAGCTCCTGCATGTTGCTACCGATTATGTAGAGCATTGCTATCATGATGACTCGGTGGCCGATAATTATAATGCCAAATAGGAATATTAGAGCTTTTAGGCGTACATAGAAGGTCACCTCATGCCCCTTGACACCGCCTACGCAAATGTAATGTTTAGTTGTTGCCTTGGCTAAATCACAAAATCCAATGGCGTCGTTGAACCGCTGCTGCGATTCTCTTACGTTTTTGGGGGTTGAGGTAAATATGCGCTGCTGCTGTTGCTTTTTTTTTGATTTTCATTTCCTGTAATCGTTGTTTCCTTTTATCTGCTTCTTCTTTTTAGTATCGCGTGGATGGTTTGATATCTATATTTTCTTTAATAATTTTGTTAAATGGTTCTGTTAAAGACTTAAATGTTTCCTCCAACCGATATTCATTTGCAGCTCTACCCAATTTAATACTTTGAAATTTTCTTTTCAGCGCATTCCTTGTTTTTGTCAGTTCCTTCAATATATTCTCATTCATTTTGAATACTGTGCTGTAAACAGGGGGTCGTTTGTTGTTAACCGTTGAGCTGTTTGCTGAAAACAGGGGGTCGTTTGATGGTAACCGTTGAGCTGCTTGCTGTTAGCCAGAGAGCTGTTTTCCTGTTTTACAGTGCTGTTTTACCGGGCTGTTCGCTGAGAACAGGGAGCCGTTGTTGTTAACCGCGGAGCTGTTTTCCTGTTCGAGCTTAATGTTTAACGCTAGAGCTGGTATAAGTGAACTATTCAGATATTCATAACAAACTAATCCCACACACATTATATTAAAAGCATTTATTGAGTTTTTCTTTAAATTTTCTTTATTAAAAGTCATACAATATCAAAGTAAGAATTCTGATTTTGTAGAGTAAAAATTACTTTAAGCCATGTTTAATACGAAGACCTGATGTTGCGCAAAGCATTAGAAATTGAAGGCACACTTATGCCTTCAATTAAGTTTAACGTACCAAATCTTTGTACTTGATTATAATTGTATTGTATGTTCTCCCAAATATCTTATAAGTTCTAGAGGTGGTGGTAAATTTCCAAAACTATCAAAATGTCTACACTCCTTGTCCGCCTTAAAGTAAGCTACCCAATACGTTCCAGTTCCGACTACCGAGTCCAAGTTGACAATACCACATTCTCTTTTTCGTACTTGATTCGGTAGGGAGTCCCTCATATAAACCCCTCTAAAATGAGGGATATGCTTGTGTGCAAATTTTAAAATATCTATGTTTGAAAGCGGTTTATTGGGCAGCTCATTTAAAAAATGTATTATTTTTATCTGTGGTTATTCCAAATCCTTTTTGATATGGTTTCAAATAGAGGCCATTACCTAAAGCTATGGCTTCCATTTTTCTATTATGACGTTTATTCTCTTCCAGCTCTTTTTTTTAGCATTTTTTGCGTTGTTTATGCTTTTAGCAATAGCTGCCCCACCTGATGCAAGTCCCCCTAATGCACTGAGCGCTGTTAAGATTGGTACAAGTGGTAGAAAGCCACCAATTTTAGGAACGCTAATTACTCTAGGAATTATTACTTTTTTCGTTTTCTTATTTCCGATGCTGTTGTTTATTGCCTTTCGCGCTACTGTGATGGCAGATTGTATATCGAATGGTTTTTCTTTCTTCAACACTTTGCTTGCGACTTTTACGAGATTCATAAAATCTTTCCTTGTTTTACATTGTTTTTGTTTCTTTGGTCTTTGTTTGATACCCATTCCAAATTTTTTCTTTGCTTTCATTGCGTTGGTAACGAAATATGCAGCGGACTTTTCTCCAAGAGAACTATCAGAGGCCTTAACTCGCTCCCACGCTCTTTCAGCTAGTATTTTGTCAGCTATATGACGATTTTGCAAATCTTTATAATTAGAATAGGCTATATCGTGTTCCCTACAAGCGGAATCCAAGGGATTGATTCCTTTATCCCCACGTTCTAAACGAGTTTTAAGCTTTGTTCCGGGGCCACAAAACTGATATCCTGGTATGTGAAGTTCAACTGGAAGAGAGTTGATTATTTTATTCACAATACCTCCACCCAGATAGAGCGGTAACTTGCTACTATTAGGTTTATAAAAGCACATCACCATTTTATTTGATGTTTATTCATCAAGAACGTTTAACTGAGTAACGAGTTGATTAAAAAAATAGGACTAATATGCGTTTAATAAAACAAAAAACTGATATAGAGGTGAAAAATATCGATTCTAAGAGCGGTGATATCAAACAACTCAGACATAGTTGCTTGTTACCAAGTTCAATACGAGCTCTTATTGTCGGACCTTCTAACTGTGGAAAAACTAATGTTATGATTAGTTTGATTGAAAGCCCCAACGGTCTAAAGTTTGAGAACATTTATTTGTATTCAAAGTCCTTATATCAGCCGAAATATGAATACTTAAAGGCACTTATAGACCCAATAAAAGGAATGGGATACTTTACGTTTTCTGACAATGAAAATGTAATAGCACCAAGCAATGCCAAAAAAAACTCTATAATGATTTTTGATGACGTAGCATGTGAAAAACAGGATAATATTCGTGCATACTTCTGTATGGGAAGACATAGTAGCGTAGACGCGTTCTATTTGTGTCAAACTTATACACGTATCCCGAAGCATCTTGTGCGAGATAATGCAAATTTAATTATAAGGTTTCGACAAGATGATTTAAATATGAAACACGTGTATCAGGACCACGTGGGTGTAGACATGACGCTTGATTCATTTAAGAAAATTTGTCAATTTTGTTGGAGAGAAAAATACGGATTTTTATTAATAAGTAAAGACGATCCCTTAGATAATGGATATAGAAGAGGATTCGCCGAGTTCATTCAAATTTAAAATAAAATGATTGAAACTTTTACTCTAAATTCACTTATCATAAATCTTTCGGAATGACAACAACACTGACATTAACGGGTAACGACGCTATTTTAGTAGCAAACTATCACCCCCCTATCGAGTTGAGTGGAAGGTATGAGTGCGCACTAATTGATTTTCATATGTACAACTCGATCCCAAATGTCGACCATGACAATAATTTATTCCATGTTGGAGAGCATGTTATTGAGATCCCCGTGGGATCGTATGAGCTTGATGATATAAATGAAATTATTAGCGAGAAAATGAAGAAAAAAACCAAATAAATCCAAACATCCGCTGATCGAGAGCAACAACAATACCCTTCAAGTAGGGATATCTACTAAAGAAGACTCAATATACATACTTCAACAAAGAACGTTCTATTGGACAATTATTCGGATTTAATAGAAAAGAACTTAAGCCTAATGCATTACACATATCAGATCAGCCTGTTGACATTTTGAAAGTCAATACGATACGTTTGGAATGTAATATTGTTAGCGGATCATATGTTAATGAGCAGTCGAGCCATGTTCTGCATGAGTTTGCACTTAACGTTCCGCCAGGGTATAAATTGATAGAGAAACCAAATAATCTCATTTATTTGTCTGTGAACACGAGAGAGATACACTCGCTGATAATACGAATTGTTGACCAGAACGGCAATTTGGTTAATTTAAGAAAAGAGAGCGTAACACTACGCTTACACTTGAGGCGACGAGAATGATTATTTATAATAATAAAAATGCAGGCTATCTGCCAGCAGTTAACACTTTGAATTCTACTACGGAAGGAAGCAGATCGCTGAAAAAAGCTCTTACGCTTGAGAACATATTATTTTTGAAATCATTGGGACTTAAACTACGAAAATAATGAGTAGTGTATTAAATGTTCGAGATAAAGCATATTCAGATGAGAGTATTACTAAAAAGAATATCATAGCTATTCTCCCTATCTACAAGCATTTAAAAGCAATGATGAAGTCAGAATTACAATTCAGAATCAGGACTTATATGTTTTACCTTGTGAGAGTTTTATTAATGTTGAAGGCTCGATTTGTTTGGCAGATGGTTCGATTGCTACAGATGGGCAACTTAAAAACAATTGTATGAGTTATCTATTTGATAAGGTTCGCTATGAACTTAATGGAATTGAAATTGATCGTACTCGCTTTGTTGGTATTTCAACAACCTTAAAAAGCTATATTTCCTTAAATAATACGGAGAGCCGAATGTTAGAAAATTCTGGCTGGTTTAATGGAGAGGACCGACAGCTCGCAAACGGCTATTTTAATTTTTACTATAACAAGGTCTTACTAAATTGTAAACCTGAATTAATATTACTCATGACTAAAAATATGGGGGATGTATATTACAGTAAACTTGGGAGTACTGAGTATATATTAAATATTTCTAACATTACATGGAAAATACCACATGTAACTTTAAGTGATGAAAAGAAGTTGCAAATGTTTAGTCTAACTAAGAGTGGGGGCTCACTCCCACTTACGTTCCGCAGTTGGGATTGTTACCTGAATCCAGCATTAGCAGAAGGTACACAACATGTTTGGAATGTTAAGCTTGCAGCTAACAGAGAACGCCCTCGGTTTGCTATAATTGCTTTTATAGCGGGTAATAAATTGATACAAAATCATTTGAGAAACATAAAAGTATACCTGAACTCAGAGAACTTTCCATATGATGATATGAATATAAATTTTAAGCGAGAACGTTTTGCCAGTTTGTATGATATGTATACAGGGTTTCAGACAAGCTATTATATGAAGGAACCCGAACCATTGCTTACACCACAAGAGTTTAGAGATAAGGCACCGATGGTTGTTGTGGATTTGTCTCATCAGAACGAAACAGTAAAAACTGGGCCAATCGATGTAAGAGTTTCGATCGACCTTGAAAGTAGTAGTGAGAGAAATACTAAGGTATATTGTCTGCTTATGCATGATCGACTTGTACAGTATTCGCCCTTGACTGGATTAGTTCAACGTAGAGTTTAAAATAGATTTTAGTTAATTAAAAATATAATGTACCCCTTTTATTAAACCCATTAAAGATCAAGTTGAAATTTATTAGAACATAGTTTTTATTTTATTTTAATTTTCAAGTACTTCAAAGCTACAGCTTTCTAAGATTACAAACAGTTTAAATAAATTGTTGAGCGCACATTGATTTGATATCTTCTTATGTATTCTACAATTTGTAAAAAAGTTTGGGGATTGGGCCAAACTCTGTTCAAGATTTAAATCTATTATGTGTGTGTATAAATATTTAGCTAAAAACTCTTTCTTAGTTCTACCCCTCACTACAACAGTTGTAAAGGTATTCAATGGTTTTAGAACTTCACCAAGACTTAGATAGGAAATGTCCCCTTCAGACCAATCTAGATCATCGACATACCGTTTGGTTATCTTTAAAGTTTTTCTAGTCACTTCATTCAGCTCCCTTTTGTGATAGGGTGGTTTGAAGTGAAAAAAATTGGGTATGATAGATCCAGCTTGCATAAATGCCAACTCTTTGACGAATAACTGCCTTTCGTTTCCAAACACATATCGGAAGTCAACTAGAACATATGAGCTTCTATTAGTTATGACCATTTTGCTTCTGTTGTGTATAATGTACTGAGAAACTACAGACAATTCAATACCATAAATAGCATACTTGTTACAATTTATGTTTAGTTTGACCCAAAAGCCTCATCAAGATGGACACACTTCACTTAAAAAAATCAAAGAATTCAAGGAAAAAACAGGATCATGAAGTTATTTTTGGATTTGAATATTTTGCGAATCTAGAGCTTAAACTAAAGTGTGGTTTTTCTACGAGTAGAGGGTTCACGCCTATGGTTTGGATGCAGCAACATAAACATAACTTCATTGGACTGGGAAAGGAGGAATGGCTGCAATTATTAGCATATAAAGAGTACATTCAAATGAAACTTGAACACTAACTCTAACTTTGGATTGCCAACAATTGTGAGGAAAATCAACGATTTTTTGAAGGAATTTGATGAAATGTTATTTCCCGAGCATCGCAAATTGCTTGAAGAATACCGAGAGTATTTCTCAAAGTATACAAGCTGTCGTCTAGTAAAATCGAAATTTGGTGAACATCTTACAACATGCTCCTGGTCATCCGATCTAGCTACAGAGGGAGTTGACACATGTGGCTGCTATTTCTATGGAATGCGTCTAGCGAAACTGGAGAAGATTATTTCACAATACAAAAATTTAAGCAAAAGATTAAATAATAGCAATTGTTATAACTTTAATGAATAAATTTTATTATTAACACACAAAAAAACTCTCCTTTTATTCATTTTGAAATCAGGGATAAATTATTTTCTAGCGAGCTAATCGTTAATTAAATAACTTGCGTACGTACAAGAAAGGGATAGCACCACAGCTTTAAATCAACAAGCCTCTAAGATTAAAGGGAGGGTACCTAATATTAAGAATGATAAGCCTCCAGGTTTGATGCCTATTGCTTGAAGGAGGATCAGCATGAATCACTTTCCCTCAAATTGATAAGCACGAATATGAGCATGTTCAGTACACATTAAACACATTTTTAACAACAAGCCCAGTTTAATGGTAAATCATGCACATCTCTACATAACAATACACAGACACACACACACACACACACACACGCACACACTTGCACATGCACCTGAACATGCATACGCACACACATACACACACACTTGCACACACACACATACTCCAGCCAGACATACACAAGCCCAGCTTGATGTTAAATCATGCGCACCTGAACACACATTTGTAGACGCACTTTAGTACGCATTTAACACTATCTTATCTATAAGCCGCAATACTCGACGAAGATGAAAATCTATAGTCCGTCTTTAGCATTTTCTTATCCCAAAACGAAAATCCATCCTTATCTAGGATAGCACCAACAACACTCTAGAAATGTATATTAAAAAACGCTAAAAAATTATAAAGTATTTTACAAAACTAAACAAACAAATAATCATTAGATATAAGTGGTCATATAAGATCATCATGAGACCAGGAGTGAGTGATATCGTGTGAGAAAAACAAACAAATAATCATTAAATATAAGTGGTCATCAGGAGTGACCGATCTCGTCTGAGAAAAACAAACAAACAAAAAGGGGTCATCTAAGGTCATAGTGATACCATGGTCATCCAAGGTCATAGTGAGGCCAGGAGTGACCTATATCGTCTGAGAAAAACAAACAAACAAAAAATAGGGGTCATAAATCAAACAAACAAAATAAAAGGGGTCATAAATCAAACAAACAAAATAAAAGGGGTCATAAATCAATCGTTGCAGTCGGAAGCAACCGACTGCGGAATACTTTGATACCAGTAAATGAACGGCTTATAAGGGGAAATGCAGGGGCGAAGGGAGTGGGCCATGTGGTAAACATCGCCAACATGTTACCAAATTTGGTGACTTTCCCTCAAAAGCTGTGGAAGATAACTTAACTTCAAAATGTAAAAGGTGGGCGGCAGAGGTGGGCGTGGCATCCAAATTTTTGAATCAAATGTTTTTAACTGTCACTATCTATCTGCCTACCAAGTTTGGTGGTTCTAGCTCAAAAACTGTTAAAGATATAGCCGATTCCGATTTTATAAGGCGGGTGGCTTAGGTGGGCGTGGCATCCAAAATTTTGATGCACATCTTTGGTAGATGCTGCCTTCTATCTTTCTACTCAATTTACGGGCTCTAGCTTAAAAACTATAAGAGATATCGAAATTTCCGATTTTAAATAGTGGGCGGCAGAGGTGGGCGTGGCATCCAAATTTTTCATGCAGACCTTTTGTAGATGTCACCATATATCTTCCTACCAAATTCGGTGACTCTAGCTCGAAAAATGTGAAAACTATAGGCGTTTCCAATTTCAAGTAGAAGGGGGGGTTGGTATCGGAATTATGGGGCGTGGCATCCAAAACGTCAATATCTATCTTCACACAAAATTTGGTGGCTCTAGCCCAAAAAATGTGAAAGCTATAGGCGTTTCCAATTTCTTGGTGAAAGGGGAATGGGGGCGGAATCAGGGGGCGTGGCATCCAAAATTTTGATGCTTTTTTTTGGGGAATTTCAATATGTATCTTGACACAAAATTTGGTGGCTCTAGCCCAAAAAATGTAAAAACTATAGGCGTTTCCAATTTCAAGGAGCAGGGATGATGGGGGCGGAAGGAGTGGGCGTGGCATCCAAAATTTTGATGCAGTTTTTTCAGGGACATGACTAGCTATCTGCGTGCAAAATTTGGTAACTCTAGCTGTAAGAATGTGAGAAATATTTGGTTTTATCGGTTTTCAGTTATCGAATTTATCGATTTCCCAGCCTCCTATTCTTGACACTTTATCTGTACCGTCTATAGATAAACATAATTGCAGAGTTTCAAGTCTCTAGCTTTACGGGTGTCGAAAAAAGTTGCATTCATACAGACGGACAGACAGACACCATGACGGACATTGCACAAAACCAATATACTATGAGACCTTCGGTATCAAAGTATAAAAAGGTGTGAAATTTCACACCTCAAGTGGTTTCATTCCGCCAATTCCCTACTACTCAACTTTTTTCGACACCCGTAAAGCTAGAGACTTAATACTTTGCAATTATGTTTGTCTATAGGCGAGACAGATAAAGTGTCAAGATTGGGTTGCCACGCCTACTAGGAGGCTGGGAAATCGATAAAATCGATAGCTGAAAACCGATAAAACCATATATTTCTCACACTCCTGCAGCTGGAGTTACCAAACTTTGCACGAAGATAGCTAATCACGTCCCTGAAAAAGCTGCATCAATATTTTAGATGCCACGCCCCCTGATTGTGCCCCCATCCCCCCTTCTCCATGAAATTGTAAACGCCTATTGTTTTAACATATTTTGGGCAAGAGCCACCAAATTTTGTGTCAAGATAGATAATGACGATCCCCAAAAAAATGCATCAAAATTTTGGCTGCCACGCCCCCTGAATCCTTAAAAATTCAAAAATTTGGATACCACACCCACCTTTGCCGCCCACCTTTTAAATTTGGAGTTGTTTTAACCTACTTGATAATTATCAAACTCAGACAAAACGTAACACACAAACACATACATAGAAGCCCAAGAAATTTTACTTTTGATCTACCATTTGCTATTGTTTTGATATAATTTTAGAGCTGACATTTGTAACTTTTGTTGGTGTTGCAAATGCACATATGTAAGTACAAACATTGTTGTACATATATATTAACAAATACAATTGCAAATATAAATGCATGCATACATTGTTGACTTCTGAATTCAGTCCGTGCGAAGAAGGTAGCAATACTAAGCTTTTTGTTTGACATACAGAGCACGCGCATACATAAGAGAGTGAGCCGAAATGGCCAACAACAAAGGCGCATGATCGGAGCGAGATTTAAAACTAATTTGTCATCCAACGCCCAACATGAAGAGCGATGCGCGAGTTATGAATAAAGACACAAGCTGGTAGTGTTTAATTAAGTATTAATGATTTAATAAGAATCAATGTTGATACATTTATATGTTCTGTGCAGTTTGATGAATAAAACTGAAGTGAAGTGTACGTTGAGTTGCAAGTAGATATAAGCCTTAGAATCGACAAGCCGTTGTTGATTCTAAGAATTCTGGTGGGCGTTTTAGTGCAGCGTCAGCGGTTTCGCAATCGCTGTACTGGTGGTTGGCATAAGAGTACGTTGTGCTACATTGTATGTATCATACTCAGCATTTATGCAGGATGTCCAAATGGGTCGCAACGGCAACTACTACAGTGGCGTAGTAGTTGATCTTTAAAGGGGGGGCACGTCAGTGGTGGAGTCGTTGTGGTTTAGAAGGGGGTACCGTGACGGTAACTCGCGCGAGTGTTTACATTTTAAGCCGCCTCTTTGGGTTTGGGACCAACAGCGCGACTCACACGTATGACGCAAACATGCATAGATTCACTCAATTCTATGAATGTATTCATGATGCAGGTGTACCTATGCCGACTGTCACCACAACACGAGAATGAGCGCATCTGAAAACAAGTAAGAAGGCTTTAGTCGAGAAATCCCGACTAAAAGATACCCTTAAAATGACTTGCAGCAGTGCAGCTTTTCTTGACTTAACTTTAATTTAAAATATCTCCAGTGTTTCTTAACCGATTTGAACCAAATTTTCACAGAAGTTATAAGGTTACCCATAGTTTGAACTTCTAGTTTTGAATTTTCTAAATTCGAGATTTTTTCGTTATCGATTCCATGTGTATATCCGAAAAAATAATAGGTATCGATATTTTGAAATAAACTTGATCTGCCTATGGCTTAGGAGAAGTTATGTTCCAAATTTTAAGTCTCTAGCTCTTATAGTCTTTGAGATCGACGCGTTCATACATACGGACGGACGGACGGACAGACGGACATGGCTATATCGACTCGGCTGTTGATGCTGATCAAGAATATATATACTTTATGGGGTCGGAGATGGTTCCTTCTGCCTGTTACATACTTTTGAACAAAACCATTATGCTCCTATTACCCATTTTATGGGTTCGGGCTATAACAAGTGAAAACGTTGCAGTCAGACGAAACCGACTGCGGAATACTTTGATACCAGTAAAAGAACGGATGGTAAGGAGTCTGCTTGCTTAGGAGTGAGCCTGGTGGTAAACATCGCCAGCTATCATGATACCAAATTTGGTGACTTTAGCTCAAAAACTGTGGAAGATAACTGAACTTCCAAATTGTAAAGGTGGGCGGTAGATGTAGGTGTGGTATCCAAATTTTAGAATTTTTGAGGATTCAGGGGGCGTGGCAGCCAAAATTTTGATGCATTTTTTTGGGGACGTCATTATCTATCTTGACACAAAATTTGGTGGCTCTTGCCCAAAAAATGTTAAAACAATAGGCGTTTCCAATTTCAAGGAGCAGGGTGGATCGGAGCGGTCGGAGTGGGCGTCGCATCCAAAATTTTGATGCAGTTTTCTCGGTTATCAGTTATCGATCTTATCGATTTCCCAGCCTCCTAGTAGGCGTGGCAACCCAATCTTGACACTTTATCTGTCTCGCCTATAGGCAAACATAATTGCAAAGTTTCAAGTCTCTAGCTTTACGGGTGTCGAAAAAAGTTGCGTTCATACGGATGGACGGACGGACACCATGACGGACATTGCACAAAGTATCAGTATCAAAGTATAACAAAAACCTAATTAAGGATCCGTAACTTAAACTTAAAATTGAAAAACCCAAGAGAAATTTTGTATTTCAACAATTGACACAAAGGTCAAGTTACCTCTTAATAACGACCCATTTTACGGTTTTCTAAGGTCAATTTATCAACATCGATATCATCACAAGCTTTAACAATATTTAAAAAAAAATGGGACTCTAATAGAACTCGACAAAATAAGACGAAATTATTTGCCAATAATTTATCGATATCTCACCTGGTTATCGAGATATAGTTAATAAAAAATCAAAAAAATATGGAAAAATAAATTTTTTTGGTGAAGTTTAATAGATTTCCAAAAAAAAAACCGAAAATACTTACCACACATTTATCGATATTTATCGAGCTACCGATAAAAATAAAACACCATTTTTTGTTTGATGAAGTTTAATAGATTTCTGAAAAATAAGACGAAAATATTAAATAAAATTTATCGATATACCGCATAGCTATCGAGGTATCAGTACTTCAAAATCGAAAAATTACCAACGAAACTCAATAGACTTGAGGCAAAAAACGAAAATAACAATTAAAAACGTTGCATTCGGAACCAACCGACTGCGGAATACTTTGATACCAGTAAAAGAACGGATGGTAAGGAGTCTGCTTGCAAAGGAGTGGGCCGGGTGGTAAACATTGCCAGCTATCATGTTACCAAATTTGGTAACTTTAGCTCAAAAACTGTGAAAGATAACTGAACTTCCAAAGTGTAAAGGTGGGCGGCAGATGAAGGTGTGCCATCCAAATTTTTGAATCAAATGTTTTTAACTGTCACTATTTATCTTCCTACCAAGATTGGTAGCTCAAAAACTGTTAAAGATATAGCCGATTCCAATTAGGCTTGGGTGGGCGTGGCAGGAGTGGGCGTGGCATCCAAATTTTTGATGAAATTTGTTGGAAAACTTCACTACCTATCTTGACACAAAATTTGGTGGCTCATACTCAAAAAATGTGAAAACCACAGGCGTTTCCAATTTCAAGGAGAAGGCGGAATGGGGCGGAATTAGGGGGCGTAGCATCCAACATTTTGATGCAGTTATTTCAGGGACATGACTAGTTTTCTGCGTGCAAAATCTGGTAGCTCTACCTATTGGTTTTCAGCTATTGAATTTATCGATTATCCAGCTTTCTAGTAGGCGTGGCACCCGATCTTAACACATTATCTGTCGCGCCTATAGACAAACATAATTGCAAAGTATTAAGTCTCTAGCTTTACGGGTGTCGAAAAAAGTTGCGTTCATACGGACAGACGGACAGACAGACACCATGACGGACATTGCACAAAACAAATATACTATGAGACCTTTGGTATCAAAGTATAAACAGCTGATCTAAAGAATTTTTGGCAATGTAAACGACTTTCGCCGCTAACCACTAAAGCTTTTTTTTTAGCGGCGCCAGTGTAAATGCACTATTAGGCTCCTCCAGCGTATTTTCGACAGTGTCAAAGATAATGTCAAGGGTCAAGTCCACAGCTGAAGCATCGGTAAGTGCTGCGTTAAGTGCATTTTTCAAATTTAAATCGTCGCCATCCTCGTCACTTTATTCATTTGACAATTCATCAAAGCTATTGACAGAATCGAACATATACAGAAGTTGTTCATCCGTCAAATCCGACAATTTGTATCGTTTTCGCATTAGTTGAGACATTTTTTCTTTTCAAAGTCAATTTCTGTGAAGAAAAATTGTGCAGTAAACAAAACTTCCCATGAAAAAGTGCCTTGTCGATGTGAAATATTTTCGGCAAAAAAGTACGCCCAACGGCCCAAGAGTGTCTTGAGGCACTTATCACTTATCACTTCACTGCTCTACCGCACAACTTTTATATACTCACAAATGTGAAACTTGATTTTGACTTAGAATAAACATACCTTTAACGGAATAAAATACTTATATATTAGTCTTAACACTTTTATTTAACCAGCCATCTGCGGCACGTTCCACGTAAAATTTTGAGCGTGGAAAAACAAATGTTCTGTGCAAGTCAAAGTTAAAGTACCGTTAAAACTTCCAAAAGCTCTGAAAGCTTTTAACCATATGATGGGCACGATCTTAGGGACCCGCCAAAAGAATTAGGCTTAAATCAAACCCAACCGCCTTTTTTTAAACAATATAATATGATAAGTGTCTTGAGGCACTCTTAAGGGGGGAAGTCCATGTAGAAACCTCAACATCGGTCATTTTTTAAACGTATTTTTAAAGGTGATAAAATAATTATAATGTTTTGAAATTTTAGCACAAGTTTATTTAACCTTTTAACAGTATAAAACAAATTTGTATTTTTTTTGTTTCAGAATGGCGGCTCAGGAATAAACCTAAAATATATAAAAAAATAAAATAAAGTTCATTATAAAATAAGCCTTTGAAAAAAAGTTAGAATTAAGGAAAATTTTGTGAAATTTTTAACCCCTAAAAAGTAATAAATCAACGCGAAGTATCAAAAGTTTTAGGTTATCCTTCCGTTAGTAATGTAGAGAAAGGCCTCACCGAATTTCAAACAAGTCGGTCGATAACTTTTTGAGTTACAATATAAGCAGTTTTTAAGAATACAGTTTCAAGATAATCGCGTTTATAGTTTCACACTGCACTGACATGGCCCAATGGGCGGAACTTCTGAAGGGTCTATCTCCTAGGATTTTACTCGGATCGGTTTTAAATTTTGGGAGAATATTATAAACATATTCGGGGTGTGCCAGAAATCTCCGGAGATTTTGGCTCGAGCTGATTTTCAAATCTCTAAAAAAAAAAACCGTCGGTGTGCCAGAAGTTAGGGAGATTTCATTTTTCGGTAAAATGTTTCGGAGCAAATACGTAAAATGAAAATGGCCAAATAGAGTTGCTACCTTTCAAAAATGAAAATTGCCTAAAATGTATTTGCTATTTTTGTCATTGTTTTCAAGGTTGGCCTCATGGCATTAGTGTTATATTTAATAAATGATAAAATACAAATATGTTAGGTCATATCTCTTGTAGTTCTTTTCAAAATAAATATTTACTATTTTGCCCGCCGAGTAATTCATGTTGCTTGACAGCTCTGCCTTGATAGCTTGCTTGAACAGCTGTTCTACGTACTTCGTAAATGGCGAATCAGGTGTTGTTTACATTTGAAAAGTGCAAAAGTTGAACGGTCTTTTCCCCTATGGACCAATAATAAAATAAATGTAAAACAAATAATTAAATGCAATTTTAATTTAACCTACATATTGGCTGCTCAATGGCTTTCCATAAATTAAATTCTTCTTCTTACTGTAGACATTCACACACCTAACAAACACCGCCACCTCAACACCGTTGCCACATCATAAAAAAAAGGTTGCTGCAATAATTTACAACAAACTGTACACTGCTCAACCATGCAATTTTGTTACCTTAAAGTACGATTTTTTTATGTTTATTTGTCACAAAAAAGTGTCTTTAAAATTGATCTATTAAAGACTCCGAATAATTGTTATTGTTAACCAAAGAATGTGGCAGCTCCTTTGTTAGGGACGGGTTTGCACGCTTACACAGAACGGCAAATAGTCTTAGAGGTTTGTTAAAGATTTATTAAAATCAAAAATCATGAATTAAACCATGCATTAAATTCAAATGTATTTGCAATACACAACTAAGCTTAAAATAACCTTTCGAAAAAATAACAGTTGTTATTCATTGGACATTTAATATTGCTTAAATTAACCAAATCTCGGGCAAAATTTTTTGAGGTTTCAAAATCATCTCGAACTCGGCTCTGGCACACCTAAAACCAGCTCGAGGTTGGTTTTGGGTTGGAATCGAGTTGGTTTTGATGGCTGGCACACCCCTGATTGTACTATTTAGTATGCCAAAAATTGATTTTTGAAAATTTTACATGGACTAACCCACTTAAGTGCTAGAGGGTTAAAAAAAAGTCGAATAGAAGATACCACAAGTCCTACACATTATGCGTACATATATGGCAAAATCGGCTCGCCTTATGATGCTGTTACTTTATGGAGTAGGAGATGCTTCGTTCTGCCTGTTACTTACATTAGCACAAAGCAAATATACCCGTCTGGTCAATAAAAAAAATTGTCCATGATAAGTTGTACAATAAGCAGCTGCGTTTTGTGTGTATCTATTGAGAATGGGTAAATGCAAAAAACCAGAACGAAACACTTGCTGGTTGCTAGACCGAATAAGAAAACAAAAAGACAACAGCCACTCGCTTGGCACGGAAAAAAATAAATAATTGTATAAGGCCCAAGTTCTCAATGTCCAGTTAAGCTTGCAGATAGTCAATTGCGGAATAGCTTTGTTGCTCGAGCTATACGGCAGTTAAGCAATTTGGTTTTTTCAAAGCCAAATTAACCTATCATCGATATATCACTATCACCGAATGGTGCTGCCAACCTTAACGGGGATTCAGAAATTCTTTGGGTTTTGTTTTTGCCTGTGACTCCTAAACTGCTACATGTGGCACATCATAATGTATATATAATAACTTTCTATGAGCCCTGTTTTAAACGGCAACGAGGGAAAAACTTTTTAGTTGTTTAGGAGAGACTCCTAGACTCCTACCTAGAGACTCAAATAAGCATTTTGCAACTTTGATTCATAAAAAAAAATAAACAATGCAAGTGTCAGCTTGAGTCAGCTGTTCGCCTAACGGTGATTGGATCGATATTTATATATCGGGACTTAGCATCGGTATAATTAGTAACCGGACCTCCAGGCATCGGATAAGTAAGAGCTAACCGAACATTGAGAAACTAAAATTCGACTAAACTGAGTATGACTAACCGGACATTGAGCCTTAGCATGTTTAAATGTAACATTAAGCTTTTAAAATAATCTATATATATATATAAAAGAGTTTGTCCTGATTGTCTACGTTGCCACAGCCCAAACGAAAAGAGCTAGAAAGCTGAAATTTTCAAAAAATATTCCATGCAGGTAGTAAGTGAGCACTAAGAAAGGATTTTTATTTTGGACAACTCCTTCGAGGACATGACTCATTCCAGTGCTGGCGCCTGATTTTCGCACAAGCTGAGGGTTTGATCGCGAGCGAGCTTATAAAAACAAAACAGATGCGCAGTGACGCCTTCGCGTCGCACAAGCAAAGTCATAAAAAAAATGGTTAGTACACTTGCAAAAAAGAAACGGATTTCCATACACAAATAAGTGAATAATGCGCTTGAAAATTTGAATTTCATAATTTTGATATACATTTATTACTTACTTGTTAGTGTTGTTGTTGGGCCCGCACTGCTACTTTTTGTTGGTGTCATTGATTTAAAACTAATCAATTTAAACAAAGCTTGGTGCGTCTAGAAAAATTTTGCACACCAGAATATGTTATGGGGGTGTCTTAACCTAGTTGCTAATTATCAAACTCAGACAAAACGTAACACACAAACATTTCTACCATTTGCCGTTGTTTTGATATAATTTTAGAGCTGACATTTGTAACATTGGTTTGTGTTGCAAATGCACATATGTAAGTACATACATATGTAAGTACAGTGTTGTACATATATATTAACAAATGCAAGTGCAAATATAAATGCATGCATACATTGTTGACTTCTGAATTCAGTGCGTGCGAAGAAGGTAGCAATACTAAGCTTTTTGTTTGACATGCAGAGCGCGCGCATACATAAGAGAGTGAGCCGAAATGGGCAACAACCAAGGCGCATGATCGGAGCGAGATTTAAAAGTAATTTGTCATCCAGCGCCTAACATGAAGAGCGATGCGCGCGAGTGTTTACGTTTTAAGCAGCCTCTTTGGGTTTGGGACCAACAGCGCGACTCACACGTATGACGCAAACATGCATAGATTCACTCAATTCTATGAATGTATTCATGATGCAGGTGTACCTATGCCGACTGTCACCACAACACGAGAATGAGCGAATCTGAAAACAAGTAAGAAGGCTTTAGTCGAGAAATCCCGACTAAAAGATATCCTGAGCCCGTGTATTAAAATGACTTGCAGCAGTGCAGCTTTTCTTGACTTAACTTTAATTTGAAATATCTCCAGTGTTTCATAACTGATTTGAACCAAATTTTCACATAAGCTATAAAGTTACCCATAGTTTGAACTTCTATTTTTTAATTTTCTAAATTCAAGATTTTTTCGTTATCGATTCCATGTGTATATCCGAAACCAGAATTGGTATCGATATTTTGAAATAAACTTGATCTGCCTATGGCTTAGGAGAAGTTATGTTCAAAATTTGAAGTCTCTAGGTCTTATAGTCTTTGAGATCGACGCGTTCATACATACGGACGGACGGACGGACAGACGGACATGGCTATATCGACTCGGCTGTTGATGCTGATCAAGAATATATATACTTTATGGGGTCGGAGATGGTTCATTCTACCTGTTACTTACTTTTACTCATTTCATGGGTTCAGGGCATGAAAATAATGTAATATTTTACGCATCGATTGCTTGCAAAACAAAGAGAAAAACAAAGAAGAAGAAATGTAACGGTAAATGGTATTTACTATAGCAGCATACACAGCTGAGCGACTCTATGCATGTCTGCAACATACGTGTGAGTCGCGCTCCCGCTAGATACAAACAAATTTGAATGCAATCATGCGCCTTTGTTGTTGCCCATTTACGCTCACTCTTTTGTTTATGCGAGCGTTCTGCGTGTCAAATATAAATCTTAATATCCCTACCTCCTCCGCACTCACTAAGGTAAGCTAAGCTAAGCATAACTAAGAGGCTGCAGTTAAGGGAATGGCATTGCCTAATTTACACCTCCCACACCTAGCTCTTAAGTACAAGCGTTGTATGTAAGAGCTCGGTGTCTGTTGCTTAGAGGAATAACTGTAATGCTCTTTCCCACTTTATGTTTTTACATACAATGGTAAGGGAATTGGCTATCCATTTTACTTTATATTTAATGTAGTGAGGTAGGCCCCAAATAGGCCTCCCCACAAGGCGCTGTCGATATAGTTTAATTATAATCGTATTGAAATAATTATAGAAAGCCGCAGGAAGCGCGATGATTGTTATTGTTATTTGAATTATTAGTTAATAAGACAAAGAGAACGCAAGAAGCGAAATAGAGATTAGTTTTAAATTGTATAAGATAGCAGTTAATCAGTATATAACGTATTAAGATTTGAAGTAGGGATTTCAAAGTAACCGCCCAAAGCGCAGGGTCGCAAGGTGCAGCGCGCCAGCTGTGATCTTCGAATCCACCACGGTCGCGGATAAGCTTGGGGAGTAGCGAAAATGCAGCTCGCGCCGAGGCTGGAGCGCGACCGACTCGGGAGTGGCGAAAGGTCGGTGTAAGCGGACGGACGCGGATGGAGAGAAGAAAGCCGGCGAAAGATGATGGTCGCGCGTGTGAGTGCGTATAGGTTAGAACGAACAGAATTGTGCCGCGTTGATTAAGAGTAGGAGTAATTAGTTATTTAGGTTTAAATAAAAGATCGTTGGTAGTACCGCGATCTAGAGTGCGAATAATCCCTCAGTGTTTATTATTTTTGGTTGTTGGAGTGCAAGTGTACGCAGTGTACCTGCGGGTCCCGCTTTCTTTAGTGTCCCCAAGATTTTCTCCGTTGGTCAACGGAATTTGCCCCACGCGCCGCTGAGTGAACTAGTAATCCCGACCGTGTGGCTGGAGGTACGAAGCGGTAGTACCCTTTGCTCTCTCAATCCCTTGTCGGGACCCTAGTGTACGACACGCACCCCCAGCATTTGTAAGCCTCATGTCTTGACGTCCCTAACAAATACAAGTACTCTTGTAAGTTAGGCCTGGGCAGACTGAAGTCCTATTTACATCGGCGCGAGACGCGAGGCGAGACTTGCGTTCGAATTCGATAGCGTTGACACTCGCTGCAAAATATCGCATGTCTATTTACATTGACGCGATTCTTCTGGCGTGCTTTTATTTATTTTTGTTTAAATTTGCAACCCTGTTCAATAAAACATGGCAGCCCTGTTCACCATAACATGGCAACACTTACCAAAAAAGCAAACAGAAAATATTTCAATTCAATTTGCTCGCAATTTATTTTCTGAATTGTGCTACAAAGAACAAAAATAATTTGACATTAACAGCAGCTGATCAGCTGCTTATCACGCTTTTCCACGCTTATCACGGTTTTTCATATTTTCGAAATTGAAAGCGAGAGACGCGCGATATCTAGCGCCATTGAAAACAAACACATTGACTCACATGAAATAAAAATTTTTGCGACACTCGCTTTCGAACATCGCCTCGCGGCCTCGCGCCAATGTAAATAGGACTTGAGATCTGTACCCCGGCTAATTACTACTTTACAAGTGGCGCCCGAGCAGGGACCCAAAGCGTGTAGGCGTGGAGTGAGCTGGATTAAAGCCTCAGAAAACACCACCAACAAGTGATAGGGAATTTTTTTTTGATAAGAAAAAAAGGTTAAAGTGTCGTGTATACCCGCTGATACACTGTTTTTACATAAACGTATGTAAAACGGTGGGCAGAAATGAAGTGCGTGGTTTTGTGAAATTGTCGCGGCACAACGAAAGTGTTCGAAAGCGTGTGCACCGAGAACGAACGGGATCGGTACCGGTCGAGTTTGTCGCAGTGCTGCGAAGGTGACGGCACAAAGCACCAATATGTGAAACGGTTCGCGCTCGAGGCTGTGCGACTAAGAGACATTTGCGGTGCAACGAAGTTGACGGTGGAAGCGGATACACCGATCAACATAACGGTTCGCGTTCGTTGCGGTCGTTGTAGCGAACATCTGCCGGCACAACGAAAGTGTCAGCAAAAAGTGCGAGCCGATCGCATAGAGGTGTTGCCAGCGTGCCGAGTCGTCGGTACACGTGTGGGCAAAAGACGTTTTCGCGTGGCACGGTGGGACGAGAACCGCGAAAAATGAAAATATTTTTTTTGTGTGGCGGTGTCCCATCGCGCAGTTTCGATACCGAATCAACGTTAAGTCGTCGCACAGTGGGCCTCGATCGCGGAGTGCACAGTGGTTTTTAAAAAAAAAAATTTTCTGTCGCCGATTTTTTTTTGCTAAGTTTGGATTCCTGATTAAACGGAAAGTCCAACTGTGCGTGTCCAAAGGGAGTGGGACAAAGTTAGTGTTGGGTAAACATTGCTCACTTTGGTGAACATGTTCACTTGTTCTTTTATTCGAAGTGAGTTAACTCACTCACTTTGCTCAGTTGCTCACTACTCACTGTTCAGTTGTTCACTTGCTCACTGTTCAGCTGTTCACTACTCACTTTCTCACTGTGTTCAGTGCTCACTACTCACTGTTCAGATGTTCACTACTCACTGTTCAGTTGTTCACTGTTCAATGTATACTTAAGCTCATGTAAAACCCATTTAAAATACTAAAAACCTTTATTTTTTTGTTTATTTATTATTTTATATTCAGCACTCAGTGCTCATAAAATTAAAAATATTCAAAATAAAAATATAATAAAAAAATATAAGGAATAAAATAAAAATGAAAAGTAATAACCAATTTATTTAATTCTTGAATGTCTTGGCATTCAGGGTGTGTGTACGCTGTGTAATAGTGTTGGGTAGTGTTTGGTTGCTCATTGCTCACTTGGTGAAAATGTTCCCTTGCTGAACACTGAAAACAGTGAACAGCTGAACAGTGAGCAACTGAACAGTAAGTAGTGAGCAACTGAACAGTGAGCAAGTGAACAACTGAACAGTGAGCAACTGAACATGTTCACTCGCTCAGTTTAATGAACAACTATTTTTTGTTCACTCAGTCATGAGCAACCCAACACTAGACAAAGTGTGCGACACGGAAAAAAAATATTCTTGGAAAACAATACAAACAAGAATAAAACGGTACCAAGTGAAGTGGAATTTTTTTTTATCGTGGTACAGTGTGACAAAGGCGTTAATATTCGGACAAAAAACCTTTTTTTTTATATAAACAGAAAGTCGCGTTTAACAGTACCGGGGAAGGAAAAAAAGGAGGAAGAAAAATATTTTGATTTCTGTCGCACAGTGGGACACTGACGGTCCGAAACGTGGAAAATTTTGTTTATTTTGGCTTGTGTTTAATTTTCGACCGGATTTTTTTTTTGGTTGTGCGTTCGCGCGGTTTTTTTTAAGTGAAAATAAATGGAGAAGCCTGCGATGAATGAACCCGCCAGAATGGAGGCCGGAGACAGCGACAAACCTGGCGTGGGCGTGCAATGGGTCCACCACTGCCATAGGGAGGACCTGGATAGCATCGCCCGGGATTTTGGATTGGATAAGTGTGCCACGGTAACTGACTACCGTAGGCTGGTATGTACATTCATAAGACGAGGTGGTCATACCACCGAGGTGTGGACCCGACTGGCGGAATGGGAGTTTCGGTTCGCAAAGGTCTCAATGTCACCTGTCCTGACCACCACTTCGGTCGGAGGAAGCCGACCCCGACAGAAGTCGGAATCCGATGCGGTAGTACCCACGATACGGACAGGTGTCACGGGAAACTTGCTCTCGCCTCCCAGTGGCGCCAGCCACAGTGAGTACGCCTCGCGCCAAACAACTTTTGTCCCCGATATACGAGTAGATCCGCCTGTAGTACCGGAGGCCAGTACCCCGGTGAGACAGACGAACTAGTGGTGTTGCCTATAGGAACGGGATGGTCGTCCCAGAACTAGTGCGGAAGTGGGGTATCCGTTTCGATGGGTGTACCGACCCGTTAGTGTTTTTGGAGGCAATTGAGGATAGTGCGAGGTCATACGACATAAGTTTAGACAGCTTGCTACGGGCAATGAGCATAGCTCTGGCGGGTGACGCAGCAAGTTGGTTAACGGTGAGCAGGCTCAGAGATGTGACGTGGTCGGTATTTAGAATCGAATTCTTGGAGTTCTTCCTAACACCACAGTATTTCGACAGGTTGGAGGACAGTATCCGGGCACGACGGCAACGTGACAACGAGCCGTTTACGGAATATTTGCTCGAGCTTAGGGGTTTGATGCACCATGCGGGGTTCAGGTTAGAACAGGAGCTATACAGGGTATATGAGAATTTGGCACCGGAATACCGGTTGTTTATCCGCAGGAATGATTTCACAACTCTGGCGCAGCTGGTGCCAATGGCCGCCGAGTATGAAGATATAGTAAATCAAAGCCGCGAATGTACAGACCGTGGTCGGACAGAGGCCAATAGGTATTCTGACGGATTAGGCGGCGAGGTATTTCCCGCCAAACTTTTCAACCCTTTCCGGACTCAGCCTCAGCCAGGACCAAGCGTCAATGTTTCGGGTGCGCCACCGTTCGCTCAGATGGGGGTGATTTCAAACGGCATGATCAGCCAAGAGCGGCCTAGAGCTCCGGACGGGAAAGGGGTTTGCTACAATTGTTCGCAGGAGGGGCAATTTGCCAGGGAGTGTCTCAATCCGCGAGTGCAGTTTTGTAGCCAGTGCGGTTCCGAGGGCGTGAATAGTAACGAGTGTTGCAAGAAGTCGAGGGCGAAAACGGTCAGTGGCACCATCTGGGACGGGATCCGGGGGTGGCCGCCGCGAACCAGTCCCGTAGTTAGAGTACCCCGAGACGGGCGACTGGTCGCTACCGTAAGAGTCGGGGACCGGGTAGCGACAGCGACAGTAGACACAGGGGCGACTAGGAGCTTCGTTACCGAGGAATTTTCCCGCACAGTAACCAACGGATGTAAGACGTTGGCGGTCAATGCGAAAATTCGCTTTGCCGATGGTTCGACCTTAGAGATAAGAAAGCTATTGAGGGTGAAGGTTGGTCTAGGGGGCAGAGGTCATGCTAGACAACATAACACTAGGAATAGATTTCTTGTGCCGGGTGGGGACGACCATACAGTGCGGGGGAGCTTGCTCAACACTCGAAGTTGTGGAGGTGCCAGATAGGGAAGTCGACCGGGTTCACATGGAACGTTTGCCAGTTGCAGAGCAAATTGAAGACTACGGGAAACAGAGGCAGAAGGAGGATGTCCTGGGGGCACCTCAGCCGGGTATCGCCGTAGGAACGATCCAAGGAGCCAGCATGGACGCGTTGCCGGGTGCAAGGAGCAACTGTTAGGCGAGGTAGGAGGGTGCGTTATACCCGGCCCCGCAAAAATACAGTTGAAGAGTGTCGCCACAAAGGAAAAGGAGTGGCCAGTAGATCTGGAACCAGTTTTCCAGAAAGGGTTAAAGATGGGACCAGCTCGCGAGTACTGGATCAGCATAAGGGATAATAAGCCGATCAGACAAAGCGACTACAAGCTCAGGCGAAGAGAGTGGCGGCCGGGAATTTCTGTGTTTAAGAATGACTAACATTCTGCTTTTTAATTTCCATATTCAGTTGTTGAGAAATACTAATCGTTTTTCAATTCGAAGAATACCTTACGATGAGCATGCCAATAATAATCAGCAGTGACGAGGAGAACTCTGCGAGTGCGCGCGAAGAATGACGCGAAGGAGAGCGGCGAGTTTGAGTCACCCCCGACCACCACGCCCTTACGCGAAGGAGCCCACATCGCCAGCCAGCCACCCCACAATTGAGGAAGTACCCATCGGGGGGGTTTTGGAGGGTATAGCGCCTGCCGAGGTAATACCCGCAGAGGTAACGGGCGGAGACGGTGAGGAAGCGGATGCAAAATCCATCGAAGGAATCCTGGAAGGGGTAACTCACGCCGAGGTACTACCCGCAGCAGTGATGGACGAGGAGGAGCCAGCCAACCCGCAGTAGCCACCGCCGAAAAAGCAGGTTATACCGCCGAAGAAGTGGGCTGTGCGACCAGCGTGATGGCATACGGCAACTGGAGGGTAACCATCACGCTCCCGAAGAAAGGACGGGGTGTGAGATAGGCCCCAAATAGGCCTCCCCACAAGGCGCTGTCGATATAGTTTAATTATAATCGTATTGAAATAATTATAGAAAGCCGCAGGAAGCGCGATGATTGTTATTGTTATTTGAATTATTAGTTAATAAGACAAAGAGAACGCAAGAAGCGAAATAGAGATTAGTTTTAAATTGTATAAGATAGCAGTTAATCAGTATATAACGTATTAAGATTTGAAGTAGGGATTTCAAAGTAACCGCCCAAAGCGCAGGGTCGCAAGGTGCAACGCGCCAGCTGTGATCTTCGAATCCACCACAGTCGCGGATAAGCTTGGGGAGTAGCGAAAATGCAGCTCGCGCCGAGGCTGGAGCGCGACCGACTCGGGAGTGAGAAGAGAGAGAGAAGAAAGCCGGCGAAGATGATGGTCGCGCGTGTGAGTGCGTATAGGTTAGAACGAACAGAATTGTGCCGCGTTGATTAAGAGTAGGAGTAATTAGTTATTTAGGTTTAAATAAAAGATCGTAGGTAGTACCGTGATCTAGAGTGCGAATAATCCCTCAGTGTTTATTATTTTTGGTTGTTAGAGTGCAAGTGTATGCAGTGTACCTGCGGGTCCCGCTATCTTAAGTGTCCCCACGTGCCGCTGAGTGGACTAGTAATCCCGACCGTGTGGCTGGAGGTACGAAGCGGTAGAACCCTTTGCTCTCTCAATCCCTTGTCGAGACCCTAGTGTACGGCACGCACCCCCAGCATTTGTAAGCCTCATGTCTTGACGTCCCTAACAAATACAAGTATTCTTGTAAGTTAGACTTGGCCAGACTGAGATCTGTACCCCGGCTAATTACTACTTTACAATGTGAACAAAGAAAGTTGATTTTTGGATCAGTGAGTTTTTATACTTTGATACCGAAGGTCTCATAGTATATTGGTTTTGTGCAATGTCCGTCATGGTGTCTGTCTGTCCGTCTGTCCGTCCGTATGAACGCAACTTGTTTCGACACCCGTAAAGCTAGAGACTTAAAACTTTGCAATTATGTTTATCTATAGACGGTACAGATAAAGTGTCAAGATTGGGTTGCCACGCCTACTAGGAGGCTGGGAAATCGATAAATTCGATAACTGAAAACCGATAAAACCAAATATTTCTCACATTCTTACAGCTAGAGTTACCAAATTTTGCACGCAGATAGCTAGTCATGTCCCTAAAAAAACTGCATCAAAATTTTGGATGCCACGCCCACTCCTTCCGCCCCCATCATCCCTGTTCCTTGAAATTGGAAACGCCTATAGTTTTTACATTTTTTGGGCTAGAGCCACCAAATTTTGTGTCAAGATACATATTGAAGTTCCCCAAAAAAAAGCATCAAAATTTTGGATGCCACGCCCCCTGATTCCGCCCCCATCCCCCCATCTCCATGAAATTGGAAACGCCTACAGTTTTCACATTTTTTGGGCTATAGCCACCAAATTTTGTGTCAAGATAGATATTGACGTTCCCCAAAAACATGCATCAAAATTTTGGATGCCACGCCCCCTGATTCCGCCCCCATCCCCCCGTCTCCATGAAATTGGAATCGCCTATAGTTTTCACATTTTTTGGGCTAGAGCCATCAAATTTTGTGTCAAGATAGATATTGACGTTCCCCAAAAATATGCATCAACATTTTGGATGCCACGCCCCTGATTCCGTCCCCATTCCCTTTCACCAAGAAATTGGAAACGCCTATAGTTTTCACATTTTTGTGTCAAGATAGATATTGACGTTCCCCAAAAAATGCATCAAAATTTTGGATGCCACGCCCCTGATTCCGCCCCATCCCCCCTTCTCCATGAAATTGGAAACGCCTATAGTTTTCACATTTTTTGGGCTAGAGCCATCAAATTTTGTGTCAAGATAGATATTGACGTTCCCCAAAAATATGCATCAACATTTTGGATGCCACGCCCCCTGATTCCGCCCCCATTCCCCTTTCACCAAGAAATTGGAAACGCCTATAGTTTTCACATTTTTTGGGCTAGAGCCACCAAATTTTGTGTGAAGATAGATATTGACGTTTTGGATGCCACGCCCCATGATTCCGATACCAACCCCCCCTTCTACTTGAAATTGGAAACGCCTATAGTTTTCTTATTTTTCGAGCTAGAGTCACCGAATTTGGTAGGAAGATATATGGTGACATCTACAAAAGGTCTGCACCAAAAATTAGGATGCCACGCCCACCTCTGCCGCCCACTATTTAAAATCGGAAATTTCGATATCTCTTATAGTTTTTAAGCTAGAGCCCGTAAATTGGGTAGAAAGATAGAAGGCAGCATCTACCAAAGATGTGCATCAAAATTTTGGATGCCACGCCCACCTAAGCCACCCGCCTTATAAAATCGGAATCGGCTATATCTTTAACAGTTTTTGAGCTAGAGCCACCAAACTTGGTAGGCAGATAGATAGTGACAGTTAAAAACATTTGATTCAAAAATTTGGGTGCCACGCCCACCTCTGCCGCCCACCTTTTACATTTTGAAGTTAAGTTATCTTCCACAGCTTTTTAGAAAAAGTCACCAAATTTGGTAACATGATAGCTGGCGATGTTTACCACATGGCCCACTCCCTTCGCCCCTGCATTCCCCCTTATAAGCTGTTCATTTACTGGTATCAAAGTATTCCGCAGTCGGTTGCGTCCGACTGCAACGTTTTTACTTGTTTAATATTCTGATTTTCGTATTTTATATATATATATACATTTATTTAAAATACGTATTTAATGATAAGTTATAAAAAATATTTAATTGCTTTTATATAAATATTTAAATAACGATCAACGTATTTTAATTTATTATGTTGTTTTTTAAACACAAGAAAAATGAGTCGATTTTAGACTTAATAATGGAAGCAACATTATATATAATTGTATTTTATTTTGCTTATTATATAATAGTTATGTAGATACTGCTTAAGGCCCTATTTCTCAATGTCCGGTTAATTAACTTCTTCTAAGTTTAGTCGAATTTGAGTTTCTCAATGTTCGGTTAGCACTTACTTATCCGATGCATGGAGGTCCGGTTACTACTTATACCGATGCTAAGTAACGATATATAAATATCAATACAATCATCGTAAGGCGAACAGCTGACTCAAGCTGACACTTGCATTGTTTATTTTTTTTTTATGGAGCTAGTTTTCAAAATGCCTCTTTGAGTCTTCTAGGTCCACAAACACATGCTCCTCAACAACTAAAAAGCTATTCCCTCGTTGCCATTTACAACAGGGCTCATAGAAAGTTATATATATACATTTTGATGTACCACATGTAGCAGTTTAGGAGTCACAGGCAAAAACAAAACCAAAAGAACAGCTGAATCCCCGTTAAGGTTGGCAGCACCATTTGGCGATTGAGGCTTTGAGAAAACCAAATTGGATAACTGCAGTATAGCTCGAGAATAAAAGCTATTCTGAAGTTTTTTTTTTTTGCAAACTTTGCTATTTATTTTTGGCTGTATCCCTTAACATAAAACTAGGAAATGTCAAAAGGTTTACAAATCTTACTAACATTATCTACCAGTCACTTTTTGGACTGTTAGCTTGGAGTCGCGGTCCTCAACTCATCGCTGGGTAGGAAGTTCATTACGATGAAGGAGGGATCGGCTGCACGTATTTGTGAGGCCTCTCGCGAGATTGTTTGGGTGCGATGTGAGCTTCCTCAAGTACCTTTCCTTGTGTTCCGCTATGACTTCCCTAACCGGTGGTACGCTTAAGTCCTTTTGTATGTTTTCGTTGCGAACATACCACGGTGCCATGGTGATAGTTCTCAGGATCTTCGACTGGGCTCTTTGGACGATGTCGATGTTACTGCTGCACGCGTTACCCCATAGCTGGCAGCCATAGGTCCAGATTGGTTTCAAAACGGAGTTGTAGAGCAGAACCTTGTAGTCCAGACGTAGCGGAGAGCGAGCGTTGATAAGCCAATGGAGGCTATTGGCTTTGAATTTAAGCTGGGTTCTCTTAGTTCCAATGTGCCTGCGCCATGTAAGTCTTCTGTCCAAGTGTACTCCCAGGTACGTTACTTCATTTGCTTTCGGGAGTGGAGTGTTGTTAAGCGTGAGTGGTGGACAGTCTTGCCTGCTTAGGGTGAAAGTTACATGTTTACATTTTTGTTCGTTTACCTTAATACGCCAGTCGGACAGCCAGTTTTCTACGTTAACGATGTGACGAGCAAGTTGTGTTGTTGCTTGTAGTGGGCATCTGGAGCGGCTAAGAATAGCTGTATCGTCAGTAAAGGTTGATGTTGTTAGGCCTCTGCATTTTGGGATGTCTGATGTGTAGAGAACGTATGGTGTCGGCCCAAGTACGCTGCCCTGAGGAACGCCAGCTTCAATAGGGTGTTCGTCGGATATTGCAGAATTGCATCTCACTGCAAACTTCCTGTCGTAGAGGTACGACTGTAATAGTTTATGTGTGTTGACTGGGAGCGTTGTTTTGATCTTATACATCAGGCCTTCCAACCAGACTCTGTCGAATGCCTGAGACACATCCAAAAATGTTGCAGTACAGTATTCTCGATTTTGGAACGCGCCTCGTATTTCTGATGTTATGCGGTTGACCTGCTCAATAGTTCCGTGTTTTTCACGAAAACCGAATTGATGTGATGGGATTATGCTATGAAGATTCAGGAATTGATTAATCCGAGTCAGCAAACATTTTTCGAAGAGTTTTGATAGACACGATAAAAGGCTTATAGGTCTATACGACGAGGGAACTGTTCTATCTTTACCAAGCTTTGGAATCATTATGATGATAGACTTTTTCCATCTCTCTGGAAAGTGGCCGAGTTGTGTGATTGCATTGAATAACTGGGCAATGATGTAGACTGCACAATAGGGAAGCTCAATAATCATCTTTGGGGCTATTAAGTCCCAGACCGGGGATTTTTTTGGATTTAGATGCTGGTTGATAATTCATGTGACTTCATTCGGGCGAAATACAATTGGCTCATGTTGATTCAGAGAGTCGTTTAGTAAGGTCGGAAGTGCGAACGCGTTTGTAGCAGGATTAGGTTGGAAAACTTTTTGCAGATGACCCGCAAATGTGTTGGCTCTGTCTTCATCGCTCCGGGCCCAGCTGCCTGCATGGTTTCTTAAAGGCATCACTGTTTCTGTCGGTGGACTTAGAGTTGGGTGAGCTTTCCACAAAGAGTTTTTAGTGCCAGATGTTGATAGTTGCTCAATGTATCGGCGTTGGGCATATTCTTCTTCTCGCTTTAACGCTTTGGTGAGTTTACGTGTGGCTCTTCTTAGATTTTGCTTTGCTTACGGCGATCTGTGGGATTGCCAATGCCGCCTGAGGCGCCGCTTTTCATGAACGAGCTGTTCAATTTGGGGGTTTGTTGTTTGGGCGTGTACTGCATTTACTGGTGTTGGTGTTGAGATGCGAGCTGCTTCGACGAAGACTGACTCAAGTTTGTTTGCCATAGAATCGATGTCAGCTTCCATATTCAGATGCGGATCCAGATCAATGTGTGAACTTATATATTTTTTGTATTTGAGCCAGTTAGTTTTTTGTGTGGTCAACTTACCGGGGCGATTTACAAACTCTGGGTGGCGTAGTAATTGTATAAGAACAGGCGAGTGGTCGGATGAAAGATCCGAGAGCCTTTCGGCGCTTATCAGACTGCGGGGAATATTTTTGGTAACTGCAAAATCAATCAAGTCGGGTAGTTTCTTGGGGTCTGTGGGCCAGTAAGTTGGTGTGCCAGGAGAGACATGGCCGAGCCTGTTGTTTACTTTTACAAGTGCGTTGTACAGCTGCTTTCCCTTTGGATTCAAAAGGCGAGATCCCCAGTGTGTGTGCTTGGCGTTATAGTCTCCTGCTGTTATAAAGTGTTCTCCCAATGAGTTAAAAAATTCCATAAATTGGTCTTCAGATATGGTGAATCGAGGGGGGCAGTAGACGGCGGCTAGTGCAATTTGGTTACCACTATCAAGATGTATTTTTAAAGATGTGGCCTGTAGATAGTTTCTGGCGAACACTTTGTGGTAGTGGTGCTTCAGCCGGCTTCTAATCAAAATACCAGTCCCGCCGTGTGCCTCACCATCGGGATGATTGGTCGCGTAGAATGTGTATCCGCTTATTGTAAAATTATATTTGTTTGTAAGGTGTGTCTCGGAGAGTAGCATAACGTCGATGTGCTTGTCGAGTAGGAATTGAGTTAATTCAAGCTTATGCTGTGAAACGCCGTTAGCATTCCACGTAGATATACGTAGCGAAGCCATTGATTATTTTGACTGTTGTGATACAAGCATTTGTACCAAAATACTTTGATTTCGCATTAAATCTTGCATAGTTGTGCGCATAAATGACATAAACTCTGTCAAGCTTTGCTGCAGCGTACATATCATTGCTTCGAAGTTGCTTTGTGGCTGCTCTTGTGGCTTGTTGTCTTGTGCCGTATTTTGATCCACTTGCTTTGCTTGTGTGTACGGTGCAGTAGAGGCAGGAGGCACCAGACCTGATCTTAAGGCGCTTGCATAAGTCGCGTTTTTCGATACGGATACGGGACCAATGTAGGACCTGGCTGCAGTCGAGAAGAAGACGTCTGGGTTGCTTTTCGATGGAATGTAGTTAGGCTGTGCGCTTCGCGTGCGTGCTGTGTTCACGCGCTGGTGGATGCGAGACTTAAGTTCTTTGTAGATTGGGCAGCCTCTGTAGTTAGCTGTGTGATTGCCGCCGCAGTTGCCACACTTTTTTTTTGCTAGAGTCTCCTTTGCTTGCTGGGCAGCGCGACGACTCATGAAGATCGCCACAAACTACACATACCGGGCGCAGTGTGCAGTAAGTCCTTGAGTGGCCGTATTCTTGGCAGTTCATGCATTGTACCGGGCCGTTGCGTTTATGTGGCTCTTCAACGGTGATTTTACGGTGCAATAGAAACTGAAGCTTGTAGATGGGGTGCACCTCATATTTTTATACTTTGATACCGAAGGTCTCATAGTATATTGGTTTTGTGCAATGTCCGTCATGGTGTCTGTCTGTCCGTCTGTCCGTCTGTCCGTCCGTATGAACGCAACTTTTTTCGACACCCGTAAAGCTAAAGACTTGAATAAAGTGTCAAGATTGGGTTGCCACGCCTACTAGGAGGCTGGGAAATCGATAAATTCGATAACTGAAAACCGATAAAACCAAATATTTCTCACATTCTTACAGCTAGAGTTACCAAATTTTGCACGCAGATAGCTAGTCATGTCCCTAAAAAAACTGCATCAAAATTTTGGATGCCACGCCCACTCCTTCCGCCCCCATCATCCCTGCTCCTTGAAATTGGAAACGCCTATAGTTTTTACATTTTTTGGGCTAGAGCCACCAAATTTTGTGTCAAGATACATATTGAAGTTCCCCAAAAAAAAGCATCAAAATTTTGGATGCCACGCCCCTGATTCCGCCCCCATCCCCCCTTCTCCATGAAATTGGAAACGCCTATAGTTTTCACATTTTTTGGGCTAGAGCCATCAAATTTTGTGTCAAGATAGATATTGACGTTCCCCAAAAATATGCATCAACATTTTGGATGCTACGCCCCCTGATTCCGCCCCCATTCCCCTTTCACCAAGAAATTGGAAACGCCTATAGTTTTCACATTTTTTGGGCAAGAGCCACCAAATTTTGTGTGAAGATAGATATTGACGTTTTGGATGCCACGCCCCATGATTCCGATACCAACCCCCCCTTCTACTTGAAATTGGAAACGCCTATAGTTTTCACATTTTTCGAGCTAGAGTCACCGAATTTGGTAGGAAGATATATGGTGACATCTACAAAAGGTCTGCATCAAAAATTACGATGCCACGCCCACCTCTGCCGCCCACTATTTAAAATCGGAAATTTCGATATCTCTTATAGTTTTTAAGCTAGAGCCCGTAAATTGGGTAGAAAGATAGAAGGCAGCATCTACCAAAGATGTGCATCAAAATTTTGGATGCCACGCCCACCTAAGCCACCCGCCTTATAAAATCGGAATCGGCTATATCTTTAACAGTTTTTGAGCTAGAGCCACCAAACTTGGTAGGCAGATAGATAGTGACAGTTAAAAACATTTGATTCAAAAATTTGGATGCCACGCCCACCTCTGCCGCCCACCTTTTACATTTTGAAGTTAAGTTATCTTCCACAGCTTTTGAGCAAAAGTCACCAAATTTGGTAACATGATAGCTGGCGATGTTTACCACATGGCCCACTCCCTTCGCCCCTGCATTCCCCCTTATAAGCCGTTCATTTACTGGTATCAAAGTATTCCGCAGTCGGTTGCGTCCGACTGCAACGTTTTTACTTGTTTAGTTATCTACGTCTCATTCTCAAGCTCAACTTTAAAAAGTGGTTGCGGCTGTCTGTTCTTGTTAAGAATGTTAAGAACTTTTTTAACACGGAATCCTTTGTCATTTAGCGCCTCTTGGATTTCATTTGGCGTGACATCAGACTCTATGCCTTTAAGTACAACTTGCTGGCCCTTGCTGCTTTTTAGTTGGTACGTGTACAAGTTTTTTTTTGCTTTCCTTTAAGTATTTTGACAACACTCTAAAGTTGTCTTCGGTCTTTGTCTGCACTTTAATCTCTTGGATGTTACCCCTCTTTAGGGGAATGATGTGGAAATTATCATGACCAATTAGCTCTACAACTTTGTTTACAAAAATACTGGAGCTTTTCTCTCGAATGAATATTGGTGGTGGCTTTGGCTTTTTTTTGTCACCTCCAACTGATTCTGGGCAGGTCGTCAGCATTATCTGCTAAGATTTGATATCTATTGGCTGTGTTTGGTCTTTCGCACGAGTTGCCACGAGAGATTTTCGATTTATTTGATTTTTGGGGGCTCAACTTACGCTTTATCTGTATGTAGCGATCCATACCTGTCTGTATGGCCGGCCTTACATTTGCGTTGGGTGCGGAATGTTTTGCTGACGGCGCGTCAGTCTTTGTGTTTTGAGAGAGGGCCGTCGGCACCGGTGCAATTGTTGTTGCAGTAGCTGTTTCAGCCGTCGTGGACAGAAGAGACGGGGAGCATGATCGAACCATTAAGCAAGTACACGTAGAGGAGTCAAATCGCGTTTTCCCAACTGCCGAAAAAATGCGTTGTGGAGGCACCACCATCATTCGGCTGCTGAAAGTAGCGAGCCGAACGCAAATTTTGCAGACCATTTGCGTAGCTAAAAAAGTGCAAGTCATTCATGCGCCGGCGCTTGACTCGGTACAGACGGAGTGCCAGCAATTTGCTGTGTATACGTCTGTATGTCAGCGACGTGATCGCCGTTAGGTGTATATATGTGTGTATGTATGTTTCTGTATGCTGTTTGCTCTGAGCTGCTGTATAATGTGGAAGGGGGATAGCAGCAGCAGAGTGCGAACAACAACAACACATGAGCATTTTTTCTGTATTTGGTGGCTCCGAGATCAAATGAAGCAAAAATCATTTGGGCTAATGTATACCTAAATACACATATATATGTGTGTGTGTATGTGCGCATGCATATTTTTTCAGTTTTTAAATGATAAATGATAAATATGTTATTAAATGATAATTTTTTATTTATTTTTAAAATGCATCTTAATCATTAAGATGCATTGCCCATAGTTCATAGTACATATGATTAATAATAATTTATATATTTTAATATATATATGTATATAATTATATATTATATATTTGTGTTCTCGTGACCCTAAAACATCATAACTAAATCTATATTAAATACCGAAAGCCAATATTTAAAATTAAAATTTGGCGCGCATTTGAATCTGCCTACAAAACACAGGCAATTTCAGTTTTTTCACTTTCTGGTCATCCATACTCTTTCGAGATATTAGCTATATGACACCAGCAAACAACTTTGCCACACAACTACCATGCAGTTGCGCATTTACATACAAAATATGCACACATATTCCGAAAGAGTATTCAGAACTGTATTTCTGTTGAGATCGCTTGAACTTGTGTGTGTTTATTGAGTAGAGAAAAGGTTTTTTGTTGGCACGCAGTTGCCGCTAGCCTGTGATTTTCTTCCAGCTGCCGACACATGAACCATTTATACTCTTTCGGAATATGTGTGCATATTTTATATGTAAATGAGCAACTGCATGGTAGTTGTGTGGCAAAGTTGTTTGCTGGTGTCATATAGCTAATATCTCGAAAGAGTATGGATGACCAGAAAGTGAAAAAACTGAAATTGCCTGTGTTTTGTAGGCAGATTAACATGCGCGCCAAATTTTAATTTTAAATATTGGCTGTCGGTATTTAATATAGATTTAGTTATGATGTTTTAGGGTCACGAGAACACAAATATATAATATATAATTATATACATATATATATTAAAATATATAAATTATTATTAATCATATGTACTATGAACTATGGGCAATGCATCTTAATGATTAAGATGCATTTTAAAAATAAATAAAAAATTATCATTTAATAACATTAATTTTATAGCTATCCTTACTTTTAATACAATTGCTAAAAGATCATAAAAATTGAGACAGGTCAAGAATAGATAAGGCAATTGCTACGCATACATTCAAATGTGCTGCACATGAACATACACATGCACACACACACACATTGATATGCGTTGCTAGAAAAGTAACAAAATCCCAAATCACTTGAGAGCCACCAAAAACTGAAAAAATATGCATGCGCACATACACACACACATATATATGTGTATTTAGGTATACATTCGCCCAAATGATTTTTGCTTCATTTGATCTCGGAGCCACCAAATACAGAAAAATGCTCATGTGTTGTTGTTGTTCGCACTCTGCTGCTGCTATCCCCCTTCCACAATATACAGCAGCTCAGAGCAAACAGCATACAGAAACATACATATACACATATATACACCTAACGGCGATCACGTCGCTGACATACAGACGCATACACAGCAAATTGCTGGCAGTCCGTCTGTATCGAGTCAAAATTTGCGTTCGGCTCGATGCTTTCAGCAGCCGAATGAGGGTGGTTCCTCCGCAAATTGGACCAATTAGGCTATTGGATTTTTTGCGTTTGACTCCTCTACGTGTACTTGCTTAATGATCGAACTCTGTCGAGTGCTACGTGCAAGAGTTCGTTGGTCGCGTTTGGTGAAGGGGAGCACGAACGTTCACTGTCGTGCGCTGAGAGCAAGAGTTCGTTTGCTCGCTCGCGCTCAGTTTCTTCGGCGACATAGGCAAAGTACGCGTTGTTCCGTTGCATAGAGAGCCGTCGCTCGTCTTGCTCGCGCTGTCGCTGAGAGCGAATGTCGTGCTGGCTCATTGTCTTGAGCGGGGTTAAGCTACTGATTTTTGTCTGTTATTTTAGTTTTGTTTATTTGTAAACAGTTAGATTGTTTTCACCAAAATAACTTTTTGATCGCATTTTGCTGCACAAAGCGTCTTCTCGCGTAAATTATAATATAATTTTTTGGTGTTTTAGACGCTTCACTCTTGTGAATATCAATTTGAAACCGGAGCAGAAAGAAAACACGTCTGCTTGCGACAAATGCAAATTATAACGTAAATTTCGGAAAACCGATTTTGTGAAACTTACCCGTCTCTTAGCACTGGCTGGCTAGTCGTCCCTCTATGGTTCTGAGGACTTGGATACGGCAATCAGTATTTTTATAGCACTTAAGACTATTTACTCGACATGTGTGTCCCTTGTGGTGGGCCAAATAAGATCAATAAACATGCGTGGCTTACACAAGAGTTGACAGCCCTTAAAAATCGAAAATCTAAGTTGCATAGAAGTTTCAGAAATTCTGGCTCTTCTGTTGATTACTCATCATATTTGATTGCACGTTCCAGTTTTTCAGTCATGAATAACTTACATATGTTATAAAAATTAACTAAATCGGTGCAGACTACAGTTTCATCAAGATCCTAAGCGGTTCTTTGACTTCGTTAATGCGAAGCGAAAGTCTTCAACACCTCCATCTAGTGTATCTTTTGAAAAAGAAACGGCCAACAAAGATCACGCCATTGCCGATTTATTTGCTGAATTTTTCCAAACAACATACAGTTCATTTGATAATCAGGTTGATCTGCCTTACCCGTTTCAGGTTAATGGCTACAATTGCATTTTTTAACCAAGAATCACGGAGTGTTCATTACTACGTGATATACAGGCTATTTAGCCCGTATTTTCCCCGGGACCTGACGGTGTACCAAGCTGTGTGCTTAAGAACTGCGCTGATGATCTCTTAAAGCTTTTGCATATATTGTTGAGTTTGTCTGTTGAGAAATGTTCTTTTCCTAACACCTGGAAAGAATCATTTATTATTCCGCTCCATAAAAAGAAGACAAGTCAAATGTTCAAAATTATAGGGGTATCTCCAAATTGTCTGCTACCCCAAAAATGTTTGAGAAAGTGATAACTTCTCAATTGCAACATTTTTGCAGATCTTTAATTTCACCGTTCCAGCATGGATTTGTGAAACAAAGATCTACAACCACTAACCTGTTAGAATTTACTTCACTAGTTGTTAAGGGTTTTCAAAATAAAATGCAAACATATGTTATTATACCCATAAAATGGGTAAAAGGGGTATAATGGTTTTGTGCAAAAGTATGTAACAGGCAGAAGGAAGCATCTCCGACCCCATAAAGTATATATATTCTTGATCAGCATCAACAGCCGAGTCGATATAGCCATGTCCGTCTGTCCGTCCGTCCGTCTGTCCGTCCGTCCGTCCGTCCGTCCGTCTGTCCGTCCGTCTGTCCGTCCGTCTGTATGAACTCGTCGATCTCAGAGACTACAAGAGCTAGAGACTTCAGATTTTGAATATAAGTTTTCCTTTACCATGAGCGGAACAAGTTTGTTTCAAATTATCGATAACTATTCTAGTTTCCGATATACACATGGAATCGATTACAAAAAAATCTCGAATTTGAAAAATGTAAAAATGGGGGTTGAAATAATGGATAACGATAGAACTTTTCTGAAAATTTCATCGAAATCGGCTGAGAAACACCAGAGATATCGAAGATTGAAGTTTAGGTCACAGATGCATACAGACAATGACTGTGCAAATTAAGTATAGGGTTCGGGAGATACCTAGTCGGGAAATCTCGACTATAGCCTTCTTAATTGCTTACACTGATTTCAGCAAGGCATTTGACTCGGTTAATCACTACCTTTTACTTCAAAAACTTCAACTTCTAGGCTCTCCAAGCAATCTTATTCGGTGGATAAGGGAATTTTTAATTCATAGAACACAAAGAGTCAGTTTTATAGGTTCTGTCTCTTAGGTGGTTCATGTCACTTCCGGTGTTCTGCAGGGAAGTCACCTTGGACCTTTATTATATACACTGTTCATAAATGATCTTCCATCTGTAATTTACCATTCTCGAGTGCTGATGTATGCTGACGATGTTAAATTATGCTCTGTTGTCTGCTCAAAAATTACAAACAGATTTAGATAACTTTTAAAAGTAGTGTCGTGCTAACTTGCTTAATCCTAATTGCAATAAATGCAAGCTCATGTCTTTCTATAGACGCCTGCCCTTTTCATATATATTTATATTGTCTTGATAGTAGCCCACTCGATCGCATTGAATGGGTTGATGATTTAGGTATCCTTTTTGAACCAAAACTTAAATTTCACAAGCATATCCTTCCGTTGCTAATCGAGCGTCTGGTACCTTGGGGTTCATTAAGCGCTTGTCGAAAGAATTTGACGATCCCTATATAACCAAAACTCTTTACACGTCTCTGGTACGTCCTATTCTTGAATATGGCTTGTATTTGGTATCCCAAATACAGGATTCACCAGGATAGAATAGAATCAGTGCAAAAGCAGTTTTTGCTCTTTGCTCTTAGG
The DNA here is from genome assembly GCA_018152825.1 of Scaptomyza hsui. Lineage (NCBI taxonomy): Eukaryota > Metazoa > Arthropoda > Insecta > Diptera > Drosophilidae > Scaptomyza > Scaptomyza hsui. The sequence goes on from JAECXO010000301.1 coordinate 77,640, forward strand.
GGACTTAATTGGAACACTAACATTAACTTACCTTCCTACCACAGTAGACTTTTACTAATAAATCTTCATTCTCTTTCTGATCGCAGAACAATGGTTGGTGAAGTCTTTTTACATAAACTAATAAATGGTGAAATTGATTCCTCTGAATTCATCAGCCAAATTAGTTTTGCTGTTCCGATCAGGAGGACAAGAAATTTTTTACACATCGCTCTTCAAGCATGTTACTCTAATTATGCTATTCATAATCCTTTCCGTATTTTATGTTCAAACTATAGCGATTTACCCCACTTAATAAATAGTGCCACTTCTATTGGTTCTCTTAAAAAGCTAGTCTTGTGTCTCATTTGTCTACATGTTTGCGATCTACGTAACCGCACGTTATGCGGTGTGCCCCTCGGTTGGTCGTGCGGGAGGTGGTTGCTTTTTGCATGGGTCCGCGCGTTAACAAGCCGGTGCTTGGTATCGTTGGGCCACTTGATTGTACTGTTCGTTAGTAAATCTACGTCCAAATTAAAAAATTAAATTAAATATAATGATTATGGTCTAATTTTTATAAGATTACTCAAAAATAGTGCTTATCGTTAAGGAAAAACTTAAAAAAAAATTGAAACGTATTCATTAACCTGTAATTTTAATAATATGTATAACTTATAATGATAGCGGTCACTGGTATTGCTATTTGGCAAATCAAATATGGAATGCCCAAACAAGAAAGAATGTAATTTAAATTTTGCTTATGTTTCTTTGATAAAGTTTCATTCTATCATTCAAGTTAATGTTATTATTCTGATTCAAGTAAGTTTTGTAGTAAAACAAACTATTGAAAACTTTATTATTCATTAAATACTGTTTTGGCGAGTATATCCCAAGAGGTACCAAAAAGTAATTTTTACTTTTTACAAATACAAAATCGCTATTCGCTGTTTAGGTTACTGATACATATGCGGACTTTAATTTGAATATTTTTTGATAATTTTTATCGAAACTAAAAACAAATTAACATGGATACTATGGGGTTCTAAGGACACATGTATACATATACACAAACACAACTGGTGAGTTTCAAATAAAACAAACTTCATATTAATTTGTGTCACTTACAATTTTTGAGTAAAGGCTTAAGGTAAACTTATTATGAATATTATGAATATTGTTAATACTTTGAATACTTTTATTATATTTCATATACTTTTATATCATGAATCAACACACTTGTGGTGTTCACGACGCCCGTGCAGCGATTCAGGTTGCAGAGTTGAAACGTGTCCAACAACAACTTGCATTGAAAAATGTCTTGAAACGCTGCCAGACCCCAGCCTATTTATATAAAAAGTCTTGAAGTGTTGACGAATGTAAAGATGGGAAAAGCACGATATTTAACCGATATTTGCTATCAATGCACAGTGGTTGGGCTTGTATGGAGCCGCGGCCACAAATACTTCTCGTTGAGATATCGATATACAATTTTTACAAAAAATCTAAAAAATATTTAAAAAATATTGTAAAAAAAAATGGGCCACATCGGACGCCTATATCCTATAGCAACAGTCTCAGAGACTATAAGAGCTAGAGACTTCTGATTTTGCAAATAAGCTTATCTTAGTCCTAGGCAGTACAAGTTTGTTTCCGATTTTCGATAACCATTTCCGTTTCCGATGTACACAAGTGATCGATAACATAAAAATATCGAATATCGAAAATGTGAAACACTTTTTTGCAAATTTAATACAAAACAAATAAAATCTGTGAAAATTTCATCGAAATCGGTTAAGAAACACCAGAGATATCGAAGATTGAAGTTTAATCACATATGCATACAGACAATGACTGTGCAAGTTTGGCCTTGAAAAATAGTAAGACGGCTTTGGTTTATGAATACACACAAATCGGCAACTTTCGGCAGCTACACTTAACATTTATATTATCTTAAAACATTGATAAACACATTGATAACACTCACAATGGTGGATTCGGGTGGTAACACAACTAAAACTCCAACTAAACATGAAAAGACGTTCAGAAAATACACAAAAATATTAAACTGATTAAGTTAATTTCACAAGAAAAATTTGACAATTAATTTAAGTATCAATATATATTTTTAAAGTAAATACCTTCAACTTCAAAATGAATTTTAAATTATAAGGTTCTGAGCACTATAGCAAAAGTTTGACCACTTTGAACTGTAATTTTGTTTTGTAAAAATTATTACTAAGCGCAGCAGTGCTGCAAAAATGAACACGTGTTCGCTCTTTGTATGCTATTTTTAGAAAGTCCCGTTCGAATTCCAGACAAAACCGGTTTGCCATCAAGAAGTTTGAACATTTTAGACACAATTTGTATACATTGTGTCCAAATATTTCGTGATAGATTTTTTGATTTTTGGCCTATGAACGCAACCACTGTGCAATGTGTAGTATATTTCCGTATATTTGGAGTGTTTTAGTGCCAAAGATATAAAAACTGTTGAAAAATGGCGCCCAAATGCATAGTAATTCAAATTTGTTTTGTGTTGTGATTTTGGGCCCATATATGGAATGTTTGTTTTTAATTTTTCAGCGGAATAAAAGGCCGCTGTTGTTCTTGATAGTTTTTGATTATTACTCCATCAATGTTCTCCTACGCGTTTCGGCTTGTATTAAGCGTTCTTCAGTTAGCCTGCATACACATGGTACTCAATTTTTTTATATATATAAACAACAATCACTTTTAAATGCACGCATACATACATCTTAACACTTCACATACATTAGAGCATTGTCATCAGATTTTAATTTAAACTTTTATGTTTTGTTTGATAAAATAAACCAGTAACTATTTCATTTATAACTGTGGATTCAACAACTATTTAGAAGCGCAAGACTCCCAAACATATTATTAAAGATTTTAAATGGCATTTTCTTTAAATCCAGACAGCAGAAGCGCAGTCACCGCAAATGTGAAACTCATTGCATCGCAAAAGGCTGTTCACGAGCTAAGCGTTTAAATTCTGCAACCTGAATCGCTGGAACGGGCTCGTGAGCACCTCAACTACAATTACGGTATTCAGCAGCTATGAGAAATGTTAGAAGTAATAAAGTTAGTGAGTGCAACTTTTACGTTTTTTTTATACTTTGGTACCGAAGGTATATTGGTTTTGTGCCATGTCCGTCATGGTGTCTGTCTGTCCGTCTGTCCGTCCGTCCGTATGAACGCAACTTTTTTCGACACCCGTAAAGCTAGAGACTTGAAACTTTGCAATTATGTTTGTCTATAGACGGTTCAGATAAAGTGTTAAGATTGGGTTGCCACGCCTACTAGGAGGATGAGAAATCGATAAATTCGCTAACTGAAAACCGATAAAACCAAATATTTCTCACATTCTTACAGCTAGAGTTACCAAATATAGCAGATAGCTAGTCATGTCCCTGAAAAAACTGCATCAAAATTTTGGATGCCACGCCCACTCCTTCCGCCCCCATCATCCCTGCTCCTTGAAATTGGAAACGCCTATAGTTTTCAAATTTTTTGGGCAAGAGCCACAAAATTTTGTGTCAAGATAGATATTGACGTTCCCCAAAAAAGTGCATCAAAATTTTGGATGTCACGCTCCCTGATTCCGCCCCCATCCCTCTTCACCATGAAATTGGAAACGCCTATAGTTTTCACATTTTTTGGGCTAGAGCCACCAAATTTTGTGTCAAGATAGGTACTGACGTTTCCCATCAAAACTTGGATGCCACGCCCCTGATTCCGCCCCATCCCCCCTTCTCCTAGAAATTGGAAACGCCTATAGTTTTCACATATTTTGGGCAAGAGCCACCAAATTTTGTGTCAAGATAGATATAGACTTTCCCCAAAAAATTGCATAAAAATTTTGGATGCCACGCCCCCTGTTTCCGCCCCCATCCCCCCTTCTACTTGAAATTGGAAACGCCTATAGTTTTCACATTTTTTGGGCTAGAGTCACCAAATTTGGTAGGAAGATATATGGTGACATCTACAAAAGGTCTGCATCAAAAATTAGGATGCCACGCCCACCTCTGCCGCCCACCATTTAAAATCGGAAATTTCGATATCTCTAATAGTTTTTAAGCTAGAGCCCGTAAATTGGGTAGATCTGCATCAAAATTTTGGATGCCACGCCCACCTAAGCCACCCGCCTTATAAAATCGGAATCGGCTATATCTCTAACAGTTTTTGAGCTAGAGCCACCAAACTTGGTAGGAAGATAGATAGTGACAGTTAAAAACATTTGATTCAAAAATTTGGATGCCACGCCCACCTCTGCCGCCCACCTTTTACATTTTGAAGTTAAGCTATCTTCCACAGCTTTTGAGCAAAAGTCACCAAATTTGGTATCATGATAGCTGGCGATGTTTACCACCCGGCCCACTCCTTTGCAAGCAGACTCCTTATCATCCGTTCTTTTACTGGTATCAAAGTATTCCGCAGTCGGTTGCGTCCGACTGCAACGTTTTTACTTGTTTTTTTTGTCGTATTTGTGACCAGTCAGCTGTTTCTCAGTTCAATGGCAGTTCAATTGCAATGAGCAACTTTTTTGTATAAAGCAACTGAATACAACAAAACTAAGCTGACTGGAAAACAATTTGATTTATGTTGTTGATCAGATTGGCAAAAAAAAACAATGAAAAAAAATTAATTAATTGTATGTAAAAAAAATGTATCGCTTTTTCAATCAAAACTCGCTAAGTGTGTATTTAAGCGCATATAAGTTACACATATGTTAACTATAAAACACAAGAACAGCCATGTAAAACAGTAAACACATTTAAAAGCTATGTCAAGACCATACACAATGCCCTACATTTATTTACATAATAAATCTGTAAGCATTCCAATTATTGCTGAACACACAGAATATCGCTGACTGCACAATGCGCAAAACCCGGTAGTTGCTAAATATGCTATTCTGCATTGCATGCAACTGCTGAGTACACAATAACATAATTCTAATTGACACCACACAACTGTAAACTAAGTTTTTTTTTATATATAAACATTGTGACTTTTTCGTTAATAAAATCAGTGCTTTTAGTACAAGCTACAAGAAACATTCATTATTTCTCCGAAATCCACCTGGTTACAAGTGCCAGTTGCGTCGCCTTTCTAGCAGTCAGTTTATGAACTGAATGCTTCTCAACTTAATACACATACACAAACAGTGTGACCTAATTTCATTATATCAATAATTTGAACAACGCAGCTAACAGCTGTTTTTATTAATCGTCTGGCAACCATGCAATTTCTCACATTTTGTCAAATATTTAAGGTATTCAGTAGCTATGCTATGTGCGTAAAGTGTAATACAAATTAAAATAAATGTCTTTTATATTTGAAACTTGTTTTTATTTACTAGCTCGTTTGAGCTGTTGGAGAACAATTTTAAAACTAAACTCTAAGGCAAACTGCATCGAACCATGAAGCCACCGCTGCTGGCTGGAATGCCGGCTGAATGCTGAGTCGGCGTCTTCGACAGTTGATAAGGCTGGTTGCGCGTGAGAGTTTCGTATTTCGGCTGCAACTTTGTCGCGACGGCATCCGGCGCAACAGCGTTGTCAGCTAACTCAAGCTTGCGCGTGTTAACTCCTCCCCTGCTAGATGAAAACACGTCCTCGGGTTTCTTCTTGTTTGCTCTGCGCTTTTACAATTTCCAGGCGCCCACGAGGAGTAGGAATAGGGCGATGAGTGCCAAGCAGCCAAATGATCGAGATGATACCTTTGATCTAAGATCCCCGATGTGCTGGAGATTCTTTAGGCTCAGGTCGTGCAGGAATGGGAGGCTCAGGTGTTCTCTGAAGAGAGTGACGTTGACCACGGCTAACGTAGATACGGCTGGTTTCTTCTTCAGGATGCCTCGGTGGTTCACGTAACGGGTACCATTCAGGAAGACGTGTTCGTCGTAAGTGGCGAGGAAAGTTCCCGCTACTATTGTTCCGCAATCGGCCACCGTATTTCCTTCTTCTAAATCTAATATTATATTATTATGTTGAACAGGGAAAATATCTATTTTCTTACAATTAAACAATGGTTTTGGGATATTTTATTAGAAAATACATTAGTTCAGAATTTTGGAAAGCTTTAATATGGGAAACCTCTAAAAGATCAGTTATGCTAGTATTTGTGAGTTGTTCATTTAGCAATTCTTGTATATCAATGCTGTCTAATATGAGAGGGCTGATTAGATTTATTTTTGCGAGTGTAGCCGTGAGGATTAAGTCCTTCAGGTTTGTGATAATCATTCTATTTTATTTGCCAAAATTGTTGCGTTAAAATGCTCGACCTCTGCATCTGGTTTTAAAATTTCGTTGAGTGTTCTTGAAACGTCATTAAGTCTAGTCTGAAATTTGTTATTGATCTCTATCAGTCTATTTTCGGATTCTATTAACTGACCTTGTTTGAATTTTATTTGTTCCCAGTTGTCAAAATCTGGGGTTCCTGCAATTGCCTTAAGGGCACTACCTGTCATGTTGATACTACGTGCTTGTCGGTGGTGAACTGTCAGGGAGGCCATAAGGGTGGCTATGTGTTGTATGTCAGTTTTCAGTACCTGTCTCATGTGGTCCTTGGGTAACTTGTCTATTAATTTTTGTGTCTCGTCGATGTAGGTTTCGAATGATGTCAAGTTCGTTGTATGTCCCATGTAGCTGTACTTGTCCCAAATGGTTACGTCTCCGTCAACTATAGGTATGTCGTTAAGTCTCAGTGTCGCTTTAGTCAGAGTCATGGCTGCCATCGTTAAACTGAAAAAACATCCTAACCTAAAATGAACCCTCCCTTTAATAAGAACCGTCGTACCTAGGTCTGCTTCTACTGTTGCCTCTGTAAATAGGGGTGATAGCTTGTTTCTTAACCTCCTATTATTTTTTATCCAGACCTTTTCTCCTGCTTTATACGACTTGTAGACCCTATATTTATTCATAAGGTCAAGTGTCTTTCTTTGTGCAGATGCAATCTGCAATCTGCGTTGTTTTTGGAGGTTGCGTGAATTACGTCTATGGGCCTCTCATTTGTTACTGAGTGGATTGACCTGTTGTACTTGACGATTGCAAGGAGAATATTCTCAACAGTGTCCTCCACCTGCGTTTCCAACTTATATGAACGTGCTTTGTCTCCGATGGTACCGTGAAACTGCTCGACTTGTCCATTAGAGGAGCTATGCAAGGGTGGGGCGTTTGAAACCTCGACGCCAAAACTATTGCTGAGCATTGATTTAATGGTTTCTGAGTTCAGGGACTTCTCGTTGTCGCAGTAAGTTGTTTCTGTTTTTGGAAACAAATTTAAAAGTTGCAAAAGCGGGGCTTTTATATCCACAATTGCGCGGGACCGTATGGGCTGTACTACTGCGAATTTGGAAAACATGTCGATGCAAGTTAAAAAGTATTTACCATCGGTGGAGTAAACATCTGATGGTATCGGGGTTTTTCCTATTTTTTGTTTTTTCGGGTGCCGATCATGTTTACTCATGGTACAAACTCTGCAATTCGCCGCTATTTCTGACGTAAAGCATCGCGCACTCCAGAGCGAATAATCCGCAGCGGCAGCGGCACAAATATATAATTACATTGCGTCATATGAACGCACGCACACCAAAGCGGGGCGAACTCGTTTTGGCAGCGAATCTGCAGCGTTTTTTTCCGCTCAACATTGACAACCGTGCATGCAGCGTTTTTTCGCTTCCGGCCAAGAATGATGAAACTCAGATTGCGCAGAAACTTGCTCATATTCTGCGCTGATGACGTCACATGTAATGCATGTGTTGAGTTTTTGCCTTGTTTAAATGGTAAATTACTTAATTTTTGCCTTTAATACAATATAATATTAATAATATAATAAGAGAAGCAGTTTTTAACTTATTATCATTCAAATTCATCACATGTGACTTTTCGAACAGCTGTTTATGCGCAATGTTTTTTTTCATGGCTTCCCGCAATAACATATGTGCACTAACGTCAACAATGGCAAAAGTAGAGCTGCTAATCGAATTAGTGAAAAAACATAAAATATTGTATGATTTGGCCGACGAGGACTATAAAAACATGAGGAAAAAAGATAAGATATGGGACGAAATTGGATTGGAGCTGGAAGAAAGTGGTAATTACATTGCTTTATCAAATCAAGTTCAGTTTTTGTACAATGACACAGTTGTGTAATGTTCATATATTTTTTTGTTTGTGCATTTAGTAGTTTTGTTTACATATTTACATACATATATCGTTTATATTGACTCACTGAAATAATCTACAAATTGTTGTCTGATGTCGAATGCCAATTGAGTTGAGCGTCTTGAAGTGTTATTATTGCCGGAAAATGCGTTCATGTTTCCTTCTTGGAATTGTAATTCATCATAAAAATCCTTGTCGCTTTTCATTGTATTACAATAGTTGTGTAATATGCTTTTGGCACATTCATATTGTTCATTTCGAACTTCACTCCCATGCTGGAAACTTCAAAAATTCCACCATCACTGTTTTTGCCATATCCGCCAATATTCACACAAAGAAACTTATAATCGGGTCCTACAATGGCCATTAGTACCAAAGAAAATGTATTCAAATAGCTCCAGTAAGTCGATCCGGTTTTCTTTGGACGTTTGATAGTGATGTGTTTTCCATCAATGCATCCAATGCAAAATTTAAGAGACACTTTTGCAAAATATGTGAGGTCAACAAAATGTACTACAGGGCAAGCAGCGGTTCATAAAACATGGATTTGGTCCAAACAAATGGAAAGTTTTCGTCCATTTATTTCTTTTGCCAAAATGTCTTCGAATGTCAGTGGCATATTACCATCTGAACCATCTTCATTCACGGAAACTTTTCAATGCACAGAAGCACCAGAATCGCATATTGATTACGAGAGCAATGATGAATTGAATCAATCTACCGTATCTATTCCTGCCGTTGATGCTGAAAGACCTCCATTGAAGCGCTTGAAAAGATCTACCCCACAACCAACGTCGTCCGTAAAGGATGTAATTGATTATTTGCAAACAAAGAATAAAATAACGCAAGACGATGTTGACATTTTGTTTATGGCGCGTGGCCAAACAATTAAAAAATTCAGTCCGAGGAGACAGGCTCAAATAAAATTTAAAATTGCAAAACTTATTATGGAGGAAGAAATTGCGAGTCTTGAGGAAAATTCACCCAGTTACACCACCAATAGCCTTTCATCACAATTTGCATTTGATAACAACTCTACTTCAGGTGATTCAAATGTCACATATAATGATGAAATAATATTACCTTAAGAAGATGGCCAATCGTTCCTCTGGTGAAATGGGCTCCCTGTAGTGTGTGTGCTGCTTTTTTATATCAACTTCGATTAACTTTAAAAGGTAATCGAAGCAGGTGGAGGTCATTCTAAAATATATATAAAATCTTCGTTCATCCTTTCGAAGTTGCTGAATCAAATTGCTATATTCTCCATGGGAATGCCTCTCCGCATTTATGGGATGTACCCAAGTTCTTTTTTGCCTAATTTAATTTAATAATGTTACAGTAAACGATCACAATCAATCAAAGCTTTAATACTCACGCATTTTTTTCATTTTCTTCTTCTAATAACAACGTTAACAAAAGAACTTCTTCATCAGAGCTAGACATTTTAGCGAATAAAAAAAACAAACGGCGAAATTGGATTGGAGCTGGTAGAAAAAACCGCGAATAAATTCGCCCCAGTGTGGTCACAAAGCTGTATCGTCGGAAAAGGTTGATGTTGTTAGGCCTCTGCATGTTGGGATGTCTGCTGTGTAGAGTACGTAAAGTTTCGGCACAAGTACACTGCCCTGAGGAACGCCAGCTTCAATAGGGTGTTCGTCGGATATTGCAGAGTTGCACCGTACTGCAAACTTCCTGTCGTAGAGGTACGACTGTAACAGTTTATGTGTGTTGACTGGGAGCGTTGTTTTGATCTTATACATCAGACCTTCCAACCAGACTCTGTCGAACGCCTGAGACACATCCAAAAATATTGCAGTGCAGTATTCTCGTTTATCGATCGCGCCTCGTATTTCTGATGTTATGCGGTTTACCTGCTCAATAGTTCCGTGTTTTTCACGAAAACCGAATTGATGTGATGGGATTATGTTATGAAGATTCAGGAATTGATTAATCCGAGTCAGCAAACATTTTTCGAAGAGTTTTGATAGACTCGATAAAAGGCTTATAGGTCTATACGACGAGGGAACTGTTCTATCTTTACCAAGCTTTGGAATCATTATGATGATAGACTTTTTCCATCTCTCTGGAAAGTGGCCGAGTTTTGTGATTGCATTGAATAACTGGGCAATGATGTAGACTGCACAATAGGGAAGCTAAATAATCATCTTTGGGGCTATTAAGTCCCCGCCCTGGGATTTTTTTGGACTTAGATGCTGGTTGATAATTCTTGCGACTTCATTCGGGCGAAATACAATTGGCTCATGTTGACTCAGAGAGTCGTTTAGTAAGGTCGGAAGTGCGAACGCGTTTGTAGCAGGATTAGGTTGGAAAACTTTTTGCAGATGAACCGCAAATGTGTTGGCTCTGTCTTCATCGCTCCGGGCCCAGCCGCCTGCATGGTTTCTTAAAGGCATCACTGTTTCTGTCGGTGGACTTAGAGTTGGGTGAGCTTTCCACAAAGAGTTTTTAGTGCCAGATGTTGATAATTGCTCAATGTATCGGCGTTGGGCATATTCTTCTTCTCGCTTTAACGCTTTGGTGAGTTTACGTGTGGCTCTTCTTAGATTTTGCTTTGCTTACGGCGATCTGTGGGATTGCCAATGCCGCCTGAGGCGCCGCTTTTCATGAACGAGCTGTTCAATTTGGGGGTTTGTTGTTTGGGCGTGTACTGCATTTACTGGTGTTGGTGTTGAGATGCGAGCTGCTTCGACGAAGACTGACTCAAGTTTGTTTGCCATAGAATCGATGTCAGCTTCCATATTCAGATGCGGATCCAGATCAATGTGTGAACTTATATATTTTTTGTATTTGAGCCAGTTAGTTTTTTGTGTGGTCAACTTACCGGGGCGATTTACAAACTCTGGGTGGCGTAGTAATTGTATAAGAACAGGCGAGTGGTCGGATGAAAGATCCGAGAGCCTTTCGGCGCTTATCAGACTGCGGGGAATATTTTTGGTAACTGCAAAATCAATCAAGTCGGGTAGTTTCTTGGGGTCTGTGGGCCAGTAAGTTGGTGTGCCAGGAGAGACGTGGCCGAGCCTGTTGTTTACTTTTACAAGAGCGTTGTACAGCTGCTTTCCCTTTGGATTCACAAGGCGAGATCCCCAGTGTGTGTGCTTGGCGTTATAGTCTCCTGCTGCTATAAAGTGTTCTCCCAATGAGTTAAAAAATTCCATAAATTGGTCTTCAGATATGGTGAATCGAGGGGGGCAGTAGACGGCAGCTAGTGCAATTTGGTTACCCCTATCAAGATGTATTTTTAAAGATGTGGCCTGTAGGTAGTTTCTGGCGAACACTTTGTGGTAGTGGTGCTTTAGCCGGCTTCTAATCAAAATACCAGTCCCGCCGTGCGCCTCACCATCGGGATGATTGGTCGCGTAGAATGTGTATCCGCTTATTGTAAAATTATATTTGTTTGTAAGGTGTGTTTCGGAGAGTAGCATAACATCGATGTGCTTGTCGAGTAGGAATTGAGCTAACGCAAGCTTATGCTGTGAAACGCCGTTAGCATTCCACGTAGATATACGTAGCGAAGCCATTGATTATTTTTACTGTTGTGATACAAGCATTTGTACCAAAATACTTTGATTTCGCATTAAATCTTGCATAGTTGTGCGCATAAATGACATAAACTCTGTCAAGCTTTGCTGCAGCGTACATATCATTGCTTCGAAGTTGCTTTGTGGCTGCTCTTGTGGCTTGTTGTCTTGTGCCGTATTTTGATCCACATGCTTTGCTTGTGTGTACGGTGCAGTAGAGGCAGGAGGCACCAGACCTGATCTTAAGGCGCTTGCATAAGTCGCGTTTTTCGATACGGATACGGGACCAATGGAGGACCTGGCTGCAGTCGAGAAGAAGACGTCTGGGTTGCTTTTCGATTGAATGTAGTTAGGCTGTGCGCTTTGCGTGCGTGCTGTGTTCACGCGCTGGCGGATGCGAGACTTAAGTTCTTTGTAGATTGGGCAGCCTCTGTAGTTAGCTGTGTGATTGCCGCCGCAGTTGCCACACTTTTTTTTTGCTAGAGTCTCCTTTGCTTGCTGGGCAGCGCGACGACTCATGAAGATCGTCACAAACTACACATACCGGGCGCAGTGTGCAGTAAGTCCTTGAGTGGCCGTATTCTTGGCAGTTCATGCATTGTACCGGGCCGTTGCGTTTATGTGGCTCCTTAACGGTGATTCTGCGGTGCAATAGAAACTGAAGCTTGTAGATGGGGTGCGCATCATATTTTTTAGTTATCTGCGTCTCAGGCTCAAGCTTGACTTTGAATAGTGGTTCTTAAGAATATTAAGAACTTTTTTAACGCGGAATCCTTTGTCATTTAGCGCCTCTTGGATTTCATTTGGCATGACATCAGACTCTATGCCTTTAAGTACAACTTGCTGGCCCTTGCTGCTTTTTAGTTGGTACGTGTAAAAGTTTTTTTTGCTTTCATTTAAGTATTTTGACAAAACTCTGAAGTTGTCTTCGGTCTTTGTCTGCACTTTAATCTCCTGGATGTTACCCCTCTTTAGGGGAATGATATGGAAATTATCTTGACCAATTAGCTCTACAACTTTGTTTACAATAGCACTGGAGCTTTTCTTGCGAAAGAATATTGGTGGTGGCTTTGGCTTTTTTTCTCAACTCCAACAGATTCTGGGGACAGGTCGTCAGCATTATCTGCCAAAATTTAAAATCTGTTGGTGTTGTTTATTGTTTCGCTTGAGTTGCCACGAGTGATTTTTGGTTTATTTGTCGAGTGTTGGGGGCTTAATTTTCGCTTGATTTGTATGTAGCGATCCATACCTGTGTGTATAGCCGGCTTTAAATTTGCGTCGGCTGCGGAGTGTTTTGCTGTCGGCGCAGCAGTTTTTGTGTTTGCAGAGCGGGCAGTCGGCACCGGTGCAATTGTTGTTGCAGTAGCTGTTTCAGCCGTCGTGGACAGAAGAGACAGGGAGCATGATCGAACTCTGTCACGTGCTACGTGCAAGAGTTCGTTGGTCGTGTTAGGTGTAGGTGACCGCGCAGTCGGATTTCGTCGAGAGTAGGGACGGAGAAGGGGAGCACGAACGTTCACTGTCGTGCGCTGAGAGCAAGAGTTCGTTTGCTCGCTCGCGCTCAGTTTCTTCGGCGACATAGGCAAAGTACGCGTTGTTCCGTTGCATAGAGAGCCGTCGCTCGTCTTGCTCGCGCTGTCGCTGAGAGCGAATGTCGTGCTGGCTCATTGTCTTGAGCGGGGTTAAGCTACTGATTTTTGTCTGTTATTTTAGTTTTGTTTATTTGTAAACAGTTAGATTGTGTTCACCAAAATACCTTTTTGATCGCATTTTGCTGCACAAAGCGTCTTTTCGCGTAAATTATAATATAATTATTTGGTGTTTTAGGCACTTCACTCTTGTAATTATCAATTTGTAACCGGAGCAGAAAGAAAACACGTCTGCTTGCGACGAATGTAAACTTCTTCGTGTTCGCACTTCTGACCGTATTAAACGCCTCTCTGCTTCAACATGAGCCAATTGTATTTCCCCCGAATGAAGTCGCAAAAACTATCAACCAGCATCTAAATCAAAAAAAAATCCCCGGGTTGGGACTTAATACCTCAAAGATGATTATTGAAATTCCCTATTGAGCAGTCTACATCATTGCCCAGTTATTCAATGCAATCACAAAACTCGGACACTTTCCAGAGAGATGGAAAAAGTCTTTCATCATAATGATTCCAAAGCTGGGTAAAGATCGAACAGTCCCCTCGTCGTACAGACCTATAAGCCTTTTATCGTGTCGATAAAAACTCTTCGAAAAATGTTTGCTGACTCGGATTAATCAATTCCTGAATCTTCATAACATAATCCCATCACATCTATTCGGCTTTAGTGAAACACACGGAACTATTGAGCAGGTCAACCGCATAACATTAGAAAAACGAGGCGCGTTCCAAAATCGAGAATACTGTACTGCAAAATTTTTGGATGTGTCTCAGGCGTTCGACAGAGTCTGGTTGGAAGGTCTGATGCATAAGATCAAAACAACGCTCCCAGTCAACACACATAAACTGTCACAGTCTACGACAGGAAGTTTGCAGTGAGATGCAATTCTGAAACATCCGACGAACACCGTATTGAAGCTGGCGTTCCTCAGGGCAGCGTACTTGTGCCGACACTATACGTTCTCTACACATCAGACATCCCAAAATGCAAAGGCCTAACAACATCAACCTTTGCTGAGGATACAGCTATTCTTAGCCGCTCCAGATGTCCACTGCAAGCAACATCACAACTTGCTCGTCATATGGTTAGAGTGGAAAACTGGCTATCCGACTGGCGAATTAAGGTAAACGAACAAAAATGCAAACATGTAACTTTCACCCTAAACAGGAAAGATTGTCCACCATTCACGCTAAACAACACCCCACTCCCGAAAGCAAACGAAGTAACGTACCTGGGAGTACACTTGGAGAGAAGACTTACATAGCGCAGGCACATTGGAGCTAAGAGAACACAGCTTAAATTCAAAGCCATAGCCTCCATTGGCTTATCAACGCTCGCTCTCCGCTACGTCTGGACTAAAAGGTTCTGCTCTATAACTCCGTTCTGAAACCAATCTGGACCAATGGCTGCCAGCTACGGGGTAAGGCGTGCAGCAGTAATATCGACATCGTCCAAAGAGCCCAGTCTAAGTTCCTGAGAACTATCACAGTGGCACCATGGTACGTTCCCAACGAAAACATAAAAAGTGACTTAAACGTACCACCGATCAAGGAAGTCATAGCGGAACACAAAGAAAGGTACTTGAGCAAGCTCTCATCGCACCCAAATAATCTCGCGAGAGGCCTCACAAACACGTGCAGCCGATCCCGCCTTCATCGGAATAACCTCCCTTCCGAGCGATGAGTTGAGGAACGCGATCTCAAGCTACCAGTCCAAAAGTAACTGTTAGCTAATTGATGTTTGTAAGATTTGTTTGTAAACTTTTAGTCAATTCCATAAAGTTGTTCGCTGGTACCATATGGTTAATGTCTCGAAAGAGTATGTATGACCAGAAAGTGCAAACACAGAAATTTCCTTTTTTTTTCGTATGCAGATACAAATGCGCGCCAAACTAAAATTTAAATATTGGCTGCCGGCATTTAATAATTTATAAATTATTATTAGTCATATTATGAACTATGGACTATGCATCTTAATGATTAAGATTAAATATAAAATTAAATAAAAAAATGTTAATTAAAAATAATAATTTTATAGGTGTCCTTAACTTGTTATAAAATTGTTCAAAATCATAAAAGTTGAGGAAGGTCAAGAATTGCCACGACAATTGCTACGCACACATTTAACTGTGCACACACATTCATATGCGCTGATAGAAAAGTAAAAAATCCCAAATCGCATCAGGGCCACCAAAAAACGAATAGATTGCATACGCACATACATACACACATATATATGTGTATGTTGGTATACATTCGCCCTAATGATTTTTGCTACATTTCAGATCGGAGCCAAGAAATAAAGAAAACAAGCAAACGCACATGCATACATATGTATACTGCAGTAGGTATACATATAAACATGTGTTGCTGTTGTTCTGAATCTGCTGCTGCGATCCCCTGAACAGCACACAGAGGCAAACATACATACATATATACACCTATCGGCAATCATCTCGCTGCCATACAAACGCAGGTACTCCGTCTGAAGCGAATGAAGGCGGCGCTAGACTGGTTTCATATTTTTGAACTACGCAAATGGTCTGTAAAAAATAGAGGCGCTTTGTCATCGGCTCGCTGCTTTCAGCAGCCGAAGTGCTTTTGGCTTCAATCTCTATTGGACCAATTAGGCTATCGGATTTTCGGCGTTTGACTTAGTGCTTAGTGATACGATATTGAAATCGAAAAAAATAATCAGAATACATAAATTGTTTGTACAAAAAATACAGTTTTTGGCAATATGAAAAACAATTTTGACCAAATAAACATATTTTCTGTAACGTTGAAATTGTTTCACTTTTAGGACCGAACAAAAAAAAACAAATAAGAAGGCTCTAGTCAAGATTTCCCGACTAAGAGATACCCCGAACCCTATACTTAACGCGTACAGTCATTGTCTGTATGCATCTGTGACCTAAACTTCAATCTTCGATATCTCTGGTGTTGCTCAACCGATTTCGATGAAATATTCGCAGACTTTCATTATTTTGTATTAAGTTTCTAAAACGTGTTTCAGATTTTCGATATTCGATATTTGTATCTTATTGATCACATGTGTATATCGGAAACGGAAATAGTTATCGAAAATCGGAAACAATCTTGTACTGCCTAGGACTTAGATGAGCTTATGTGCCAAATCTGACGTCTCTAGCTCTTGTAGTCTCTGAGATCGACGCGTTCATACAGACGGACAGGCGGACATGGCTATATCGACTCGGCTGTTGATGCTGATCAAGAATACATATACTTTACGGGGTCGGAGATGCTTCCTTTTACCCATTTCATTGGTTCGGTGTATAAAGATAAGTAAGCTGCCCTTTTAGGATAGCTGCCTTAAATGCCTGTGCAAAGTACTCGAGGAAGCTATACAAATAATACTGTATTAACCAGAGCTGCAAACCCTTGAAAAAACGGCTAGGGTTCGGTTTGGGTTCCGAACCCTAGGTTGAAAATTCGCAGAGGTTCCAAAACCGGGCTCTAAATTTTTTGGAACCCAGGGCTCGTTTCCAAGCCCGGGTTCTTCGAGGAAGAAAATGAAAAACATTGGAAGTCATTGTCTAACAATGATAATTTCTCTAATGCCAATGACAACAAGGGATAACTCAAATAAACGTACAAAAAATTTTCTCTGAGAAATTTTAACAAGTGGCGCCAACTTGAGCGCGTAAGCAACAACAACACACAAATATAAGATAACAACGTAATACATACTTTGTATCCCAGCAAGCAATTGGAAGATTGTTTTAATCAGAAATCCCATTACGAGTCTAATTCGAGTAATTTTGATGTTTTAAAAACGATTAATCGCTAGTGCGATTAAAGCTCGACTCGAAAACAACTCACATGTATAGTATGCCTTAAATATGATGAATCGCGCAAAATTTGAAGCAATCAAAAATTGAGCATGCCAGCGATTGAAATATGCTTACTTTGTCGCGACGTCGGCATGCACGATTAATTTGTACAGCTTGGCGACTCAAAAGCGACTCGCTTGCATGCTCAAAAGATGATTCAATGCTCGCAATATAACGAAATCAAAAATTGAGCATGCTGGTGATTGAAATATGCTTTGTATCATAAATAAAACTTATTGGCTATTATACCATGCTAGTCAATGACGTCTGATGGTCGTGCTGCCTAATATGGTGTTCACACTACGGTTGCGTTTTGCGTTTTGCGTTAAATGCCAACAAGCAGCTTCTTTCCCAGTACAAATAGCATAGGGGCCTAGTGGTGACAAAAAGTTGAGTTTAGTTTGGATGCAGTTGCGTGTATTCGGTTTACGTTACTAATATATTCGATTGACTCAAAAGGAACTGCCCATTTTCGTATATCGTTCTCAACTATCACCACTGATTCAAATAGCGGCTTGCCGGAAAACAAAAACAAAAAATAAATAGCAATGCATTGGTAACATGTCGCAACAAAATTGTAAGCAATTGTTTTTTTTTAATATAATATGTATGTTTAAAACATTTAAACTCAATTACAGGCTATGATAAAAGATTTTTGTGGTCGACTGCCGCAACGAAAGCGCTTATAGAGCTTTGGGAAGACAACATTGATGGGTTTCGGGGAGCCCGGAAAAACTCCCACATTTACAAGGAAATGGCGGAGAAAATGAAAGACTATGGACCATCGAAAATAGAAATAAAAAACAAGGTGGAAAATCTAATGGAAAAAATACAGGCAAGTTAAAAAAAAATAACAGCTTTTTGATAAACTTTTGTTAATTGCTTATTTACATATATGTATTTATAGGGCTGAATGTGCAAAGGTAGGACCTTCCGGTGGCACGCCGTCTACATGGGAGTATTTTGAGAGCGTGGCCAGAGCACTCAACAAGTCGGACACTGTGGACTTTCATCCCATAGCCGATAGCCTAGGTAATATATTGAATTAAATATTGCGTATATTTAATATAATACAATTCTTACAGACTTCTCGCGGTTAATTGAAGAGGAGCCGAGCTGCAGCGACAACTCGATGACAGAGCCGTCATGTTCGGGGGCAAAGAGACGGCGGGTCGACGACGCGGCTAAACTAGTTGCATTCATATTGCCCAGGAAAACTTCAAACTCCGGTTGGACATTCCCATGTGCAGTTTCAGCTTCCCGTTGCCAGTTCTCGCACACAAAAAGTATGTAAAATGCAACAGCAAGCAATTATTTGAGAAGTTTTGTCAATACGGTTGTCCAATCCTTTCCCAATCCTCCGAAAGCGAGCCTTGAGATGGCCAAACGCGTTCTCCACCACACGCCTGACTCTCGATAAGTTATAATTAAAGGCACGTTGCTGTGGTGTTGCTTCTACGGAAAATGGGTAGGGCTTCATACCGTTTCTTGAAAATTTAAAAGCCGAATCTCCAAGAATTAACACTGGAACCACTACGCCATTCACCTCCTTTGCATTATTTTGCAGCAAGTCCGAATTCATTAGCTTCGTTTTAAGGCTGGAGGTTTCGAAGATTCTCGAATCACGGCATCTTCCAGGACTGCCAACGCTAATGTAGGTGAATCTATAACTGTTAACATAAACAATTCTTGTAATATTTCAGATTTTAAATACGAAAGAAATATACTCTTACCGGTAGTCTACTAAGGCGAATAGCACGGTGGAATACCAACCCTTGTAGTTGCGGAAGTCCACGGCATGCTCAGACTTTGGTCGCACTTCAATGTGGCAGCCATCTATGGGCGATATTCAATTAAATTTTTTTATAATAACATTTACAAATTCTTACACATTGCCCCAAAGCACTGTGGAAAGCCAAGGTCTTCAAACCCTTTAACACAATCTTCTATTTTCTCCTGTGTTAAGAAATTTGCCGGGAGATAGTCATCAGCAAGTCTGATAATAACTTCCCGGCAGAAATCAAGAAGGTTTTGGCATGCAAATGCTTTCGACACACCAAACAATCTTCCCACTGTGCGATACTCTGCAGACGATCCTAAAGTGTACAGCGCTATAGCAATCCGTTTTTCAAATGGCACTGCAAAACGCAAAGAAGTGTCCTTCTTTCTCAGACCCGTGAGACGACCAACCAGGATATTAAATGCTTCCCTTTCTAAACGGAAGCTCTCCTTAAAAAATGAGTCCGAATTATTTGGAACGTCACTCTCCCAAAAACATCCATATCGTGGCTTGGGATATTTTAAGAAAAACAATTTTATGTTAATAAAAGATTATTGGCATGAATAAACTATTTTTTCTCACAAGTGTCCAAATGCTACGACGGCGTCCTGGGTCATCTAGCAAAGCAAATGTTGCTGCAGACGTTCCCGCCAGATTCATGCATTCTGCCAACATTGCATTATTTTGCTCCATTGCACATAACAATTCCAAAAGATTGCTTGAATTCATTTTATAATAATATTTTAATAAAAATTTTTCGTATCAGCGAAATCAAAACAAAGCAGCTGCTGCTAACTTCACGTATAACGCATAACGCACTTTTGTGCCAGTGTGAACACCAATTCTGCGTTATTGCGTCGATGACGATATCGATAGCAAACTCGCTGTAGTATAAACGCCACATAAGACGCCGCACAAAACGAAAGTCCCCGGTTCAAACACTCGTTGGGTTAAAAAAAAGGTAAGTAAAAATTGCGTAATTAATAATAAGCATTCACATTAACATTAACTGTTAACATTAACATTTACACTTACACAATTAGAATACATAAAAGGGTAATATTATACACAATTGTTATAAATATCAATTAGACTTAAAATAAATAAAAATTACATTATGATAATAAAAATAATAAAATAACAAAAAAAATTTTTTTGTAACAATTATCAAAAATACGACTCGCTTTTGATTCGAAATACGAGTTGAAAATGAGTCGAATCTGCAGTCACAAGCGACCCCTCAAGAAGAGTCGCATTCGGGAACAGTTTTCTCACGAAGAGAGTATAATTTTCGATCAGAAAATGAGCTCATATATGTGAATTTTAATCAGATTGACGACTCGAAAAAGACTCGCTTGTGATACAAAATGCTTGCTGGGATCTGAGTTGTCAAAACAATCCATGCAGTTCGACTTGGAGCGATCGCTCTCAATTCAAATCTGAATGCATGGTTTTAATCAGACCTGAATTTGCAGTGAAGGTTTCAGCGAAGGCTGCAGCGAAGGCCGCAGTGGTCGAGGCAAGAGAGCATTTCGGAGAGAGAAATTAAGTGAGAGCGTGTTCAAAAGAGCAAAGGAGAGAAAAAGAACAGCTATATTTAATTCTAACACTTCAAGTCAAAGAGCAGGCATTTTTCGTTCGTTTTAAGTCAAAGCTAACTGCATACGAAATATGTTCGGCAACAGCGCAATGGTGAAGGCATCCGCTAAGTAAACGGGAGGTGCAGGTTCGAATACCGGCGCAGGCTATCATATTTCGCATTCGGTGAGTTTTGATATAAACTAATTTTAATCTTTCTAGCAATTTTAATAATTTAAATTATAATTCTAACATTTCTAGTAGAATGCAAGTGTATTAAAATCAAAAGTGCCATACTTGGTCTTTCTGGTATCCGAGATGTTAAAATTAAATTTTATCAAAATTAATATGAACAATAATTATTCGATTATAATCGAATCTTATATTTTTGTATATGTTTATTATTTATTATTTACCATATTTATGTCATGATCAGATCATGTATGTTTCAGATCTCTTTCATATCTGAAACGAACTGCAGGGATTCTTATGGAAGAGCTATCACAATACTAATAAAGAAAATAACCTAATACAAGTATCACAGGCAGGTATCACTGCAAAGATTTTTACAGTAGACTCGCGGTAACGTGAACTATTAAAAACCGAGCGTGTTCACGTTTGCGAGATTGTTCATGTTTACGATGGTGTAATTCTTTAAATTTTCCAAATAAATAAGACTGTTTTTTAAGTCAAATTACTATATACATATATACATATTTATTTTATTTCGGATTCCGAGCTCAAAATGGTGGAAGGCGGCCACTGACGTCACTGTTCGCCTGATTCTATTGGCTAAATATTTAAAAGCAACGGCATTTAAAAAATGTGCAAACCGTCCAACAGTAGGGCAAGGTTTCAAATTTGATATTATTTTTTAATAGCACTTAGTTCATGAATTATCTCATAAAAGTCTTAGCTATTGTTATTTATTTCAAATATAGCAACAAATACGTAAATAAAACATTCCATGTCCTAATTGAATTACATATTTTTTACACTTATTTTTCTGCCTTTGGCTGCAATCGCCCACTGTGCACTTCATTTACTGTTTTCTTCGGGGTTAGCAAACAACTTAAAATTCACTCGTTTTGTTTATAATTTGTAAGGCCTACATTTTTTTTAAGAAAAACGTCATACTGTGGCAACTCTTCAAATGAAACCAGTGACGTATTATAACGGGAACACGCTCGGATGTCGCAATCTGGTCTATCATTCTTGAGTATACACATGAGCAATCAATGAATGTATTTTAAATTTGTTGACGTTATAGGGCTTTCTCACCGTGTTCACGCTACAGAGTAGTCAGTGTAAAAAAAATTATGTTCATGTTAGCCGGTGCTCACGCAAGGCGGTGTTTTTGTTACCGAGAGTCTACTCTATTTACATTTGAACGACAAGGAAAAGTAATAATAATGACCAGCACTCATATAGCGTTGTGCGTAAACTGATTGTGACACACGCTTATTTTTTAGTGCAGTCTCGTCTGCAAAAAAACAAAATAAATCCATGAAATTTAGTTGCCCAAGAACAAATATATGAAAGATCCGTTACTTTGCTGCTAAGCATTAGCGGTGAAAGTAGGAAAAAAAATTAATTTCATTTTTCTTATTTTTGCATTGCTTATGGAACGAGCAGTTTATGTATACGCAAGCTGCTCGCCTATGCCTGAAAGCCATTACAGAAACAAATTAGGTATGGAAGTTATGGGTGGTGACATCACTGCTTTATATTCACTCATATTTAACTTTACAGTTTTATACATTCAGTTGTAAAACAATTTACTGCAAACACCCGTTAGGGATTAATGAGCAAAAAAAAACTAAAAAACAAGTAAGAAGGCTCTAGTCGAGATTTCCCGACTAGGAGATACCCCGAACCCTGTACATAACGCGCACAGTCATTGTCTGTATGCATCTGTGACCTAAACTTCAATCTTCGATATCTCTGGTGTTTCTCAGCCGATTTCGATGAAATTTCAGAAAAGTTCTATCGTTATCCATTATTTCAACCCCCATTTTTACAATTTTCAAATTCGAAATTTTTTTGTTATCGATTGCATGTGTATATCGGAAACTAGAATAGTTATCGATAATTTGAAACAAACTTGTTCCGCTCATGGTATAGGAGAACTTATATTCAAAATCTGAAGTCTCTAGCTCTTGTAGTCTCTGAGATCGACGCGTTCATACAGACGGACAGACAGACAGACGGACGGACGGACAGACGGACATGGCTATATCGACTCGGCTGTTGATGCTGATCAAGAATATATATACTTTATGGGGTCGGAGATGCTTCCTTCTGCCTGTTACATACTTTTGCACAAAATCATTATACCCCTTTTACCCATTTTATGGGTAAGGGGTATACAAATAATTACAGATATCTAGTATAAGCAAATGAATGTATGTATACATATCTGTAAGTGCTATTGGGGACTCTACGGTTATTCAGGCGCCAAGTTCTAATGATTGATTCTTGTAGAACTCATTTCCACTGCTCAGTTATTCTCAGTTATGTTAGTTAACAGTAACTGAGGTTCAGTTTGCATGTATTCTCCCATAAGGAATTCACTGAAGTAAAACTGACCGTAAATATTAACTGAAGAATAACTGAAGAGGAACTGGTTCATTTGAACACTTGTTCGATAAAACATCGCTGTTAATGGGCACTTTTAATGTAACAGTCGCAAAACAGATGATTGTGAATAGCAGAAATTGTGAATAAGTAGGCGCAATATTTAATAATATACAAAATTGAATTAAAAATTTTGTTTATTGATGGATAATCGTAGGAAACAATTGAACTGGGAGCAAAGTTTCAAAGGATTGCTTTTAAAACTGTGGGCGGATAATTTTATTGCACTTATGGCAGTTTAGTATAACTATAACGTATATACGAAAATGGACTTGTACTGCTTCTGCAATGCAAGCAATAAAGCTTGTAGGCATTAAAAATAGGCCATAAAAATTGGCAATACGCTGTTACTTATTTGCAATGTAAAATTTCGGTCAGTTTTTACCTATTTTTCGCAAAAAAAATCAAACAAAAACAAACCGAACAGCTGATTCATTTACGGAGCTTCAGTAACAGAGCAATGGAAACAGCTTTCGTCAGTTACTTTTAAAATTTACGGAAACGGAGCAGTGGAAATACGCTATAAGACAAAAATAATATTAAAATTTATCGATAGCTCGCCTGGGTATCGAGATATAGTTAATAAAAAACCGAAAAATATCGAAATATTAAATTTTTTTGGTAAATTTTAATAGATTTCCAAAAAAAAACCAAAAATACAAAACATAATTTATCGAATTATCGATATTTATCCAGGCCCAATTTCTCAATGTCCGGTTAGTCAGCTTATTCTAAGTTTAGTCGAATTTAAGTTTCTCAATGTTCAGTTAGCACTCACTTATCCGATGCATGGAGGTCCGGTTACTACTTATACCGATGCTAAGTAACGATATATATATATCAATACAATCATCGTAAGGCGAACAGCTGACTCAAGCTGACACTTGCATTGTTTTTTTTTTTTTTTTTGAAGCAAATTTTCAAAATGCGTATTTGAGTCTTCTAGGTCCACAAACACATGCTCCTCAACATCTAAACAAATTTTCCCTCATTGCCGTTTACAACAGGGCTCATAGAAAGTTATTATATATACATTTTGATGTGCAACATGTAGCAGTTTAGGAGTCTCAGGCAAAAACAAAACCAAAAGAACAGCTGAATCCCCGTTAAGGTTGGCAGCACCATTCAGCGATAGCGATATACCGATGATAGGTTAATTTGGTTTTGAGATAACTAAATCAGTATAGCTCGGGCATAAAAGTTATTCTGAAGTTAACTTATTCCAAGTTTAACTGGACATTGAGAAATTGGGCCTAAGTCATTGGTATATGGATACTTTAAAGTCGGAAAGTTACCAACAAAACTCAATAGACTTGAGACAAAAAAATGTTTTCCCTCCGACATTTTAAATGGTTTGTATTGCTTATAATTATACTTTGATCAGTACCACTTCAACCTCTGAAGAGATAAGACGTGTTACAGCAAAGCCTAAAACCGCGACAAACAGCAAACAAAACCAAAACCAACACTAAGTTCAACAAACTTCAAACACTTAATGCAAACGAAAAAACACAACAACAAAAACAGCATCAACAGTTATCGCGGGCATCTGCCCAACAATAACAAACATGCACGAGCCACCGGACATAAGAACATACGGACTAAAATCCAAAAACACAAACCTAGGCGAACCCAAGTACATAACAATAAAAAGAAACGACAACAACACTTTTGAAAACGTTTCACCGTTCGTTATCAAGAAAACAATGGACTTCGCTTGCGATGGGGAAGTTGACACATGCAAGAAAACAAAAGTCGGCTCACTCTTAATCAAAACAAAAAACAAATTACAAGCCCTCAAACTACTAAGACTAAAACTAATGACAAATATTGAAATCACTGCCACCGAACACAAAACTCTGAATTCCACAGAGGGAGTCATCTACTGCAACAAATTGCGGGACATAGCCGAAATCGAAATTCTCATAGAACTAAAAACACAACATGTAACAGAAGTTAGAAAAATCTTTAAAAAAAAAAACCACGAACAAACACAATCCCTGAAGAAAACAACACTACGCTAATAGAAACTGGACTCATCATAATCCCTTTCGGAACACTGAATCTCCCAGAAAAAATAAGAATCGGCTACGAAAAAGTCCGAGTGCGCCCGTACCTCCCCCTACCAATACGATGCAGAAAGTGCCTCCGTTTTGGTCATCCAACCCCAGTATGTAAAGGCATAGAAATATGCATAAACTGCTCAAACGCAAAGCATACAACCGAGAACGAGCTTTGCAAAAACGAAAAAAATTGCCTAAATTGCAACAACAATCCGGATATCGACCACCAACACAGCCCCCTCGACCGCAAATGCCCCGAATTCTTGAAACAACAGCTATAAGAATTACAGAAAAAACAGACCACAAAACCGCACTTAACATCTATAACAACCGACTCGGCCAACACATCAGAACATCTTATGCAAAAACTCTCACCAACACAACACAACACTCAACCATCACGCAAGCACCGAATACACATACGCCAACAAACACATCGCCAATCACCCAACTCACACCCCTTACTAAAACAGCACACCAAACCATCTCAGCTGCACTGCACGCTCAAAGCACACTCAATGCAGCCTCTCACACAACATCATCAACCAAAATACCACCATAACCAGCATCTGCACAGCAACCTAACTCAATCGAACCAGAAGACATGGATACAGACAACAGCTACCACACCAACGCAGCAAACAAGCCATACACATCACACCTCACAGAGGACCTAAAAATCAAACTGTATGCTAAAGATAAGTCTAACAATCTTTCTACCACCCTCAAAACAACCAGATCAGACACTAAAATCAAATCCAAACCCTCAAACAAGAACAAATACACAAACAATAGCAAAAGCGATTCCATTTAAAAAAATAAAAAAATTAATTTAACACAAAACTTAACCTAAACTTAATTAAATTTAACTTAAACCTAAATCAAACCAAACCCATAACACCCAAAATCGTAAAAATGTCACTCATAATACTACAATGGAACATTACACAAGCAACTACAGTGAGCTCTCAACTATAATAAAAACAAGTAAGAAGGCTCTAGTCGAGATTTCCCGACTAGGAGATACCCCGAACCCTATACTTAACGCGCACAGTCATTGTCTGTATGCATATGTGAATTAAACTTCAATCTTCGATATCTCTGGTGCTTCTCAGCCGATTTCGATGAAATTTTCAGAAAAGTTCTATCGTTATCCATTATTTCAACCATCATTTTTACATTTTTCAAATTCGAGATTTTTTGTAATCGATTGCATGTGTATATCGGAAACTAGAATAGTTATCGATAATTTGAAACAAACTTGTTCCGCTCATGGTATAGGAGAACTTATATTCAAAATCTGAAGTCTCTAGCTCTTGTAGTCTCTGAGATCGAAGGGTTCATACAGACAGACGGACAGACGGATGGACGGACAGACGGACATGGCTATATCGACTCGGCTGTTGATGCTGATCAAGAATATGTATACTTTATAGGGTCGGAGATGCTTCCTTCTGCCTGTTACATACTTTTGCATAAAACCATTATACCCCTTTTACCCATTTTATGGGTTAGGGGTATAAAAAATACTCGCCACAAGTCATTTGTCTGCAAGAAACCCATTATTACAACACATATACCCCCATCCCCGTCCCAATAAATTACCAATACAGCCTCCAACCGATTTGGTGGAGTAGCCATACTAGTCCACAAATCCATACAACACACTCAGTTAAACCAACCTAGAAACTCTAGGAATAGATATTATGTCCAAAACAAAAATTAGAATCCTGTCAACATACATCCAAACAAAACTTTTTCACTTTAATGTTTAAGCGACCAGTTTGAAACACACAATACCAATACCAACCAAATTATCCTAGGCGACTTTAATAGCTGGCATCACTCCTGGGGATCACATCAAGACAACAGAAGAGGCAGAAACCTATCCAAATTTATCCAAAACGCCAACCTCACTATACTTAACGACGGCTCACCCACCCACTTTTCAACCCACAACACACTCACCCATACAGGCATTCCTCCCATTTTTCGCGAGTGCTCTGATCCAGTTTGCGGCAGATGATATAGATGAGATAACCATTTGAGATTTCCTCAGGTGGTGCAAACGTTTGTAGAGCACGAAGATGAACGTTGAGCTTGTCGTTTAACTCTCGCAAGCTTCTTGCTGAGCCTTTCTCTACCCCTTGCAGCTCGAAAATTGACATTATATGGGACTGGAAATGCAAAAGTTTATTATCGAATCGACCTTTTAACAAATTTATCGTCTTTTCATAATTTTCTTCTGTAAGCTCGAGAGAGCTAGCAGTATCCAATGCCGCTCCACTCAAATGACCGCGAAGGTGCTGAAATTTCTAAATTTTTGAGATGCTCTTATCATTTTTAACAACAGTTGAAAACATCGAGTATAAGTTAGGCCATTCCAGCGAGATTCCGTTGTCCTCGGTAAGGTGCCGCGCAGTGCTTGAATGCGCATTTGTTGAAGGATGTAATGCGAGGAGCTCCCTATATAGACGAGACTTTACCTGCAAGTAGCATTGAGAAAAGTTTTGCCGAGCATCGGTCGTGAGCTGCATTAAGTCAAGCCGTTCGAGGCTGGATTGAGCCGCGTTAAACTCGGTGTACAAACGCTCTATCCACTCCAAACGCACTTGCAGCTCGGGTTCATCAAAACTGGAAACGTCATCGGAATCACCTTGTTGATCGCCAAAGTTTGTTAATTGCTTCATGATCGAATTGACTTTGGCTTTGTAAAAATCTATTTCACTTGAAAGCACACATGGGTCGACTTTGTTGTCCCGACTCAGGCCGCTCTGATTCAATTCCATTTCAATTGCCTAACGATTGGTTGTTTCTCACTTATGAAAAATTGCACCCTGTATATGGGTCTAAGAGACACGCCGCAAAGAGACTGTAACGTGGTCGCCGCTGCACACCATTCGATGACTGTACTCGTATATATATGTACGTATGTGTGGGCGCGCGAATGTAAATAAGATGCGCACGTGCAAAATCTAGCGGCTTTTATATATAAGCGCTCGCACAACGATATGCACGAGGCGGCGAAAAGTATGTATGTATGTCTGCACAATGTTATGTACAGAGCGAACTGCGCGTTTATTGTATATATGTACGTATGTCTGCACAACGGCATGTGCAGAGCGATTAAAATATAGCGCAGCTTGACACAAACAAGGTATTGTCTAATCGCGAATCAGATTTACAAATACATTTGGTTGAACACAGCATAAAACGACGATAAAAGAGTTTATTACACAAATTAATAAGAAAGTAATCACGTCGGGGTCACCAAAATTGATGTGGAGGGCACTGGTTTGAACCCACCATTGTACCGGCTGAAAAAAATAGTTATTAAAGCCGCGAGCTCACATCGAATTTACAAAAGGTTGCTTTTATTATTTTCTTTATTTTGGGTATTTGCTCATCTGTAAGCTTTACACGTGCTAATGCATTCGTTTCGCGATGCGTTCGATCGGTGGGTTTAAGTCGATGCGCAGAAGGACAAAATGAGACTAAATTGGAATGCGTAACGAGAGCAGGTCATTGAAGAAGGCGCACGTCAGCGAGCGCCGCTTAATGAGAGAGCTTTCGTTACAGCTACAATATTTACAATAGAATATATAATTGGCGTATGAAAATAAATGCAAACATGAGTGGCAGAAGGCCGTTAAATTTAAATACATTTTTGAGAACCATCTGCTGGCGGGGACGGCTGCTGCCCCGAACATTGCCCCCAACTCACCCCCCTAACTAACTGGAAAGTACTCGACGACCTCCATGGAAGTGATCACTTCCCAATCCTAATCTCCCTGTTTCCGCAATCACAAACAACAAACTTTTCTCGTCCCTTGTTCAAAACAAAAGAAGCAGACTGGCAACTTTTCGCAAAATTAACCAATGACATACCCGAACTTATACCCAACAGTACAAACATCAATAAAGAAGCGGCAATCCTCAACAAAATAATCCTACAATCAGCCCATCACAGATTACCACAGACAACCCCACACCACTACAGCAAAAATACCCCATGGTGGAATAAGACCTTGACCAAACTTAGGGCAAATACATTTAAAACCTGGAAAACGTTCAAACACTTAAACAGTACCGAAAATCTTCTTAAATACAAACGAGGTGATGCACTCTTCCGGAGAGAGCTAAAAATATCAAAAAATAAAGCTATGACAGACTTCACATCCACAATTTCACCCAACACTCCGTCAGACAAAATCTGGGCAATCATCCCACGTTTCTGCGGACTTAGCCCAACAAAAACCATACATAGGATCACAGATCCAAATAACAACTTGCTCACGACAGACACATCACACATAACTCAACTTTTTGCTCAACACTGGTCAGACCACTCCAAAGACGAAAACTTCAACCAAAACTTCACCGAAAACAAATACACACCCAAATCAACCAACTACATACCCAGTGCGACAGCACAGACAATAGAATCTGACATTACACAAATAGAACTCCTAGCTGCACTACACTCCCTTAAAGGAACCACTCCTGGCCTTAATAGAATATCATACCCCATGATCAAAAACACCTCCTACACACTAAAGGCCAGAATCCCAAACCTATTTAATACCATTTTCAACAGCTTCATCCCGCAATCCTACAAAACCAGCCTAGTCATACCTATCCTAAAACCCAACTCAACCAAAACAATAATAACCAACTATAGACCAATCTCACTTAACTGCTGCCTATCCAAAACTTTAGAAAAATAATAGCCAAACGCCTATGGTCGTTAGTAACCCAAGAAAAACTCATCCACCCCAACCAATTAGGTTTTAAACACGGCAAATCGGTTTCAGACGATCTGCTCCTTGCAGACCACCTTATAACCAAGTCGCTGAAAACCAAAAAGCACACCTCTGTCATTGCCCTTGACTTTTCAAAGGCCTTCGACAGAGTCGGAGTGCACACAATAGTCGACCAGCAAATCAGCTGGAAAGTCAAACAGAAAAATAAGACTGAAAATAAAAAATACTATTAGTTCCCCATATCCACTCTACAACGGCATCCCCCAAGGATCGCCAATATCGGTCATTCTCTTTTTAATTGCCTACAACAGATTCTCTAACATCATCAGCCTACAAAAAGAAATACAATTCAGTGCCTATGCCGACGACTTTTTCCTTATTATTCCCCTCAATAGACAAAAGAAACCAAACTTACAACCTCAACAGCCTTTTCTCAAAAATTCACGAATGGTGTTCATACTCAGGAGCCTCACTTTCCCTTGAAAAATGCCAACACCTACACATTTGCCGAAAGCAGAACTGCACATGCAACATTTTATGCAATAATACCCCAATTCCCTCAGTCCCCAACCTAAAAATCTTAGGACTAACAATAAACAATAAATACAAATGGGTCTCACACATAAAACAAATTCAACCGGCCTTAATCAACAAACTTAACGTAATTAAATGCCTATCAAGCCCGAAACTAAACTGCAACACACACACACTTATAAATATAACTAAATCAACACTAATCTTAAAAATAGACTACGCACTTTTTATCTACGGCCACGCCCCTAAATCCACCCTCAACAAACTCAAAACTTTATTTAACGCCACAATTCGCATTTCACTGGGAGCACTACGCTCAACCCCCATCCCCAACCTACTTTTTGAAGCAAACGTACCCACAATAGAACAAAAAAGAGACCTTATCACAACTAAAACGTACAAAACACTACTACACAGTTCAAACTCACCACTTTACAAATACATTAAACAATACGGGACCCAAAAAAGAAGCCAATTAACGTCAACACTAGAAAAAATCATTCTCTCATGCAAACAACACAACATTCCCTACCTCCCTTCCCTATATCCCATAACCATTAGATCCGTCCTCACCAAAACTACCCCTAGAATAAAACTATTTTGGATACCTGGCCACTGTGGCATTGAAGGAAACGAGCTAGCCAACACGACAGCCAAATCCACATACAATATGCCCCTACATTATACCCCTAACTTCAACACTACAGACATAACAAAATTTCTTGCGAAAGAGCTAACCCAAAAGCTCAAACAAAACTTAGAGCTCTGCAACAGATGGTACAAACAACTAAACACAAGCCCAACAAACACAACCCTTTACCTAAACAAGTAGAAACGTTGCAGTCGGACGCATTCGACTGCGGAATACTTTGATACCAGTAAAAGAACGGTTGATAAGGGGAAATGCAGGGGCGAAGGGAGTGGGCCATGTGGTAAACATCGCATCAAACATCAAACATCAAATTTGGTGACTTTAGCTCAAAAACTGTGGAAGATAACTTGACTCCCAAATTTAAAAGGTGGGCGGCAGAGGTAGGCGTGGCATCCAAATTTTTGAATCAAATGCTTTTAACTGTCACTTTATATCTGCCTACCAAGTTTGGTGGCTCTAGCTCAAAAACTGTTAAAGATATAGCCGATTCCGATTTTATAAGGCGGGTGGCTTGGGTGTGCGTGGCATCCAAAATTTTGATGCATATCTTTGGTAGATGCTGCCTTCTATCTATCTACCCAATTTACGGGCTCTAGCTTAAAAACTATAAGAGATATCGAAATTTCCGATTTTAAATAGTGGGGGGCAGAGGTGGGCGTGGCATCCTAATTTTTGATGCAGACCTTTTGTAGTTGTCACCATATATCTTCCTACCATATTTGGTGACACTAGCTCGAAAAATGTGAAAACTATAGGCGTTTCCAATTTCGAGAAGAAGAAGGGGGGATGGGGGTGGTATCAGGGGGCGTGGCATCCAAAAATTCGATGCATTTTTTGGGGAACGTCAATAATTATCTTCACACAAAATTTGGTGGCTCTTGCCCAAAAAATGTGAAAACTATAGGCGTTTCCAATTTCTTGGTGAAGGGGGGGTGGGGGAGGAATCAGGGAGCGTGGCATCCAAAATTTTGATGCATTTTTTTGGGGAACGTCATTACCTATCTTGACACAAAATTTGGTGGCTCTAGCCCAAAAAATGTAAGAACTATAGGCGTTTCCAATTTCAAGGAGCAGGGATGATGGGGGCGGAAGGAGTGGGCGTGGCATCCAAAATTTTGATGCAGTTTTTTCAGGGACATGACTAGCTATCTGCGTGCAAAATTTGGTAGCTCTGGCTGTAAGAATGTGAGATATATTTGGTTTTATCGGTTTTCGGTTATCGAATTTATTGATTTTCCAGCCTCCTAGTAGGCGTGGCACCCCAATCTTATTACTTTCTATTAACCGTCTATAGATAAACATAATTGCAAAGTTTCAAGTATCTAGCTTTACGGGTTTCGAAAAAAGTTGCGTTCATACGGACAGACGGACAGACACCATGACGGACATTGCACAAAACCAAAATACTATGAGACCTTCGGTATCAAAGTATTTATTTATTTATTTATAATAGTTAGATATAATTAAAAGTTAACACAAACTTATTTTCTAAAGCACTGGCTGCGGGGGTCTTCGGCTTGCTACGATACATATTTAAATTTTTTATATATACACATATTTATATGGTGTTCACACTACGGTTGCGTTTTGCGTTCAATGCCAACAAGCAGCTTCTTGCCCATACAAATAGCATAGGGGCCTAGTGGTGACAAAAAAATGAGTTTAGTTTGCGTGTTGCGTGTATTCAATGTACGTAACTAATACATTCGATTGACTCAAAAGGAACTGCCCATATTCGTATATCGTTCTCAACTATCACCACTAATTCAAAAAACGGCAAACAAAAAAAAAAAAATTAATTGTAAACATGTCGCAACAAAATGGTAAGTAATTGTTTATTTTTATATATTATATGTATGTATAGCCCATGAATCTAAGAAAACCAGATTGCGCATTCGCTGTGTCAAAAAAATATTCTACAGCGCATCTACGTCACAGTAGACTGCAGCTTTGGCGCGCAGTTTGAATTTAATGGAATTTGTGTGTAAAAGGCAGTCTTATTTAACAAAACATTCTTGACTGAAAAATTGTTTTTTGACCCTGCCAACACAGTCAACGCTTTGGGCATGTTCCATGTGAAGTCCCTTTGCAATGAGGAAAGCTTTATGATTGTTTGTTTTAAAAATATTGTGGAGCTAACTTGCACATAAATATCCAAGCAAATTGAACGCAGCACCAAAATGTTTTAGTCTACTGTGACGTCACAAAATCAGCTGTTCGCTTGAGCAAAACTAACGGACCTGCGCAATGCGCAATCTGGTTTTCTTAGATTCATGTGTATAGCCCACTTTAACTTAATTACAGGCTATGATAAGAGATTTTTGTGGTCGACTATACAGATAGCTAGTCACGTTCCTTAAAAAAACTTCATCAAAGTTTTGGATGCCACGCCCACTCCTTCCGCCCCCATCATCCCTGCTCCTTGAAATTGGAAACGCCTATTGTTTTAACATTTTTTGGGCAAGAGCCACCAAATTTTGTGTCAAGATAGATACTGACGTTCCCCAAAAAATGCATAAAAATTTTGGATGCCACGCTCCCTGATTCCGCCCCCATTCCGCCATCTCCGTGAAGCTTTCACATTTTTTGAGGTAGAGCCACCAACTTTGGTGTCAAGATAGGTGGTGAAGTTTTCCAACAAACTGCATCAAAAATTTGGATGCCACGCCCACCCAAGCCACTCGCTTTATAAAATTGGAATCGGCTATATCTTTAACAGTTTTTGAGCTAGAGCCACCAATATTCGTAGAAAGGTAAATGGTGACAGTTAAAAACATTTGATTTAAAAATTTGTATGCCACAACCACCTCTGCCACCCACTTTTTAAATTTGGAAGTTCAGTTATCTTCCACAGTTTTGAGCTTAAGTCACCAAATTTGGTATCATGATAGCTGGCGATGTTTACCACCCTGCCCAGTCCTTTGCAAGCAGACTCCTTACCATCCGTTCTTTTACTGGTATCAAAGTATTCTGCAGTCGGTCTCGTCCGAATGCAACGTTTTTACTTGTTATTTTAATTTTTTGTCTCAAGTTATTGAGTTTCGTTGGTAATTTTTCGATTTTGAAGTATTGATACCTCGGTTACTATGTGGTATATCGATCAATTTTATTTAATATTTTCGTCTTATTTTTCAGAAATCTATTATACTTCATCAAACAAAAAATGGTGTTACATTTTTATCGATAGCTCGGTAAATATCGATAAATGTGTGGTAAGTATTTTCGGTTATTTTTTGGAAATCTATTAAGCTTCACCAACAAATTTAATTTTCCCATATTTGTTCGATTTTTTATTAACTATATCTCGATAGCCAGGAGAGTTATCGATAAATTATTGCCTTATATTTTCGTCTCATTTTGTCGATTCCATCAAATTTTGTGTCAAGATAGGTAATGGCGTTGCCCAAAAAATGCATCAATATTTGGGATGCCAAGCCCATTCCTTCCACGCGCATCCTCCCTGCTCCTTGAAATTGGAAACGCCTTGTATCAAATTTTTTTTTGGCTAGAACAACCAAATATTGTGTCAAGATAGGTAGTGAAGTTTTCCAAAATACTGCATCGAAAATTTGGATGCCACGCCCACACCTGCCGCCCCAACCACCATCACCTTTTTTAAAACGGGTATGCGCGTATCTTCAACATGTTTTCAACTAGAGTCACCAAATTTAGTAGGAAGATAGATGATGACATTTACAAAAGATTTGATTAACAAATTCTAAGTGCCACGCCCACCAAAGCCTTATAAAATAGGAATCGGCTATATCTTTAACAGCTTTTGAGCTAGAGCCACCAAACTTGGTAGCAGGATATATGGTGACATTTAAAAAGATTTAATTCTTAAATTTGGATGCCACGCAAAGTATTCCGCAGTCGGTTGCGTCACACTGCAATGTTTTCACTTGTTATACGCCTAGCCCATGAAATGGGTAAAAGGGGTTTAATGGTTTTGTGCTTTGGTATGTAACAGGCAGAAGGAAGCATCTCCGACCATATAAAGAATGTA
Organism: Scaptomyza hsui; assembly: GCA_018152825.1. NCBI lineage: Eukaryota > Metazoa > Arthropoda > Insecta > Diptera > Drosophilidae > Scaptomyza > Scaptomyza hsui. The sequence continues at coordinate 112,860 of JAECXO010000301.1, forward strand.
TATTCTTGATCAGCATCAACAGCTGAGTCCATATAGCCATGTCCGTTTGTCCGTATGTGTGGACACGTCGATCTCAGAGACAATAAGAGCTAGAGACTTCAGATTTTGCACATTAGCTCATCTAATAGTGCATTTACACTGGCGCCGTAAGCAACGCCTTTAGTATTTCGCCTTAAGGACTTCGATGTTTTTAGCCTTTACCATACAAATGTGTCCGTTAAATTTGAATTTAGCGCCGCTTTTCTACCGGCTGTTTTGGTCAAATTACTGATGGCGGCAACAGAAATCAGCTGATTCAAAATCAAAACAATTGTGCAAGTAAGTAAAAAATTATTGAAAATATGAAATATTTTTATTATTATTTTAATTGATATTATTATTGAGATATGGATGAATAAAGCCGATGAGCTGCGTGGTTCCCGCAAAAATATTCATGTGTATGCGGAAATGGCGGAGACTTTAAAGGAATATTCAGCGGACATGACTCCAGTTGATGTGAAGAAGTAGGAGTCACTAAAAATGAGATACAGGTTTGTTTCAGGCATTCAAAATACGCCATCCGAAAATTTTATATATATAATCGCGGCTTTAAACATTTATTGCAGGCTTGAGAAAACTGTTGTGGGACGTTCTGAAGGCTCGGCCTCGACGTGTGCACACTTTGAAGATATTGGAAAGATCCTTGCCTCTTCCAAATCCACAAATCCTGAGGCACTTGTGGAGGAAAGCATTGGTAAGTGCAATGTTAACAATAAATAAATTGATGTTCTTTCATATAAAGTGTTGTTTCTATAGGGTTGCAAATGGAAAATTTCACGGAAGTGGAGTATTTGGATGACGTGTTCGTGGATGAGTCGTCACGTTCCGCATGCGTGTTCCCCGAGGTTGGTCCTTCTACCTCAACGAGGAGGAGGCACAACTCAGGAGGAGAGAAGATGCAGCGCATGGACCAAGCTGTTGACGCAATGCGCGGACTTCTAGAAGAGGCAAAAAAAAAAACTGTAATTTTTAAAGAATTCAGCGATCGCATTGCCTCCGCATCGAAGCGTACCTGTGATACTCATAGAGAGATGTTAGAAATAATTAAGGCGAAATTTGCCGAGAATAGTCAAAAATAAAAAAACCAAATAAATTTTATTGTGATGGGAAAAAATCGAGTTTTATTCAACTATTTCAGAAAGTGTTTCAGCTATTGCGTTTCTTATTTTCTTTGCAGAGCTGTTTGTACCGCAGTATTTACAAAGTGGTGCAAAACACAACAGCACTTAATGAGTGCATTTGCATTTTCAACATTATTGTAAATGCCTTTTCCAAGGCGACGAAACCTTCCCTTTAGTTGTCCGAACGCATTCTCCATGACGCGCCTAGCCTTAGATAGGTGGTAATTGAAGCGCTTCTTATCATCAGAGGCTTCTATTGAAAACGGGTAAGGCTTCATCATACTTGGGCAGAATCGGAAGGCGCAGTCCCCAATCAAGAGCACCGGCACGTCAACACTTCCTATTCTCTTCGCGTTCTTTTGAAATAAATCAGTTGTGGATACCTTCTGCTTTAAGGCAGACCGTTCATATATCTGGGAGTCGTTACATCTGCCAGGAGACCCCACATTTATATACATGAATCTATATCTGTAGTCCACAAGAGCTAGAAGAACAACAGAGTACCGACCTTTGTAATTATAATTATCTGTTGCATCCGTCTGTTTAGGTTTAATTTCAATGTGGCATCCATCAATTGCTCCAAAGCACTGCGGAAACCGAAGCTTTTCGAAGCCGAATCCTTAATTTTTGATTGGGTCAACAAATTTGGCCCAAGATACTCAAATGCCATGTTTTGCCAAACAAGTTTGCAGAACTCCTTCTGAATGTTGCACAGGCTAGTAGTCGATATGCCAAACAACCTGGCAACGGTTCTGTACTCGGCGGATGAGCCCAGGCTGTACTAAGCTACGGCCACCCGCTTGTCTAGTGGTATGCACGTAAGGCATCGACCAACTTTTGAAAGAGGCTTTTTTCCATCCTGAAGCTCTCCTTGAAAAAATCTTCACTCAATTTTGGCACATCCATCTCCCAATAACAACCATTGCGCTCGAGCATCCAGAGACTTCGCGTGCTAATACAGTCGAACTGCGACAACATATTTAGCGCAGCCGTTGCTGCTACCGCTTCTTCGTTTTCGCAATCAAAAAAATTGCTTAAAATCTGAATGCAATCATTTCCAGTATTTATAATGCTATCACCAATTTACGTGGCCAGCATCAATAAATTTAAATTTTGATCAGTTTTTTAAATTTCTTCTTCTTCAGCAATCACAACAAAAGTAAACAAAAAACAGCTATTTCTAAAGACTTTTTGCTAATGTAAATGACTTTTGCCACTAACCACTAAGGCTTTTTTTTAGCGGCGCCAGTGTAAATGCACTATAAGTCCTTGGCAGTACATGTTTGTTTCCGATTTTCGAAAACTATTTCCGTTTCCGATATACACATGGAATCGATAACATAATTATATCGAATATTGAAAATCTGAAACACATTATAGAAACTTGATAAGAAATAATGAAAATCTGCAAAATTTTCATCGAAATCGGTTGAGAACCACCAGAGATATCGAAAATTAAAGTTTAGTCACAGATGCATACAGACAATGAATTATTTACGCGTTAAGTATAGGGTTCGGGGTATCTCCTAGTCGGGAAATCTCGACTGGAGCCTTCTAACTTGTTTTTTATTCGGAAGATCATAATGTTTTACCTTTTATTTTTTCGAAGCTGTTTTGTGCCACAAAAAAAATGACCTAAAAGCGATTCTCTTAAAAATAGGTTATAAAGATTTGAACACTGAAAACCTTTACGTTTTTAATACCCTGAACCCATAATATTCGTAAATTGCTTATAATGGTTTTGGGCAAAAGTATGTAACAGGCAGAAGAATGCATCTCCGACCCTATAAATTATATATATTCTTAATCAGCATTAACAGCCGAGTCGATATTGCCATGACCTGACCGTTCGTCATACTGTTTGTATGAACGCGTCGATCTCAGAGATAAGCACTGAGCAGAAGAGATACATTGACACTCAAAATCGACTTATTGCGTATTTCCACTGCTCAGTTATTCTCAGTTATGTTAAGTTAACAGTAACTGAGATTCAGTTTGCGTGTATTCTCCCATAAGGAATTAACTAAAGTAAAACTGACCGTAAATATTTACTGAAGAATAACTGAAGCGAAACTGGTTCAATTGAACACTTTTTCGATAAAACATCGCTGTTAATTGGTTTTGTTAAAGTTAAAGCCGAAAAACTGAATAGCGGAAATTGTGAATAGGTAAGCGCAATATTTAGTTATATTCAAAATATTATAAATAATTTTGATTTGTGATGGATTATCGTGGGAAACAATTGAACTGGGAGCCATGGTTCAAAGGAGTGCTTTTAAAACTGTGGGCGGATAATGTCCGGCTATTCAACTTATTCTAAGTTTAGTCGAATTTGAGTTTCTCAATGTTCGGTTAGCACTTACTTATTCGATGCCTGGAGGTCCGGTTACTACTTATACCGATGCTAAGTCCCAATATATAAATATCAATACAATCATCTTAAGGCGAACAGCTGACTCAAGCTGACACTTGCATTGTTTATTTTTTTTTCTGAAGCAAAGTTTCAAAATGCTTATTTGAGTCTTGTAGATCCACAAACACATGCTCCTTAATAGTAATATATCGAGGATAGGTAATTATATTATAATAAACTGCAAGTTTAACTGAACTTTGAGAAATTGGGCTTGGGCAAAAGAATCTTTAGAATTACAAGTGCAGTTGTTGAGTCTTCCGCCTCGTTAACGAGAGGTCCCAGGTTCAACTAATGTCCCAGACTATCGTTTTATATACGATCAGTTTGAGTTTGATAATTCTAAACAGAAGGTCACTGTGAGAATGTTTGGCAACATTCGAAATAGCGCTATCTGGCCAGCCTAATACATTCTATTCACAATTTTCAAATTATTTCGAATCATGTCGTCGAGGGTGTTGATTAATTAATTAGAATTGCATTTTGTATTAGGTTTCTAAAAGGTTTCACATTACCGGTAGTAAAGACTTTAATTTTATTAATTCCATGTGTATATCGGAAATGGAAAAAGCTATCGAAAATCAGAATCAAACTTGTCCTGCCTAGGACTTAGACCGCGTACACACGGTGGTTTTTTGAAGCATGCATTCTTGTTGATTTTCTTTTGAAAGTTGCTTCGAGTTGCAGCTCACTTCTACACGGTGCTTCTAGTTGCTGCTTCTTTTCGATAAAATTTTTGATTGACAATGCAAAAGCCTAAAGCTATTATAATTTTTATGCTGCTGGTATTGCATTAAAAGCAATTCCAAGTTGGTGTTCGTGCATATATTTTATTTAATGCCTTGTCACCTTAAACATTTACAACAAATAGCCAAATTTTAAATTATTTTTGAAAATAACAGCCCTGCAGGCAAGAAATCGGAATGAGCACAAAGCGTAACGCACGTTAAGAGTTGCAGGTCTTTGTCATAGTGCAACTTTTTACCAACACTGCTTTCCTGTACGCGGTCTTAGATGAGCTTATGTTCAAAGTCTAGAGTCTCTAGCTCTCATAGTCTCTGAGATCGACGCGTTCATACATACGGACAGATGGACGGATAGACGGACATGGCTATATCGAATCGGCTGTTGATGCTGATCAAGAATATATATTCCTTATAGGGTCGGAGATGCTTTCTTCTGCCTGTTACATACTTTTTCACAAAATCATTATTCCCTTTTTACCCATTTTAAGGGTTCGGAACATAAAAAACGACAGATTAAAGGCTTAATTCAAATGTACTATTACACAAATAATACAAAAATAGTAACATAATTGCATTTATTTTAAAAAACTTTAAGACTTGTTTAAAAATTCTTGAAAATCAAATCGTTGTGCCAACACATGCGAAGACAATCGCTTTGCAAAAATCCTGACAAAGACTTGTCCTCCAAAAACTGATAACAATTGCATGTGCATATACATATTAATATAAATGCATGGACATGTATGTATAATATAAATGAAGAATTATAGAGACCAGATTGCGACATGTGCATGTTTTCCCGTTATAATACCTCACCGGTGCCATTCGAAGAGTTGCCACCGTGTAACGTTCTTCTTATATGAATTTAGGACATACAAATTCTAAAAAAAAAAACGTGTGAACTTTACGATTTTTGGTGGCTCCAGCCAAAGTCACTAAACAAAAACAAGTAAGATGGCTCTAGTCGAGATTTCCCGACTAGGAGATACCCCAAATCTCATACTAAACGCGTACAGTCATTGTCTGTATGCATCTGTGACTAAACTTCAATCTTCGATATCTCTGGTGTTTCTCAACCGATTTCGATGAAATTTTCAGAAAAGTTTTATCGTTACCTATTATTTCAACCCCCATTTTTTTATTTTCCAAATTCGAGATTTTTTTTGTAATCGAGCCATTTTATGGGTTCGGGGTATAAAAACAAGTGAAAATAAGCATTCGGACGCTACCAACTGCAGAATACTCTGAGACCTGCTACCGAACAGATGGTAAGGAGTCTGCTTGTAATGTGGCAATGTGGGGGCGTCAGGAGTGGGCCGGATGGGGAACATCGCCAGCTATTTTGTTACTCTAGCTAAAAAGCTGTGAAAGATAACTGAAATTTTTCAATCCTTGTAAAAGTCTACTTATGAAACTTATTTCAAACTTTGTGTAAGACTTGTGAAGCACAGCTATTGCATGGCAAAATCCTCGCTACCGAGTGCTGAATTTAGTGAGCCTGGCGCAAGAGAAATAATTGGCAGAATGCGGTATCAAGGCTTAAGTTATGTTCAAAATCGGAAGTCTCTATCTCTTATAGTCTCTGATATCGATGCGTTAATACATACAGAGGGACGGACAGACGGACATGGCTTTATCGACTCGGCTGTTGATGCTCATAAAGAATAGCCCCCGCTTTTTATACCCCGAACCCATAAGATGGGTAAAAGGGGTATAACGGTTTTGTGCAAAGGTATGTAACAGGCAGAAGGAAGCATCTCCGACCCTATAAAAAATATATATTCTTGATCAGCATCAACAGCCGAGTCGATATAGCCATGTCCGTCTGTCTGTCTGTATGAACGCGTCGATCTCAGAGACTACAAGAGCTAGAGACGTCAGATTTGGCACATTAGCTCATCTAAGTCCAAGGCAGTACAAGTTTGTTTCCGATTTTCGATAACTCTTTTCATTTCCGATGTACACATGTGATCGATAACAATAAAATCTTGAATTTGGAAAATGTGAAATTTGAAAAGACGGGCCGCTGCAAACGAACAGCATTGCAATGTGGCCAAAAACACACATTTGCATACATGTGAGCAAAGTCAAGTGTCAGTATGACAATCCGCCAGTTCACTTTGTAGTCAGTTCCAAAACTCCATTAGTTCTCAAATAGTTATTTTGCAACTAGTTCTCAACTAGTTGTTTTGCAACTAGTTCTCAACTAGTTATTTTGCAACTTGTTCTAGAGCTGTTTCTAAGTAATGCGACACGGAGTCATTTGTAAGACGTTTTTTCTAAACAAGAAATGCGAAGTAAGTTAAGCTTAGGATCGTTTGAGATTAACATTAACTGCAATAGAAATCTGATTGGCAATTGCTTAACAGCAAAGGCACCCACCGCATTATCGAGAGATCTCGGTTCATATCCGCGTCACGGTAAGTGTGAAAAAAATGTGTAATGGGTTTTTCTCCTTTTTAAATTTCTAGAAAGCGTAGGAAAATCAGATATTGCCAATGTTTGGATTACACAAAATCTTGGATAATGAACCATAATACTATTCAATTGAAAAATTTGTTTCAATAATTTTTTTTTTACTCAAACTAGTCAGTTTGCAACAAGTTATAATTTTGACTCAAAGTAGTCAGTTGGCAACTAGTTATAATTTTTACTCAAAGTAGTCAGTTTTGACCCAATAGAACTAGATGAGAACTAGTTTAAGGTAGTGGTAAGCAGAACTAGTTGCCCTCGCAGGACATCCCCATGTAAATGTAAACAGTTCTTGGCTAAAACTAGTTATTGCCACTTTGCAACTAGTTCTGGGAGGTTGTGGTTTTTCGCAGAGATTTTCGTAGTTTTGTTCTTCCTCTATGCTCTTGTATATGCAAGTGTCTATGTATTGACATACAAAGAGCAATATGCCGATTAACGAAATGAATAACGCTGTGCGTTTGCGTGTGGCGATTGCTGCGCGCCAGCCAGTGCATCTTTGCCTATGTGATTGTTGGACAGGGGGGGCGCCAGCGGAAAGCAAGTAGTGGCAAAAAATGCATAAGTATTAGTATACGTGTCCCATGTTTAATTTTTGCCTGGTCTAGCTTCGCCGAGATTTTCATAATTTTGTGTCCACAATGGACATGACTAGCTCGCTAGGAGATACCCTATACCCTAAATGCTATAAAAAACGACATGGCCAAATCGAGTCGCCTTATGATGCTGATCAATAATATATATATATATAATTTTATCGGAAATAATTCCTTTTACATGTTACATACATTCCCCAAAACCAATACACCCGTTTCGTGTGTAAAATTCTGTGTGTATACACATCGAGAATGGGCAAATGCAAAAGAATGGGCAAATGCAATAGAACGAAACAACAACATTTGCTGGTTGCTGTGACGTAAAAATGGCACACAGTAAAAATACCCTTAGTATCAATATTTAAGTATAATCAATGAAATCTCCTAATATATATATTTCATATAAATATAGCTTATGTGAAGCATTTAAATAGAAAATACGTTTATTTTATTCCGTATTTATATTCAACATATTCAGCTAAATAATGCAATACCAAATTGCCAAAATGTTAGTAAACATGTATTATAAACATCATGTTTAGGTATATTGCATTTATCTATACAATTACGCTAAGTTTAAATAAAGTCAAACTGCCCTTCCTTGCAAGGGTAGCAGCAAGCGATTGAATCAAAAGACTAAAATTTGCTAAACTCAACTTCTACGACCACAACAAGAGAAATGCATTTAGGCAACAATTAATCTTTGTCTCGCACATCGCACACTTTCAAGGCCAAGTTTACTGTTTTGTGACTATTCTATGCTCCGCCCCTTTGTTTTGAATTCCTATTTTTATTACTTCCTTATACACCGAGCTTTGTTTACAAATTAAAAACAGCCGCCAACGTAAGCTAAAAATTCAAAACAGCCGCCAACGTAAGCTACATATTCAAAACAACCGCCAACGTAAGCTACAAACCACAAAGCTAACATGCGCCGCATAAAATTCAGCGAGTAAAAGAGAGGGAGAGCGATGCCAAGTCTTCCTAAAGGCTTGTTGTCGCATACAACGGAAACCGAAACCGAAACCGAATTCAGTACATTTGCGACTGCAACCGAAACTGAAACCGAAACCGAAAATTTTTCCGTTGCTAGCTACCGAAACCGAATTCAGTACACTTGCAACCGAAACCGAAACAAGCACTTTTGACTTTATTCGGTTGCTGCCAACCGAATGTAACGTCTTTGCGTATGATTTTCACATGTTGTTAATTTAATTAATTAATTTGTTTTCCTCTGATTTGCCCTGTGTTCGAGACGACAGACGTCAGAACCTTGTCATCAGTACCGTCGACCAGTGCTGCAGCAGCAGCAGCGGCATTTGGTTTTGATGAAAGCACTGAATCGCCGTTCGAAGAAGACATGTCATTGGACATGTCAAACGTTGGCTCACCACTGATGAAGGATACCAATTCTTCGTGTTCTGAACCGCTTGGCTCTGCGGCAAAGAAACAGAGGGCTTCGTGTATGGAGCAATTGTTAAGTGATTTTTTAAAAGATCGCCCAAAGCCAGCTGATTTTTTTGCCGCTAAATCCACCCGATGCTGCCTAAAGCTTCTGCGATTCGCTTGCAGTAACATTGCGCCAATTTGATCGGTTGCGATTTGCCCGAGTGAAAATGAAAATAAACTAGGTCGGAGAAGAGGAAATGAGTTGAGCAGCGGAACAGAATGACAACGTTCAATTCATTTATTTGGATGAGGATGAACAAGAACAACGACCAGAAGAAGATACAAATAAAACTGAAGTGGACTCGTGATTTCGGTTGATTTCATTTTTATTTATAATAAATTTTGAATAACAAATTTTTTTGAATTTTTTTATTCATTGAATCATGTTTTCTTGCCAATGCACTGCACCAACTCCATTAAAAAAATCTTTAAATTTATCTCGAATGGCTACTCCTTCGCTCGTGGGCCTACCAATTGCACTTGTTATTCCAATCAAATTTTCTGAAGGTGAAGCCACATTATCGGTGTTTTCGAATATCGATTCCGATGGACTTGGGATTTTTTCCTTGCGCATCAAATTATGCAGAATGCAACTACCGAGTACAATTTTGTCGATTTTTTCAGGTGTTGTTTGAATTGGTGTGAAGAAAATCCGAAAATACGACGACATAATGCCAAATACATTTTCAGTTGTTCTTCTTGCACGGCAATGTCTATAGTTGTAGATGGCTTTTGTTGTATCGTGCAGCGACTGAGCTTTTGGATATGGTTTCATCATGGAAGTGTTCAAAGCAAATGCTTCATCACCAAGCATAACGATTGGCAATTCAACGTTGGTTAATGGCAGAGCAGCAGGAGGTGGAATATTAAAATTCCCATTGTTGATCAATTTGCCCATTACACTTTTTAGGAAAATTCCTGTGAAAATTTGCATTCAAAATCAATTTGAAATTTTTTTGGAAATAAGTATCGATTTTTTACCTGCGTCTCCTTCTCTTCTATATGAACCAACGTCTACTGCAATGAATTTATAGTTGGCATCAACGATTGCTAACAATACAGTTGAATGGAAGTTTTTATAATTAAAATAGACAGAACCCGCTTTTGGCGGGCATTTTATCCGGACGTGCTTGCCGTCAATCGCCCCGCAGCAATTTGGGAAATTCCACTTTGAGTAAAAATCATCGACGATTGTTTCATAATCAGCGGTCGTCGGTGTGGGGATGGATTTTTCGAGGAAATGCACAATGAGGGAGTTTAGGCATTTCTCTACTATTCGCCCAATAGTGGAATGGTGCACACGGTATTGAAAGGATAGGGATCGAAATGTTTCGCCGGTTGCCAAATAGCGCAAAGTAAGGCACAATTTATGCTGGGCGCTTATTGGGTTGCGCACCCAAGTCGTTGGATTTTTTTCAAGATCTTCTTTTAACACATCTAACAATTTCCCAAACAAAAATGGGGTCACTCGAAAGTACTCGCGGAACTTTGTGTCGTCGTCAATCAAATGACGTTCTATCAAAATGTTCACAGCCCCTTCTTCGGATCTTTCCTTGTATATTTTGTGTGGGCTTTTCCTCTTATTAACTTTGTTGCCGAACAACATGAACAACATTAAAAAATCTTTTTCAAAACTATCATTTGCAGCAAGGAACGCTGCGACTCTTTTTTGCTCCGATGAATAATTTTCCATTTTGCAAGTGATTAAACGCGATGCGGATGAAAATTAGCGAATGAAAAGAAGAAGAAATTTTCCGTTCGGTTTCAGTTTCAGTTCTATATCGCAACCCACGCAAAATCAGCCACCGACCGAAACCGAAACCGAAACCGAAAATCGGATTCGGTTTCAGTTTCGGTTTCGGTTTCCGTTGTATGCGACAACAAGCCTTAAGTGTATAGTTTTTGCGGTAACGCAGTCGCTCGCTTTCTTACTGTTGCCTTAGTTTTCAGTCTCGAGCCGAGCGTTGTAAGTGAAACATTTCCACGCTCGAATTTTTTATATGTGTGCTCGAGACTTCGATATGCCCATACATTTATTAATAAAATGATTTATTTCTTTTGGAACATTTTTTTAATCATTTTGGATTAGTTGTGTTTCTGTGTAATGACACAAGCGTATACACAAATTCATCACTCTCTTGCTCTCGCTCTCTCTCTCTCTCTCTCTCTCTCTCTTAGGTACTCATTTTTTTAAGGCAACGCGAGCGATATATATTCTTGATCCGTCTGTCTTTCGGTATGAACACGTCAGGTTTGGAGTTTTGATATTTAATACAAAATAATGAGAGTCTGTGACACCTTATCATTCATCGAAATCAGTTTAGAGACACCAAAGATATCAAAAACTAGAGTTAAATCACAGATGTACTCAAACAATGACTGTGCGCACTAAGTGAGAGTTTAGAGTATCTTCTAGCCGGAAACTAGCTACTCACAAACCATGCCGGGTTCCTTCCGCTACTTTGAAGACTGACGCACAAGCTGAGGGTATGATCGCGAGCGAATACATACATGCATGAAAATAGGCAAAGCACAACAAGTCGCAATATTCAGTTATAGTCCATGAAATCACAAATATATATTTTCAACATAGAGCCAATTTATTATATGTGTGTTTTTTATTCAAGCTATATGTCTTGAGTTTAGTAACTCAATGCCGAAAACTTAACTTAAGTCTATACTACCCTCTTGTGTTACGCAGCAGCAAGCGGATGGAAGCAATAGGCAGAACGCGACAAAACACATGTGTTTACATACACATTTCCTGGCTTAAACTCTTTAACTTAAGCTTGTAGCACTAAGCACTCATACATAGAGGAGTCAAACGCAAAAAATCCACTAGCCTAATTGGTCCAATTTGCGGAGGAGCGACCCGCATTCGGCTACTGAAAGCAGCGAGCCGATCGCAAATTTTGACTCGGTACAGACGGAGTGCCAGCAAATTGCTGTGTATATGTCTGTATGTCAGCGACAAGAGCGCCGTTAGGTGTATATATGTGTGTACGTATGTTTCTGTTTGCTGTTTGCTCTGAGCGGCTGTATATTGTGGAAGGGGGAGAGCAGCAGCAGAGTGCGAACAACAAAAACACATGTGCATGTTTTCTGTATTTGGTGGCTCCGAGCTCAAATGAAGATAAAATCATTAGGGCGAATGTATACTAGAGCACTGCACCGGCACTCATTTTTGCCAACACGAAAACATTCGCTTACGACACGAGCAGAAGAAATCTGTTCATCGCAGCGACCGAAAAGCGAATAGCGTCGTACCGGTTTCTCTGCGGTACGAATACGTACGAAACGAAATCAGCAACAACACACAATATTATTCGCAATCGTAAGCAGCGAGCAAAACAGGAAAAAAGTACTCGGTCACTGCTGTACCGGCACCGAAAATTTGAAAAGTATTCGGTGTGTTGGATAGAACAAAATAAGCACGTATTTTCTGTGTGTTTAATAAGCTTTAGCTTTTATAAAATAAAATAAAATAAAAAGCCCTAGTAAACGAACCGATAAAGCTCCATTCCTTACAAAATAAATTGTCAAAGCAATATAGCTCCTTTTGAGGTAGCCGTCAGTCCAATCGTCTGTCGTCAGACCAAGTCCATTGGCTTCGATTAATGCGATTTCCTCTTTTAATTTAGAAAAACACTGTTCATAGACACTTGCATTGTTCCTCGAAATTGTAGTGGGATGTGGATACGCTTGCTCAATGTCCACATTTCCGCCATATCGTGCTCCAATCAAAGTAAACTCCTTATTGACCAAATTAAATGGTCTACAATTTTGTATTACCCATTTATTCATGAGCTTTGTAATATTTTTTTTTGTGGCTTCATCAACTTCGACCTTTGGACTACTTTCACAGCTGCTCTTAAGGAGGTAGCATTTGTGCTTAACTAAGTTTGAAATCGAATAGTTTTTGTATTTTAGCAGCTTCTTGCAGTTTTTGCAGCTGACGTAATTGTTTAACGGCGCCCCCTCCTTATCCACTATTTTTGCGAACACTTCCCAAACCTTTCTTGTTCCCTTCGTGTCACTAAAGGTCAGCTCGCCGCGGGAAATATTTTCCACAATTTCGTCTGGCTCACAAAATGATTGATTTGATGCCTAAAATTATTTTTAAGATCACTGATATGAATATTATGTATTAATTTTATATAATTTATATTACTTACTTCATCAATTTCCATTTTCGACTTGAAATTAACTGCTTTGCAAGAAACTTTAAAAAATACGTTTTTATTTGTCGCAACACAACACACTGAATATTGCAACAAAGCAAAAAAAAAGTTTAAGCGAAATAGCTTTAAAGCTTTCCGAAATACTCGGTGTAGCTGGCCTATATTCGGAAGCTTTATTTTGTTCTCGCTTACTTTAAAGCAAAAAACCGATCTGTACGATTACCGAGGAGCGAGAAGCAGTGTATCACAAACGAAGCGACTACGATGCCGTATTCGTACCGATATGCGTGGCTTCTCGTCTTTCTCTGTTTTCTTTTTATACTTTGATACCGAAGGTCTCATAGTATATTGGTTTTGTGCAATGTCCGTCATGGTGTCTGTCCGTCTGTCCGTATGAACGCAACTTTTTTCGACACCCGTAAAGCTAGAGACTTGAAACTTTGCAATTATGTTTGTCTATAGGAGCGACAGATAAAGTGTCAAGATTGGGGTGCCACGCCTATCAGGAGGCTGGGAAATCGATAAATTCGATAACACAAAACCGGTAAAACCAAATATATCTCACATTCTTACAGCCAGAGCTACCAAATTTTGCACGCAGATAGCTAGTCATGTCCCTGAAAAAACTGCATCAAAATTTTGGATGCCACGCCCACTCCTTCCGCCCCCATCATCCCTGCTCCTTGAAATTGGAAACGCCTATAGTTTTCACATTTTTTGGGCTAGAGCCACCAAATTTTGTGTCAAGATAGATATTGACGTTCCCCAAAAAAATGCATCAAAATTTTGGATTCCACGCTCCCTGATTCCGCCCCCATCCCCCCTTCACCAAGAAATTGGAAACGCCTATAGTTTTCACATTTTTTGGGCAAGAGCCACCAAATTTTGTGTGAAGATAGATATTGACGTTCCCCAAAAAATGAATCAAATTTTTGGATGCCACGCCCCCTGATTCCGCCCCATCCCCCCCTTCTTCTTGACATTGGAAACGCCTATAGTTTTCACATTTTTCGAGCTAGTGACACCAAATTTGGCAGGAAGATATATGGTGACAACTACAAAAGGTCTGCATCAAAAATTAAGATGCCACGCCCACCTCTGCCCCCCACTATTTAAAATCGGAAATTTCGATATCTCTTATAGTTTTTAAGCTAGAGCCCGTTAATTGGGTAGAAAGATAGAAGGCAGCATCTAAAAAAGATCTGCATCAAAATTTTGGATGCCACGCCCACCTAAGCCACCCGCCTTATAAAATCGGAATCGGCTATATCTCTAACAGTTTTTGAACTAGAGCCACCAAACTTGGTAGGCAGATATATAGTGACAGTTAAAAACATTTGATTCAAAAATTTGGATGCCACGCCTACCTCTGCCGCCCACCTTTTAAATCTGGGAGTTAAGTTATCTTCCACAGTTTTTGAGCTAAAGTCACCAAATTTGGTAACATGATAGCTGGCGATGTTTACCACATGGGCCACTCCCTTCGCCCCTGCATTTCCCCTTATCAATCGTTCTTTTACTGGTATCAAAGTATTCCGCAGTCGGTTGCGTCCGACTGCAACGTTTTTACTTGTTTTATTTGATTCGCTTACATTGTACTCGTACAGCATGTGCAGTGGTAAAATCAGCAAACCGAATATATTCATGCAGGTCTCTAATGCCCAGCAAGCATTTTGAATCACAAGCGAGTCTTTTTCGAGTCGTCAATCTAGTTAAAATAAGCATATATGAGCTCATTTTCTGATCGAAAATGATACTCCCGTCGGGAGAAAACGGTTCCCCAACGCGATTCTTCTTAAGGGGTCGCTTGTGACTGCAGTTTCGACTCATTTCCGATTCGTATTTTGAATCAAAAGCGAGTTTCTTCGTGTCAGAAACAGCCATATTTCAAATCAATTTCGACTCTCTCTTTCGAGTCTTTTTCGAGTCGAATTTTTTGATAGCTGGTTAAAAAATAAAAAAATTTCTTATTCATTTTTTATTATCAGATTAACATGTTTTTTTTATTTTAAGTCTAATTGATGATATTTATTACAATTTTGTTAATAGTACCATTTATGTATTAAAATTGTGTTAGTGTTAATGTTAATGTATATATTAATGCTAATGTAAATGCTTATCATAAATTACGCAAGTTTTACTTACCTTTTTTGTTTTACCCAACGAGGGTTTGAACCGGGGACTTTCGTTTTGTGCGGCGTCTTAGGCAGCACGACCATCAGGCGTCATTGACCAGCATGGTATAATTGCCTATAAGTCCAATTTATGATATAAAGCATATTTCAATCACCAGCATGCTGAATTTTTGATTTCCTTACATTTCGTGCATGGAATCATATTTTGAACATGCAAGCGAGTCGCTTTTGAGTCGCCAAGCTGTTCAAAATAAACGTGCATGCCGACGTCGCGACAAAGTAAGCATATTTCAAATGCAGGCATGCTCAATTTTTGATTGCTTCAAATTTTGCGCGATTCATCATATTTAAGGCATACATGCGAGTCGTTTTCGAGTCGCGCCTTAATCGCACAAGCGATTAATCGTTTTTAAAGCATAAAAATTACTCGAATTAGACTCGTAATGGGGTTTCTGATCAAAACAATCTTCCAATTGCTTGCTGGGTGTATACCTAAATGCACATATATATGTGTGTGTGTATGTGCGCATGCATACTTTTTTTCAGTTTTTGGTGGCTCTCAAGTGATTTGGGATTTTGTAACTTTTCTAGTAACGCATATCAATGTGTGTGTGCATGTGTATGTTCATGTGCAGCACATTTGAATGTATGCGTAGCAATTGCCTTGGCTATTCTTGACCTGTCTCAATTTATATGATTTTTATCAATTTTATAAAATGTAAGGTTAGCTATAAAAATAATGTCAATAATTTATAAATTTTTTTAATTTTTAAAATGCATCTTAATCATTAAAATGCATAGTCCATAGCTCATAATATGTCAAATATAAATATATATATTTTAATCAGAGCTGCAAACCCCCTATAAAACGGCTAGGGTTCGGTTCGGGTTCCGAACCCTAGGTTGAAAATTCGCAGAGGTTCCAAAACCGGGTTCTGAATATTTTGGAACCCAGGGTTCGGTTCCAAACCCGGGTTCGTCGAGGAAGAAAATGAAAAACATTGGAAGTCATTGACCAACAACGTTAATTTCTCTAATGCCAATAAATAACAACAAGGGATAGCTTAAAAAAGCGAACAACAAATTTTTTCTGAGAAATTTTAGCAAGTGGCGCCTTAATGCCAACTTATGCGCAGACACCGAGTAAGCAACAACAACACACAAATATAAGATAACAACGTAATACATACTTGTCAAACAAAATGCTTATGGAAGAGCTATCACAATACTAATAAAGAAAATACACTAATACAAGTAAGGCAGGTATCACTGCACAGATTTTTATATACATTTGAACGACAAGAAAAAGTAATAATAATGACCAGCACTCATATAGGGTTGTGCGAAACTGATTGTTACACACGCTTATGTTTAAGTGCAGTCTGCAAAAAAACAAAAAAAATCCTTGAAATTTCGTTGCCCAACAACAAATATAAGAAAGATCCGTTACTTTGCTGCTGAGCATAGGCACTGAAGAGATGAACAAAAAATAAAATATTTTATTTTTTTGCCTCGCTTATGGAACGAGCAGCTTATGTATACGCAAACTGCTCGCCTATGCCTGAGAGCCATTACATACACAAAGTAGGTATGGGAGTTATGGGTAGCGACATCACTGCTTTATATTCACTCATATTTAACTTTACATTTTTATACATTCAGCTGTAAAAAAAAATCGGAAGATCTGTTTCTAAACAATTTACTGCAAAAACCCGTTAGGGATTAATGAGCATAAGAAAACCGAAAAAAAATTAGCAGATATCTAGTATAAACATATGTATGTATGTATGAATATCTATTATTTTGTCTCCTCTTTACTGAGTAACACATGGCATTTCGAATTTAGACAAAGTTACATTCAAATATTAAGCATATATTTTTTTTTGGACCGAACCCTTAAATAAAAATGGAACCGGTTCGGTTCACTGTTCCGATACGTTGTATTGGTTCGGTTCAGGAATCGGTTCCACACATCGTGAAACCCGCAGAGAACCGGTTCCACAGGGTTCGGTTTCGGACCGGTTTGCAGCTCTGATTTTAATATATATATGTATATAATTATGTACTCTTGACCCTTAAAAAATCATAATTAAATACATAATAATTTATAAATTCCAATTTGGCGCGCATTTGTATCTGCCTACAAAACACAGGCAATTTCTGTTTTTGCACTTTCTGCTCATACATACTCTTTCGTGATATTAGCTATATGACACCAGCAAACAACTTGGCCACACAGCTACCATGCAGTTGCTCATTTACATATAAAATATGCACACATAATCCGAAAGAGTATAAATGGTTCATGTGTCGGCAACTGGAAGAAAAACTCAGGCTCGCGTCAACCGTGTGCCAACAAAAAACCTTTTCTCTACTCAATAAACGCACACAAGTTCCAGCGATCTCAACAGAAATACAGTTCTGAATACTCTTTCGGAATATGTCTGCATATTTTATATGTAAATGAGCAACTGCATGGTAGTTGTGCTGCAGAATTGTTAGCTGGTGTCATATAGCTAATATCTCGAAAGAGTAGTGGAAAAACAGAAATTGCCTGTGTTTTGTAGGCTGATTCAAATGCGCGCCAAATTTTAATTTTAAATATTGGCTGTCGGTATTTAATATAGATTTAGTTATGATGTTTTAGGGTCACGAGAACACATAAATATATAATATATAATTATATACATATATATATTAAAATATATAAATTATTATTAATCATACTATGAACTATGGGCAATGCATCTTAATGATTAAGATGCATTTTAAAAATAAATAAAAAATTAGCATTTAATAACATTAATTTTATAGCTATCCTTACTTTTAATACAATTGCTAAGAAATCATTAAAATTGAGACAGGTCAAGAATAGCCTAGGCAATTGCTACGCATACATTCAAATGTGCTGCACATGAACATTCACATGCACACACACACACATTGATATGCGTTGCTAGAAAAGTTACAAAATCCCAAATCACTTGAGAGCCACCAAAAACTGAAAAAATATGCATGCGCACATACACACACACATATATATGTGTATTTAGGTATACGTTCGCCCTAATGATTTTTCCTTCATTTAAGCTCGGAGCCACCAAATACAGAAAAAATGCACATGTGTTGTTGTTGTTCGCACTCTGCTGCTGCTATCCCCCTTCCACAATATACAGCCGCTCAGAGGAAACAGCAAACAGAAACATACATACATATATACACCTAACGGCGCTCTTGTCGCTGACATACAGACGTATACACAGCAATTTGCTGGCACTCCGTCTGTACCGAGTCAAGCGCCGGCGCATGAATGACTTGCACTTTTTTAGCAACGCCTAGAAGTTGAAGTTTTTGAAGTAAAAGGTAGTGATTAACCGAGTCAAATGCCTTGCTGAAATCAGTGTAAGCAATTAAGAAGGCTCTAGTCGAGATTTCCCGACTAGGTATCTCCCGAACCCTATACTTAATTTGCACAGTCATTGTCTGTATGCATCTGTGACCTAAACTTCAATTTTCGATATCTCTGGTGTTTCTCAGCCGATTTCGATGAAATTTTCAGAAAAGTTCTATCGTTATCCATTATTTCAACCCCCATTTTTACAATTTTCAAATTCGAGATTTTTTTGTAATCGATTCCATGTGTATATCGGAAACTAGAATAGTTATCGATAATTTGAAACAAACTTGTTCCGCTCATGGTAAAGGAAAACTTATATTCAAAATCTGAAGTCTCTAGCTCTTGTAGACGGACAGACGGACGGACGGACAGACGGACATGGCTATATCGACTCGGCTGTTGATGCTGATCAAGAATATATATACTTTATGGGGTCAGAGATGCTTCCTTCTGCCTGTTACATACTTTTGCACAAAACCATTATACCCCTTTTACCCATTTTATGGGCATAATAACATATGTTTGCATTTTATTTTGAAAACCCTAAACAACTAGTGAAGTAAATTCTAACAGGTTAGTGGTTGTAGATCTTTGTTTCACAAATCCATGCTGGAACGGTGAAATTAAAGATCTGCAAAAATGTTGCAATTGAGAAGTTATCACTTTCTCAAACATTTTTGGGGTAGCAGACAATTTGGAGATACCCCTATAATTTTGAACATTTGACTTGTCTTCTTTTTATGGAGCGGAATAATAAATGATTCTTTCCAGGTGTTAGGAAAAGAACATTTCTCAACAGACAAACTCAACAATATATGCAAAAGCTTTAAGAGATCATCAGCGCAGTTCTTAAGCACACAGCTTGGTACACCGTCAGGTCCCGGGGAAAATACGGGCTAAATAGCCTGTATATCACGTAGTAATGAACACTCCGTGATTCTTGGTTAAAAAATGCAATTGGAGCCATTAACCTGAAACGGGTAAGGCAGATCAACCTGATTATCAAATGAACTGTATGTTGTTTGGAAAAATTCAGCAAATAAATCGGCAATGGCGTGATCTTTGTTGGCCGTTTCTTTTTCAAAAGATACACTAGATGGAGGTGTTGAAGACTTTCGCTTCGCATTAACGAAGTCAAAGAACCGCTTAGGATCTTGATGAAACTGTAGTCTGCACCGATTTAGTTAATTTTTATAACATAAGTTATTCATGACTGAAAAACTGGAACGTGCAATCAAATATGATGAGTAATCAACAGAAGAGCCAGAATTTCTGAAACTTCTATGCAACTTAGATTTTCGATTTTTAAGGGCTGTCAACTCTTGTGTAAGCCACGCAGGCTTATTGATCTTATTTGGCCCACCACAAGGGACATACATGTCGAGTAAATAGTCTTAAGTGCTATAAAAATACTGATTGCCGTATCCAAGTCCTCAGAACCATAGCGGGACGACTAGCCAGCCAGTGCTAAGAGACGGGTAAGTTTCACAAAATCGGTTTTCCGAAATTTACGTTATAATTTGCATTTGTCGCAAGCAGACGTGTTTTCTTTCTGCTCCGGTTTCAAATTGATATTCACAAGAGTGAAGTGTCTAAACACCAAAAAATTATATTATAATTTACGCGAGAAGACGCCTTGTGCAGCAAAATGCGATCAAAAAGTTATTTTGGTGAACACAATCTAACTGTTTACAAATAAACAAAACTAAAATAACAGACAAAAATCAGAAGCTTAACCCCGCTCAAGACAATGAGCCAGCACGACATTCGCTCTCAGCGACAGCGCGAGCAAGACGAGCGACGGCTCTCTATGCAACGGAACAACGCGTACTTTGCCTATGTCGCCGAAGAAACTGAGCGCGAGCGAGCAAACGAACTCTTGCTCTCAGCGCACGACAGTGAACGTTCGTGCTCCCCTTCTCCGTCCCTACTCTCGACGAAATCCGACTGCGCGGTCACCTACACCTAACACGACCAACGAACTCTTGCACGTAGCACGTGACAGAGTTCGATCATGCTCCCTGTCTCTTCTGTCCACGACGGCTGAAACAGCTACTGCAACAACAATTGCACCGGTGCCGACTGCCCGCTCTGCAAACACAAAAACTGCTGCGCCGACAGCAAAACACTCCGCAGCCGACGCAAATTTAAAGCCGGCTATACACACAGGTATGGATCGCTACATACAAATCAAGCGAAAATTAAGCCCCCAACACTCGACAAATAAACCAAAAATCACTCGTGGCAACTCAAGCGAAACAATAAACAACACCAACAGATTTTAAATTTTGGCAGATAATGCTGACGACCTGTCCCCAGAATCTGTTGGAGTTGAGAAAAAAAGCCAAAGCCACCACCAATATTCATTCGCGAGAAAAGCTCCAGTGCTTTTGTAAACAAAGTTGTAGAGCTAATTGGTCAAGATAATTTCCATATCATTCCCCTAAAGAGGGGTAACATCCAGGAGATTAAAGTGCAGACAAAGACCGAAGACAACTTCAGAGTTTTGTCAAAATACTTAAATGAAAGCAAAAAAAACTTTTACACGTACCAACTAAAAAGCAGCAAGGGCCAGCAAGTTGTTCTTAAAGGCATAGAGTCTGATGTCATGCCAAATGAAATCCAAGAGGCGCTAAATGACAAAGGATTCCGCGTTAAAAAAGTTCTTAATATTCTTAAGAACCACTTTTCAAAGTCAAGCTTGAGCCTGAGACGCAGATAACTAAAAAATATGATGCGCACCCTATCTACAAGCTTCAGTTTCTATTGCACCGCAGAATCACCGTTAAGGAGCCACATAAACGCAACGGCCCGGTACAATGCATGAACTGCCAAGAATACGGCCACTCAAGGACTTACTGCACACTGCGCCCGGTATGTGTAGTTTGTGGCGATCTTCATGAGTCGTCGCGCTGCCCAGCAAGCAAAGGAGACTCTAGCAAAAAAAAAGTGTGGCAACTGCGGCGGCAATCACACAGCTAACTACAGAGGCTGCCCAATCTACAAAGAACTTAAGTCTCGCATCCGCCAGCGCGTGAACACAGCACGCACGCAAAGCGCACAGCCTAACTACATTCAATCGAAAAGCAACCCAGACGTCTTCTTCTCGACTGCAGCCAGGTCCTCCATTGGTCCCGTATCCGTATCGAAAAACGCGACTTATGCAAGCGCCTTAAGATCAGGTCTGGTGCCTCCTGCCTCTACTGCACCGTACACACAAGCAAAGCATGTGGATCAAAATACGGCACAAGACAACAAGCCACAAGAGCAGCCACAAAGCAACTTCGAAGCAATGATATGTACGCTGCAGCAAAGCTTGACAGAGTTTATGTCATTTATGCGCACAACTATGCAAGATTTAATGCGAAATCAAAGTATTTTGGTACAAATGCTTGTATCACAACAGTCAAAATAATCAATGGCTTCGCTACGTATATCTACGTGGAATGCTAACGGCGTTTCACAGCATAAGCTTGCGTTAGCTCAATTCCTACTCGACAAGCACATCGACGTTATGCTACTCTCCGAAACACACCTTAAAAACAAATATAATTTTACAATAAGCGGATACACATTCTACGCGACCAATCATCCCGATGGTGAGGCACACGGCGGGACTAGTATTTTGATTAGAAGCCGGCTAAAGCACCACTACCACAAAGTGTTCGCCAGAAACTACCTACAGGCCACATCTTTAAAAATACATCTTGATAGGGGTAACCAAATTGCACTAGCTGCCGTCTACTGCCCCCCTCGATTCACCATATCTGAAGACCAATTTATGGAATTTTTTAACTCATTGGGAGAACACTTTATAGCAGCAGGAGACTATAACGCCAAGCACACACACTGGGGATCTCGCCTTGTGAATCCAAAGGGAAAGCAGCTGTACAACGCTCTTGTAAAAGTAAACAACAGGCTCGGCCACGTCTCTCCTGGCACACCAACTTACTGGCCCACAGACCCCAAGAAACTACCCGACTTGATTGATTTTGTAGTTACCAAAAATATTCCCCGCAGTCTGATAAGCGCCGAAAGACTCTCGGATCTTTCATCCGACCAATCGCCTGTCCTTATACAATTACTACGATACCCAGAGTCTGTAAATCGCCCCGGTAAGTTGACCTCACACAAAAAACTAACTGGCTCAAATACAAAAAAATATATAAGTTCACACATTGAACTAAATCCGCATCTGAATGTGGAAGCTGACATCGAATCTATGGCAAACAAACTTGAGTCAGTCTTCGTCGAAGCAGCTCGCATCTCAACACCAACACCAGTAAATGCAGTACACGCCCAAACAACAAACCCCCAAATTGAACAGCTCGTTCATGAAAAGCGTCGCCTCAGGCGGCATTGGCAATCCCACAGATCGCCGTCAGCAAAGCAAAATCTAAGAAGAGCCACACGTAAACTCACCAAAGCGTTAAAGCGAGAAGAAGAATATGCCCAACGCCGATACATTGAGCAACTATCAACATCTGGCACTAGAAACTCTTTGTGGAAAGCTCACCCAACTCTAAGTCCACCGACAGAAACAGTGATGCCTTTAAGAAACCATGCAGGCGGCTGGGCCCGGAGCGATGAAGACAGAGCCAACACATTTGCGGGTCATCTGCAAAAAGTTTTCCAACCTAATCCTGCTACAAACGCGTTCGCACTTCCGACCTTACTAAACGACTCTCTGAGTCAACATGAGCCAATTGTATTTCGCCCGAATGAAGTCGCAAGAATTATCAACCAGCATCTAAGTCCAAAAAAATCCCCGGGCGGGGACTTAATAGCCCCAAAGATGATTATTTAGCTTCCCTATTGTGCAGTCTACATCATTGCCCAGTTATTCAATGCAATCACAAAACTCGGCCACTTTCCAGAGAGATGGAAAAAGTCTATCATCATAATGATTCCAAAGCTTGGTAAAGATAGAACAGTTCCCTCGTCGTATAGACCTATAAGCCTTTTATCGAGTCTATCAAAACTCTTCGAAAAATGTTTGCTGACTCGGATTAATCAATTCCTGAATCTTCATAACATAATCCCATCACATCAATTCGGTTTTCGTGAAAAACACGGAACTATTGAGCAGGTCAACCGCATAACATCAGAAATACGAGGCGCGATCGATAAACGAGAATACTGCACTGCAATATTTTTGGATGTGTCTCAGGCGTTCGACAGAGTCTGGTTGGAAGGTCTGATGTATAAGATGAAAACAACGCTCCCAGTCAACACACATAAACTGTTACAGTCGTACCTCTACGACAGGAAGTTTGCAGTACGGTGCAACTCTGCAATATCCGACGAACACCCTATTGAAGCTGGCGTTCCTCAGGGCAGCGTACTTGTGCCGAAACTTTACGTACTCTACACAGCAGACATCCCAACATGCAGAGGCCTAACAACATCAACCTTTGCTGACGATACAGCTTTGTGACCACACTGGGGCGAATTTATTCGCGGTTTTTTCTACCAGCTCCAATCCAATTTCGCCGTTTGTTTTTTTTATTCGCTAAAATGTCTAGCTCTGATGAAGAAGTTCTTTTGTTAACGTTGTTATTAGAAGAAGAAAATGAAAAAAATGCGTGAGTATTAAAGCTTTGATTTATTGTGATCGTTTATTGTAACATTATTAAATTAAATTAGGCAAAAAAGAACTTGGGTACATCCCATAAATGCGGAGAGGCATTCCCATGGAGAATATAGCAATTTGATTCAGCAACTTCGAAAGGATGAACGAAGATTTTATATATATTTTAGAATGACCTCCACCTGCTTCGATTACCTTTTAAAGTTAATCGAAGTTGATATAAAAAAGCAGCACACACACTACAGGGAGCCCATTTCACCAGAGGAACGATTGGCCATCTTCTTAAGGTAATATTATTTCATCATTATATGTGACATTTGAATCACCTGAAGTAGAGTTGTTATCAAATGCAAATTGTGATGAAAGGCTATTGGTGGTGTAACTGGGTGAATTTTCCTCAAGACTCGCAATTTCTTCCTCCATAATAAGTTTTGCAATTTTAAATTTTATTTGAGCCTGTCTCCTCGGACTGAATTTTTTAATTGTTTGGCCACGCGCCATAAACAAAATGTCAACATCGTCTTGCGTTATTTTATTCTTTGTTTGCAAATAATCAATTACATCCTTTACGGACGACGTTGGTTGTGGGGTAGATCTTTTCAAGCGCTTCAATGGAGGTCTTTCAGCATCAACGGCAGGAATAGATACGGTAGATTGATTCAATTCATCATTGCTCTCGTAATCAATATGCGATTCTGGTGCTTCTGTGCATTGAAAAGTTTCCGTGAATGAAGATGGTTCAGATGGTAATATGCCACTGACATTCGAAGACATTTTGGCAAAAGAAATAAATGGACGAAAACTTTCCATTTGTTTGGACCAAATCCATGTTTTATGAACCGCTGCTTGCCCTGTAGTACATTTTGTTGACCTCACATATTTTGCAAAAGTGTCTCTTAAATTTTGCATTGGATGCATTGATGGAAAACACATCACTATCAAACGTCCAAAGAAAACCGGATCGACTTACTGGAGCTATTTGAATACATTTTCTTTGGTACTAATGGCCATTGTAGGACCCGATTATAAGTTTCTTTGTGTGAATATTGGCGGATATGGCAAAAACAGTGATGGTGGAATTTTTGAAGTTTCCAGCATGGGAGTGAAGTTCGAAATGAACAATATGAATGTGCCAAAAGCATATTACACAACTATTGTAATACAATAAAAGCGACAAGGATTTTTATGATGAATTACAATTCCAAGAAGGAAACATGAACGCATTTTCCGGCAATAATAACACTTCAAGACGCTCAACTCAATTGGCATTCGACATCAGACAACAATTTGTAGATTATTTCAGTGAGTCAATATAAACGATATATGTATGTAAATATGTAAACAAAACTACTAAATGCACAAACAAAAAAATATATGAACATTACACAACTGTGTCATTGTACAAAAACTGAACTTGATTTGATAAAGCAATGTAATTACCACTTTCTTCCAGCTCCAATCCAATTTCGTCCCATATCTTATCTTTTTTTCCTCATGTTTTTATAGTCCTCGTCGGCCAAATCATACAATATTTTATGTTTTTTCACTAATTCGATTAGCAGCTCTACTTTTGCCATTGTTGACGTTAGTGCACATATGTTATTGCGGGAAGCCATGAAAAAAAACATTGCGCATAAACAGCTGTTCGAAAAGTCACATGTGATGAATTTGAATGATAATAAGTTAAAAACTGCTTCTCTTATTATATTATTAATATTACATTGTATTAAAGGCAAAAATTAAGTAATTTACCATTTAAACAAGGCAAAAACTCAACACATGCATTACATGTGACGTCATCAGCGCAGAATATGAGCAAGTTTCTGCGCAATCTGAGTTTCATCATTCTTGGCCGGAAGCGAAAAAAACGCTGCATGCACGGTTGTCAATGTTGAGCGGAAAAAAACGCTGCAGATTCGCTGCCAAAACGAGTTCGCCCCGCTTTGGTGTGCGTGCGTTCATATGACGCAATGTAATTATATATTTGTGCCGCTGCCGCTGCGGATTATTCGCTCTGGAGTGCGCGATGCTTTACGTCAGAAATAGCGGCGAATTGCAGAGTTTGTACCATGAGTAAACATGATCGGCACCCGAAAAACAAAAAATAGGAAAAACCCCGATACCATCAGATGTTTACTCCACCGATGGTAAATACTTTTTAACTTGCATCGACATGTTTTCCAAATTCGCAGTAGTACAGCCCATACGGTCCCGCGCAATTGTGGATATAAAAGCCCCGCTTTTGCAACTTTTAAATTTGTTTCCAAAAACAGAAACAACTTACTGCGACAACGAGAAGTCCCTGAACTCAGAAACCATTAAATCAATGCTCAGCAATAGTTTTGGCGTCGAGGTTTCAAACGCCCCACCCTTGCATAGCTCCTCTAATGGACAAGTCGAGCAGTTTCACGGTACCATCGGAGACAAAGCACGTTCATATAAGTTGGAAACGCAGGTGGAGGACACTGTTGAGAATATTCTCCTTGCAATCGTCAAGTACAACAGGTCAATCCACTCAGTAACAAATGAGAGGCCCATAGACGTAATTCACGCAACCTCCAAAAACAACGCAGATTGCAGATTGCATCTGCACAAAGAAAGACACTTGACCTTATGAATAAATATAGGGTCTACAAGTCGTATAAAGCAGGAGAAAAGGTCTGGGTAAAAAATAATAGGAGGTTAAGAAACAAGCTATCACCCCCTATTTACAGAGGCAACAGTAGAAGCAGACCCAGGTACGACGGTTCTTATTAAAGGGAGGGTTCATTTTAGGTTAGGATGTTTTTTCAGTTTAACGATGGCAGCCATGACTCTGACTAAAGCGACACTGAGACTTAACGACATACCTATAGTTGACGGAGACGTAACCATTTGGGACAAGTACAGCTACATGGGACATACAACGAACTTGACATCATTCGAAACCTACATCGACGAGACACAAAAATTAATAGACAAGTTACCCAAGGACCACATGAGACAGGTACTGAAAACTGACATACAACACATAGCCACCCTTATGGCCTCCCTGACAGTTCACCACCGACAAGCACGTAGTATCAACATGACAGGTAGTGCCCTTAAGGCAATTGCAGGAACCCCAGATTTTGACAACTGGGAACAAATAAAATTCAAACAAGGTCAGTTAATAGAATCCGAAAATAGACTGATAGAGATCAATAACAAATTTCAGACTAGACTTAATGACGTTTCAAGAACACTCAACGAAATTTTAAAACCAGATGCAGAGGTCGAGCATTTTTACGCAACAATTTTGGCAAATAAAATAGAATGATTATCACAAACCTGAAGGACTTAATCCTCACGGCTACACTCGCAAAAATAAATCTGATCAGCCCTCTCATATTAGACAGCATTGATATACAAGAATTGCTAAATGAACAACTCACAAATACTAGCATAACTGATCTTTTAGAGGTTTCCCATATTAAAGCTTTCCAAAATTCTGAACTAATGTATTTTCTAATAAAATATCCCAAAACCATTGTTAAATTGTAAGAAAATAGATATTTTCCCTGTTCAACATAATAATATAATATTAGATTTAGAAGAAGGAAATACGGTGGCCGATTGCGGAACAATAGTAGCGGGAACTTTCCTCGCCACTTACGACGAACACGTCTTCCTGAATGGTACCCGTTACGTGAACCACCGAGGCATCCTGAAGAAGAAACCTGCCGCATCTACGTTAGCCGTGGTCAACGTCACTCTCTTCAGAGAACACCTGAGCCTCCCATTCCTGCACGACCTGAGCCTAAAGAATCTCCAGCACATCGGGGATCTTAGATCAAAGGTATCATCTCGATCATTTGGCTGCTTGGCACTCATCGCCCTATTCCTACTCCTCGTGGGCGCCTGGAAATTGTACCAGCGCAGAGCAAACAAGAAGAAACCCGAGGACGTGTTTTCATCTAGCAGGGGAGGAGCTAACACGCGCAAGCTTGAGTTAGCTGACAACGCTGTTGCGCCGGATGCCGTCGCGACAAAGTTGCAGCCGAAATACGAAACTCTCACGCGCAACCAGCCTTATCAACTGTCGAAGACGCCGACTCAGCATTCAGCCGGCATTCCAGCCAGCAGCGGTGGCTTCATGGTTCGATGCAGTTTGCCTTAGAGTTTAGTTTTAAAATTGTTCTCCAACAGCTCAAACGAGCTAGTAAATAAAAACAAGTTTCAAATATAAAAGACATTTATTTTAATTTGTATTACACTTTACGCACATAGCATAGCTACTGAATACCTTAAATATTTGACAAAATGTGAGAAATTGCATGGTTGCCAGACGATTAATAAAAACAGCTGTTAGCTGCGTTGTTCAAATTATTGATATAATGAAATTAGGTCACACTGTTTGTGTATGTGTATTAAGTTGAGAAGCATTCAGTTCATAAACTGACTGCTAGAAAGGCGACGCAACTGGCACTTGTAACCAGGTGGATTTCGGAGAAATAATGAATGTTTCTTGTAGCTTGTACTAAAAGCACTGATTTTATTAACGAAAAAGTCACAATGTTTATATATAAAAAAAAACTTAGTTTACAGTTGTGTGGTGTCAATTAGAATTATGTTATTGTGTACTCAGCAGTTGCATGCAATGCAGAATAGCATATTTAGCAACTACCGGGTTTTGCGCATTGTGCAGTCAGCGATATTCTGTGTGTTCAGCAATAATTTGGAATTGCTTACAGATTTATTATGTAAATAAATGTAGGGCATTGTGTATGGTCTTGACATAGCTTTTAAATGTGTTTACTGTGTTACATGGCTGTTCTTGTGTTTTATAGTTAACATATGTGTAACTTATATGCGCTTAAATACACACTGAGCGAGTTTTGATTGAAAAAGCGATAAATTTTTTTTACATACAATTAATTAATTTTTTTTCATTGTTTTTTTTTGCCATTCTGATCAACAACATAAATCAAATTGTTTTCCAGTCAGCTTAGTTTTGTTGTATTCAGTTGCTTTATACAAAAAAGTTGCTCATTGCAATTGAACTGCCATTGAACTGAGAAACAGCTGACTGGTCACAAATACGACAAAAAAAAACAAGTAAAAACGTTGCAGTCGGACGCAACCGACTGCGGAATACTTTGATACCAGTAAAAGAACGGATGATAAGGAGTCTGCTTGCAAAGGAGTGGGCCGGGTGGTAAACATCGCCAGCTATCATGATACCAAATTTGGTGACTTTTGCTCAAAAGCTGTGGAAGATAGCTTAACTTCAAAATGTAAAAGGTGGGCGGCAGAGGTGGGCGTGGCATACACATTTTTGAATCAAATGTTTTTAACTGTCACTATCTATCTTCCTACCAAGTTTGGTGGCTCTAGCTCAAAAACTGTTAGAGATATAGCCGATTCCGATTTTATAAGGCGGGTGGCTTAGGTGGGCGTGGCATCCAAAATTTTGATGCAGATCTTTGATAGATGTTGCCTTCTATCTTTCTACCCAATTTACGGGCTCTAGCTTAAAAACTATTAGAGATATCGAAATTTCCGATTTTAAATGGTGGGCGGCAGAGGTGGGCGTGGCATCCTAATTTTTGATGCAGACCTTTTGTAGATGTCACCATATATCTTCCTACCAAATTTGGTGACTCTAGCCCAAAAAATGTGAAAACTAGTTTAGAAGGGGGTGGTCGGGGCGTGGCTCAAGTTTTTGGGGTAAATGTTTCCAATTTCATGGTGAAGAGGGATGGGGGCGGAATCAGGGAGCGTGACATCCAAAATTTTGATGCACTTTTTTGGGGAACGTCAATATCTATCTTGACACAAAATTTGGTGGCTCTTGCCCAAAAAATTTGAAAACTATAGGCGTTTCCAATTTCAAGGAGCAGGGATGATGGGGGCGGAAGGAGTGGGCGTGGCATCCAAAATTTTGATGCAGTTTTTTCAGGGACATGACTAGCTATCTGCTATATTTGGTAACTCTAGCTGTAAGAATGTGAGAAATATTTGGTTTTATCGGTTTTCAGTTATCGAATTTATCGATTTCTCATCCTCCTAGTAGGCGTGGCAACCCAATCTTAACACTTTATCTGAACCGTCTATAGACAAACATAATTGCAAAGTTTCAAGTCTCTAGATTTACGGGTGTCGAAAAAAGTTGCGTTCATACGGACGGACGGACAGACGGACAGACAGACACCATGACGGACATGGCACAAAACCAATATACCTTCGGTACCAAAGTATAAAAAAACGTAAAAATTGCACTCACTAACTTTATTACTTCTAACATTTCTCATAGCTGCTGAATACCGTAATTGTAGTTGAGGTGCTCACGAGCCCGTTCCAGCGATTCAGGTTGCAGAATTTAAACGCTTAGCTCGTGAACAGCCTTTTGCGATGCAATGAGTTTCACATTTGCGGTGACTGCGCTTCTGCTGTCTGGATTTAAAGAAAATGCCATTTAAAATCTTTAATAATATGTTTGGGAGTCTTGCGCTTCTAAATAGTTGTTGAATCCACATTTATAAATGAAATAGTTACTGGTTTATTTTATCAAACAAAACATAAAAGTTTAAATTTAAATCTGATGACAATGCTGTTATGTATGTAAAGTGTTAAGATGTATGTATGCGTGCATTTAAAAGTGATTGTTGTTTATATATATAAAACAAGTAAAAACGTTGCAGTCGGACGCAACCGACTGCGGAATACTTTGATACCAGTAAAAGAACGGTTGATAAGGGGGAATGCAGGGGCGAAGGGAGTGGCCCATGTGGTAAACATCGCCAGCTATCATGTTACCAAATTTGGTGACTCAAGCTCAAAAACTGTGGAAGATAGCTTAACTTCCAAATTTAAAAGGTGGGCGGCAGAGGTAGGCGTGGCATCCAAATTTTTGAATCAAATGTTTTTAACTGTGACTATATATCTGCCTACCAAGTTTGGTGGCTCTAGCTCAAAACTGTTAGAGATATAGCCGATTCCGATTTTGTAAGGCGGGTGGCTTTGGAGGGCGTGGCATTCAAAATTTTGAATCAAATGTTTTTAACTGTCACTATCAATCTTCCTACCAAGTTTGGTGGCTCTAGCTCAAAAACTGTTAAAGATATAGCCGATTCCGATTTTATAAGGCGGGTTTTTGATGCATTTTTTTGGGGAACGTCAATATCTATCTTCACACAAAATTTGGTGGCTCTAGCCCAAAAAATGTGAAAACTATAGGCGTTTCCAATTTCATGGAGAAGGGGGGGATGGGTGCGGAATCAGGGGGCGTGGCATCCAAGTTTTGATGGGGAACGTCAGTACCTATCTTGACACAAAATTTGGTGGCTCTAGCCCAAAAAATGTGAAAACTATAGGCGTTTCCTATTTCGTGGAGAAGGGGGGGATGGGTGCGGAATCAGGGGGCGTGGCATCCAAAATGTTGATGAATTTTTTTGTGGAACGCCAATATCTATCTTGACACAAAATTTGGTGTCTCTAGCCCAAAAAATGTAAAAACTATAGGCGTTTCCAGTTTCAAGGAGCAGGGATGATGGGGGCGGAAGGAGTGGGCGTGGCATCCAAAATATTGAAGCAGTTTTTTCAGGGACATGACTAGCTATCTGCGTGCAAAATTTGGTATTTCTAGCTGTAAGAATGTGAGAAATATTTGGTTTTATCGGTTTTCAGTTATCGAATTTATCGATTTCCCAGCCTCCTAGTAGGCGTGGCACCCCAATCTTGACACTTTATCTGTCGCGCCTATAGACAAACATAATTGCAAAGTTTCAAGTCTCTAGCTTTACGGGTGTCGAAAAAAGTTGCGTTCATACAGACGGACAGACGGACAGACGGACAGACGGACACCATGACGGACATTGCACAAAACCAATATACTATGAGACCTTCGGTATCAAAGTATAAAAAATGTAGTACCATGTGTATGCAGGCTCCCTGAAGAACGCTTAATACAAGCCGAAACGCGTAGGAGAACATTGATGGAGTAATAATCAAAAACTATCAAGAACAACAGCGGCCTTTTATTCCGCTGAAAAATTAAAAACAAACATTCCATATATGGGCCCAAAATCACAACACAAAACAAATTTGAATTACTATGCATTTGGGCGCCATTTTTCAACAGTTTTTATATCTTTGGCACTAAAACACTCCAAATATACGGAAATATACTACACATTGCACAGTGGTTGCGTTCATAGGCCAAAAATCAAAAAATCTATCACGAAATATTTGGACACAATGTATACAAATTGTGTCTAAAATGTTCAAACTTCTTGATGGCAAACCGGTTTTGTCTGGAATTCGAACGGGACTTTCTAAAAATAGCATACAAAGAGCGAACACGTGTTCATTTTTTGCAGCACTGCTGCGCTTAGTAATAATTTTTACAAAACAAAATTACAGTTCAAAGTGGTCAAACTTTTGCTATAGTGCTCAGAATCTTGTAATTTAAAATTCATTTTGAAGTTGAAGGTATTTACTTTAAAAATATATATTGATACTTAAATTAATTGTCAAATTTTTCTTGTGAAATTAACTTAATCAGTTTAATATTTTTTGTGTATTTTCTGAACGTCTTTTTCATGTTTAGTTGGAGTTTTAGTTGTGTTACCACCCGAATCCACCATTGTGAGTGTTATCAATGTGTTTATCAATGTTTTAAGATAATATAAATGTTAAGTGTAGCTGCCGAAAGTTGCCGATTTGTGTGTATTCATAAACCAAAGCCGTCTTACTATTTTTCAAGGCCAAACTTGCACAGTCAATGTCTGTATGCATATGTGATTAAACTTCAATCTTCGATATCTCTGGTGTTTCTTAACCGATTTCGATGAAATTTTCACAGATTTTATTTGTTTTGTATAAAATTTGCAAAAAAGTGTTTCACATTTTCGATATTCGATATTTTTATGTTATCGATCACATGTGTACATCGGAAACGGAAATGGTTATCGAAAATCGGAAACAAACTTGTACTGCCTAGGACTAAGATAAGCTTATTTGCAAAATCAGAAGTCTCTAGCTCTTATAGTCTCTGAGACTGTTGCTATAGGATATAGTCGTCCGATGTGGCCCATTTTTTTTACAATATTTTTTAAATATTTTTTTTAGATTTTTTGTAAAAATTGTATATCGATATCTCAACGAGAAGTATTTGTGGCCGCGGCTCCATACAAGCCCAACCACTGTGCATTGATAGCAAATATCGGTAAAATATCGTGCTTTTCCCATCTTTACATTCGTCAACACTTCAAGACTTTTCATATAAATAGGCTGGGGTCTGGCAGCGTTTCAAGACATTTTTCAATGCAAGTTGTTGTTGGACACGTTTCAACTCTGCAACCTGAATCGCTGCACGGGCGTCGTGAACACCACAAGTGTGTTGATTCATGATATAAAAGTATATGAAATATAATAAAAGTATTCAAAGTATTAACAATATTCATAATATTCATAATAAGTTTACCTTAAGCCTTTACTCAAAAATTGTAAGTGACACAAATTAATATGAAGTTTGTTTTATTTGAAACTCACCAGTTGTGTTTGTGTATATGTATACATGTGTCCTAAGAACCCCATAGTATCCTAGTTAATTTGTTTTTAGTTTCGATAAAAATTATCAAAAAATATTCAAATTAAAGTCCGCATATGTATCAGTAACCTAAACAGCGAATAGCGATTTTGTATTTGTAAAAAGTAAAAATTACTTTTTGGTACCTCTTGGGATATACTCGCCAAAACAGTATTTAATGAATAATAAAGGTTTCAATAGTTTGTTTTACTACAAAACTTACTTGAATCAGAATAATAACATTAACTTGAATGATAGAATGAAACTTTATCAAAGAAACATAAGCAAAATTTAAATTACATTCTTTCTTGTTTGGGCATTCCATATTTGATTTGCCAAATAGCAATACCAGTGACCGCTATCATTATAAGTTATACATATTATTAAAATTACAGGTTAATGAATACGTTTCATTTTTTTTTAAGTTTTTCCTTAACGATAAGCACTATTTTTGAGTAATCTTATAAAAATTAGACCATAATCATTATATTTAATTTAATTTTTTAATTTGGACGTAGATTTACTAACGAACAGTACAATCAAGTGGCCCAACGATACCAAGCACCGGCTTGTTAACGCGCGGACCCATGCAAAAAGCAACCACCTCCCGCACGACCAATCGAGGGGCACACCGCATAACGTGCGGTTACGTAGATCGCAAACATGTAGACAAATGACACAAGACTAGCTTTTTAAAAGAACCAATAGAAGTGGCACTATTTATTAAGTGGGGTAAATCGCTATAGTTTGAACATAAAATACGGAAAGGATTATGAATAGCATAATTAGAGTAACATGCTTGAAGAGCGATGTGTAAAAAATTTCTTGTCCTCCTGATCGGAACAGCAAAACTAATTTGGCTGATGAATTCAGAGGAATCAATTTCACCATTTATTAGTTTATGTAAAAAGACTACACCTAGCATTGTTCTGCGATCAGAAAGAGAATGAAGATTTATTAGTAAAAGTCTACTGTGGTAGGAAGGTAAGTTAATGTTAGTGTTCCAATTAAGTCCCCTTAGAGCAAAGAGCAAAAACTGTTTTTGCACTGATTCTATTCTATCCTGGTGAATCCTGTATTTGGGATACCAGATACAAGATCCATATTCAAGAATAGGACGTACCAGAGACGTGTAAAGAGTTTTGGTTATATAGGGATCGTCAAATTCTTTCGACAAGCGCTTAATGAACCCCAAGGTACCAGACGCTCGATTAGCAACGGAAGGATATGCTTGTGAAATTTAAGTTTTGGTTCAAAAAGGATACCTAAATCATCAACCCATTCAATGCGATCGAGTGGGCTACTATCAAGACAATATAAATATATATGAAAAGGGCAGGCGTCTATAGAAAGACATGAGCTTGCATTTATTGCAATTAGGATTAAGCAAGTTAGCACGACACTACTTTTGAAAGTTATCTAAATCTGTTTGTAATTTTTGAGCAGACAACAGAGCATAATTTAACATCGTCAGCATACATCAGCACTCGAGAATGGTAAATTACATATGGAAGATCATTTATGAACAGTGTATATAATAAAGGTCCAAGGTGACTTCCCTGCAGAACACCGGAAGTGACATGAACCACCTAAGAGACAGAACCTATAAAACTGACTCTTTGTGTTCTATGAATTAAATATTCCCTTATCCACCGAATAAGATTGCTTGGAGAGCCTAGAAGTTGAAGTTTTTGAAGTAAAAGGTAGTGATTAACCGAGTCAAATGCCTTGCTGAAATCTGTGTAAGCAATTAAGAAGGCTATAGTCGAGATTTCCCGACTAGGTATCTCCCGAACCCTATACTTAATTTGCACAGTCATTGTCTGTATGCATCTGTGACCTAAACTTCAATCTTCGATATCTCTGGTGTTTCTCAGCCGATTTCGATGAAATTTTCAGAAAAGTTCTATCGTTATCCATTATTTCAACCCCCATTTTTACATTTTTCAAATTCGAGATTTTTTTGTAATCGATTCCATGTGTATATCGGAAACTAGAATAGTTATCGATAATTTGAAACAAACTTGTTCCGCTCATGGTAAAGGAAAACTTATATTCAAAATCTGAAGTCTCTAGCTCTTGTAGACGGACAGACGGACGGACGGACAGACGGACATGGCTATATCGACTCGGCTGTTGATGCTGATCAGGAATATATATACTTTATGGGGTCAGAGATGCTTCCTTCTGCCTGTTACATACTTTTGCACAAAACCATTATACCCCTTTTACCCATTTTATGGGTATAATAACATATGTTTGCATTTTATTTTGAAAACCCTTAACAACTAGTGAAGTAAATTCTAACAGGTTAGTGGTTGTAGATCTTTGTTTCACAAATCCATGCTGGAACGGTGAAATTAAAGATCTGCAAAAATGTTGCAATTGAGAAGTTATCACTTTCTCAAACATTTTTGGGGTAGCAGACAATTTGGAGATACCCCTATAATTTTGAACATTTGACTTGTCTTCTTTTTATGGAGCGGAATAATAAATGATTCTTTCCAGGTGTTAGGAAAAGAACATTTCTCAACAGACAAACTCAACAATTTATGCAAAAGCTTTAAGAGATCATCAGCGCAGTTCTTAAGCACACAGCTTGGTACACCGTCAGGTCCCGGGGAAAATACGGGCTAAATAGCCTGTATATCACGTAGTAATGAACACTCCGTGATTCTTGGTTAAAAAATGCAATTGGAGCCATTAACCTGAAACGGGTAAGGCAGATCAACCTGATTATCAAATGAACTGTATGTTGTTTGGAAAAATTCAGCAAATAAATCGGCGATGGCGTGATCTGTGTTGGCCGTTTCTTTTTCAAAAGATACACTAGATGGAAGTGTTGAAGACTTTCGCTTCGCATTAACGAAGTCAAAGAACCGCTTAGGATCTTGATGAAACTGTAGTCTGCACCGATTTAGTTAATTTTTATAACATAAGTTATTCATGACTGAAAAACTGGAACGTGCAATCAAATATGATGAGTAATCAACAGAAGAGCCAGAATTTCTGAAACTTCTATGCAACTTAGATTTTCGATTTTTAAGGGCTGTCAACTCTTGTGTAAGCCACGCAGGCTTATTGATCTTATTTGGCCCACCACAAGGGACACACATGTCGAGTAAATAGTCTTAAGTGCTATAAAAATACTGATTGCCGTATCCAAGTCCTCAGAACCATAGAGGGACGACTAGCCAGCCAGTGCTAAGAGACGGGTAAGTTTCACAAAATCGGTTTTCCGAAATTTACGTTATAATTTGCATTTGTCGCAAGCAGACGTGTTTTCTTTCTGCTCCGGTTTCAAATTGATATTCACAAGAGTGAAGCGTCTAAAACACCAAAAAATTATATTATAATTTACGCGAGAAGACGCTTTGTGCAGCAAAATGCGATCAAAAAGTTATTTTGGTGAACACAATCTAACTGTTTACAAATAAACAAAACTAAAATAACAGACAAAAATCAGTAGCTTAACCCCGCTCAAGACAATGAGCCAGCACGACATTCGCTCTCAGCGACAGCGCGAGCAAGACGAGCGACGGCTCTCTATGCAACGGAACAACGCGTACTTTGCCTATGTCGCCGAAGAAACTGAGCGCGAGCGAGCAAACGAACTCTTGCTCTCAGCGCACGACAGTGAACGTTCGTGCTCCCCTTCTCCGTCCCTACTCTCGACGAAATCCGACTGCGCGGTCACCTACACCTAACACGACCAACGAACTCTTGCACGTAGCACGTGACAGAGTTCGATCATGCTCCCTGTCTCTTCTGTCCACGACGGCTGAAACAGCTACTGCAACAACAATTGCACCGGTGCCGACTGCCCGCTCTGCAAACACAAAAACTGCTGCGCCGTCAGCAAAACATTCCGCACCCAACGCAAATGTAAAGCCGGCCATACATACAGGTATGGATCGCTACATACAGATAAAGCGTAAGTTGAGCCCCCAAAAATCAAATAAATCGAAAATCTCTCGTGGCAACTCGTGCGAAAGACCAAACACAACCAATAGATTTCAAATCTTAGCAGATAATGCTGACGACCTGCCCCCAGAATCAGTTGGAGGTGACAAAAAAAGCCAAAGCCGCCACCAATATTCATTCAAGAGAAAAGCTCCAGTATTTTTGTAAACAAAGTTGTAGAGCTAATTGGTCATGATAATTTCCACATCATTCCCCTAAAGAGGGGTAACATCCAGGAGATTAAAGTGCAGACAAAGACCGAAGACAACTTTAGAGTGTTGTCAAAATACTAAAAGGAAAGCAAAAAAAAACTTGTACACGTACCAACTAAAAAGCAGCAAGGGCCAGCAAGTTGTACTTAAAGGCATAGAGTCTGATGTCATGCCAAATGAAATCCAAGAGGCGCTAAATGAGAAAGGATACCGTGTTAAAAAAGTTCTTAACATTCTTAACAAGAACAGACAGCCGCAACCACTTTTTAAAGTTGAGCTTGAGCCTGAGACGCAGATAACTAAAAAATATGATGCGCACCCCATCTACAAGCTTCAGTTTCTATTGCACCGTAGAATCACCGTTGAAGAGCCACATAAACGCAACGGCCCGGTACAATGCATGAGCTGCCAAGAATACGGCCACACAAGGACTTACTGCACACTGCGCCAGGTATGTGTAGTTTGTGGCGATCTTCATGAGTCGTCGCGCTGCCCAGCAAGCAAAGGAGACTCTAGCAAAAAAAAAGTGTGGCAACTGCGGCGGCAATCACACAGCTAACTATAGAGGCTGCACAATCTACAATGAACTTAAGTCTCGCATCCACCAGCGCGTGAACACAGCACGCACGCAAAGCGCACAGCCTAACTACATTCAATCGAAAAGCAACCCAGACGTCTTCTTCTCGACTGCAGCCAGGTCCTCCATTGGTCCCGTATCCGTATCGAAAAACGCGACTTATGCAAGCGCCTTAAGATCAGGTCTGGTGCCTCCTGCCTCTACTGAACCGTACACACAACCAAAGCATGTGGATCAAAATACGGCACAAGACAACAAGCCACAAGAGCAGCCACAAAGCAACTTCGAAGCAATGATATGTACGCTGCAGCAAAGCTTGACAGAGTTTATGTCATTTATGCGCACAACTATGCAAGATTTAATGCGAAATCAAAGTATTTTGGTACAAATTCTTGTATCACAACAGTCAAAATAATCAATGGCTTCGCTACGTATATCTACGTGGAATGCTAATGGCGTTTCACAGCATAAGCTTGCGTTAGCTCAATTCCTACTCGACAAGCACATCGACGTTATGCTACTCTCCGAAACACACCTTACAAACAAATATAATTTTACAATAAGCGGATACACATTCTACGCGACCAATCATCCCGATGGTGAGGCGCACGGCGGGACTGGTATTTTGATTAGAAGCCGGCTAAAGCACCACTACCACAAAGTGTTCGCCAGAAACTACCTACAGGCCACATCTTTAAAAATACATCTTGATAGGGGTAACCAAATTGCACTAGCTGCCGTCTACTGCCCCTCGATTCACCATATCTGAAGACCAATTTATGGAATTTTTTAACTCATTGGGAGAACACTTTATAGCAGCAGGAGACTATAACGCCAAGCACACACACTGGGGATCTCGCCTTGTGAATCCAAAGGGAAAGCAGCTGTACAACGCTCTTGTAAAAGTAAACAACAGGCTCGGCCACGTCTCTCCTGGCACACCAACTTACTGGCCCACAGACCCCAAGAAACTACCCGACTTAATTGATTTTGTAGTTACCAAAAATATTCCCCGCAGTCTGATAAGCGCCGAAAGACTCTCGGATCTTTCATCCGACCAATCGCCTGTCCTTATACAATTACTACGATACCCAGAGTCTGTAAATCGCCCCGGTAAGTTGACCTCACACAAAAACTAACTGGCTCAAATACAAAAAATATATAAGTTCACACATTGAACTAAATCCGCATCTGAATGTGGAAGCTGACATCAAATCTATGGCAAACAAACTTGAGTCAGTCTTCGTCGAAGCAGCTCGCATCTCAACACCAACACCAGTAAATGCAGTACACGCCCAAACAACAAACCCCCAAATTGAACAGCTCGTTCATGAAAAGCGTCGCCTCAGGCGGCATTGGCAATCCCACAGATCGCCGTCAGCAAAGCAAAATCTAAGAAGAGCCACACGTAAACTCACCAAAGCGTTAAAGCGAGAAGAAGAATATGCCCAACGCCGATACATTGAGCAACTATCAACATCTGG
The DNA here is from genome assembly GCA_018152825.1 of Scaptomyza hsui. Taxonomy (NCBI): domain Eukaryota; kingdom Metazoa; phylum Arthropoda; class Insecta; order Diptera; family Drosophilidae; genus Scaptomyza; species Scaptomyza hsui. The sequence continues at coordinate 152,782 of JAECXO010000301.1, forward strand.
CACTAAAAACTCTTTGTGGAAAGCTCACCCAACTCTAAGTCCACCGACAGAAACAGTGATGCCTTTAAGAAACAATGCAGGCGGCTGGGCCCGGAGCGATGAAGACAGAGCCAAAACTTTTGCGGATCATCTGCAAAATGTTTTCCAACCTAATCCTGCTACAAACGCGTTCGCACTCCCCACCGTTATAAACGACTCTCGGCTTCAACATGAGCCATTTGTATCCGCCCGAATGAATTCGCAAGAATTATCAGCCAGCATCTAAACCCAAAAAAATCCCCGGGATGGGACTTAATAACCCCAAAGATAATTATTGAGCTTCCCTATTGTGCAGTCTGCATCATTGCACAGTTATTCAATGCAATCACACAACTCGGCCACTTTCCAGAGAGATGGAAAAAGTCTTTCATCATAATGATTCCAAAGCTTGGTAAAGATAGAACAGTTCCCTCGTCGTATAGACCTATAAGCCTTTTATCGTGTCTATCAAAACTCTTCGAAAAATGTTTGCTGACTCGGATTAATCAATTCCTGAATCTTCATAGCATAATCCCATCACATCAATTCGGTTTTCGTGAAAAACACGGAACTATTGAGCAGGTCAACCGCATAACATCAGAAATACGAGGCGCGTTCGAAAAACGAGAATACTGCACTGCAATATTTTTGGATGTTTCTCAGGCGTTCGACAGAGTCTGGTTGGAAGGTCCGATGTATAAGATCAAACAACGCTCCCAGTCAACACACATAAACTGTTACAGTCGTACCTCTACGACAGGAAGTTTGCAGTACGGTGCAACTCTGCAATATCCGACGAACACCCTATTGAAGCTGGCGTTCCTCAGGGCAGCGTACTTGTGCCGAAACTTTACGTACTCTACACAGCAGACATCCCAACATGCAGAGTCCTAACAACATCAACCTTTGCTGACGATACAGCTTTTCTTAGCCGCTTCAGATGCTCACTGCAAGCAACAACACAACTTGCGCGTCACATCGTTAACGTAGAAAACTGGCTATCCGACTGGCGAATTAAGGTAAACGAACAAAAATGTAAACATGTAACTTTCACCCTAAGCAGGCAAGACTGTCCACCACTCACGCTTAACAAGACTCCACTCCCGAAAGCAAACGAAGTAACGTACCTGGGAGTACACTTGGACTGAAGACTTACATGGCGCAGGCACATTGGAGCTAAGAGAACCCAGCTTAAATTCAAAGCCAATAGCCTCCATTGGCTTATCAACGCTCGCTCTCCGCTACGTCTGGACTACAAGGTTCTGCTCTACAACTCCGTTTTGAAACCAATCTGGACCTATGGCTGCCAGCTATGGGGTAACGCGTGCAGCAGTAACATCGACATCGTCCAAAGAGCCCAGTCGAAGATCCTGAGAACTATCACCATGGCACCGTGGTATGTTCGCAACGAAAACATACAAAAGGACTTAAGCGTACCACCGGTTAGGGAAGTCATAGCGGAACACAAGGAAAGGTACTTGAGGAAGCTCACATCGCACCCAAACAATCTCGCGAGAGGACTCACAAATACGTGCAGCCGATCCCGCCTTCATCGCAATGATCTTCATACCCAGCGATGAGTTGAGGATCGCGACCCACCAGTTCAACAAGTTACTGTTAGTAATTAATGTTTGTAAGATTTGTAAGCTTTTTGTCAGTTTCTTGTTCTTATATATTAAGGGATATAATCAAAAATAAATAGCAAAGTTTTTTAAAAAAAAATACACGTACCTGTCTGAATGGTTCTCTGCGCTGGTGTACGGCACAGGCAGGCAAGGTAATCACCACCTCCAACGACGTGTGGTATTAGTCTATAAGTTAGATATAAAAAAAGAAATAGAAATAAAAGAAAAAAGATTATTAATGGTTTTTATTTATATCGCTTATCATTAATCTCAACAATAATGGAAAGCTTCTGTTTTAGACTTTTCACCAATATTACTGCAATTTCTTGTTGAGGAGCAAGGAGATTAGGAAGGCCAATCGAAGGAACAATAAAATCTTCTGCGAAAGTATAGCAAGTACGACTGAAGGTGCCCGGCTATAGAACTATATAAAGGGCGTCCGAGGCAAATCTAGCCTTGAAGCGTAGGGACAACACCTTTCATCCCCAAAGCTGGTAAACATATATCACCAACCCAAAGTCTTTCAGACCCATTAGCTTTGAATTACTTTTTTAGAAAACGTTAAAAAACCTGGTGGAATATAGCATTAGGAGTACTCTGCTATCAAAGCGTCCGCTGCAAGAAATGCAGAATCAATATAGGACTGGTCGACCAACGGAAAGGGCAGTTTGTGAACTGCACCGCACTTTGCGTTCGGCAGTATTAAATAAAGAAGTTGAAGTCTGAGCATTTTTAGACATTGAGATGGATTTCATCCCTAATCAAATCCATAGATTCTACGGCATCTATACAAGATAGTACCGTAACAGTAATAACCACATGGGGCTGTCGACAAGTGGGGTCGAAGAGGGACGGCAGGTGTGGGCGTGGAATTCAAATTATTGATGTTGTTTATTGGACAACTTCACTACCTAACTTGATACAAAATTTGGTGGTTCCAACCCAAAAATGTGAAAACCAAAGGCGTTTAAAATTTCAAGGAGCAGGGAAGATGGGGCGGAAGAAGTAGGCGAGGCATCCAAAATTTTGAATCATTTTTTTGTCGAACGTCGTAACCTATCTTGACACAAAATTTGGTGGCTCTAGCCCAAAAAATGTGATAACTATAGGAGTTTCCAATTTCAAGGAGCAGGGAGGATGGGGGCGGAATGAGTGAGCGTGGCATCCAATATTTTGTTGCAGTTTTTTTAAGGGAAGTGAACAGCTATCTTCATGAAAAATTTAATAATTCTAGCTGTAAGAATGTGAGAAATATTTGGTTTTACCGGTTTTTAGTTATCGAATTTATCGATTTCCCAGCCTCCTAGTAAGCGTGACAACCCGATCTTAACACTTTATATGTACCGTCTATAGGTAAACATAATTGCAAAGTTTCAAGTCTCTAGCTTTACGGGTGTCGAAAAAAGTTGCGTTCATACGGACGGACTGACAGACACCATGAAGGACATTGCACAAAACCAATATACTATCATTAAGTATGTATACGTAGAGGAGTCAAATCGCGTTTTCCCAACTGCCGAAAAAATGCGTTTTGGAGGAACCACCATCATTCGGCTGCTGAAAGAAGTGAGCCGAACGCAAATTTTGCAGACCATTTGCGTAGCTAAAAAAGTGCAAGTCATTCATGCGCCGGCGCTTGTCTCGATACAGACGGAGTGCCAGCAATTTGCTGTGTATACGTCTGTATGTCAGCGACGTGATCGCCGTTAGGTGTATATATGTGTGTATGTATGTTTCTGTATGCTGTTTGCTCTGAGCGGCTGTATATTGTGGAAGGAGGAGAGCAGCAGCAGAGTGCGAACAACAACAACACATGTGCATTTTTTCTGTATTTGGTGGCTCCGAGCTTAAATGAAGGAAAAATCATTAGGGCGAACATATACCTAAATACACATATATATGTGTGTGTGTATGTGCTCATGCATATTTTTTCAGTTTTTGGTGGCTCTCAAGTGATTTGGGATTTTGTTACTTTTCTAGCAACGCATATCAATGTGTGGGTGCATGTGTATGTTCATGTGCAGCACATTTGAATGTATGCGTAGCAATTGCTTTGGCTATTCCTGACCTGTCTCAATTTTAATGATTTCTTAGCAATTTTATTAAAAGTAAGGATAACTTTAAAATTAATGTCATTAATCATTAATCATTAAGATGCATTGTCCATAGTTCATAATATGTAAAATATAAATTTATATATTTTAATATATATATGTATATAATTATGTACTCTTGACCCTTAAAATTCATAATTTAATACATAATAAATGCCGACAGCCAATACTTAAAATTAAAATTTGGCGCGCATTTGTATCTGCCTACAAAACACAGGCAATTTCTGTTTTTGCACTTTCTGGTCATACATACTCTTTCGAGATATTAGCTATATGACACAAGCAAACAATTTTGAGACACAACTACCATGCAGTTGCGCATTTACATATAAAATATGTACACATAATCCGAAAGAGTATAAATGGTTCATGTGTCGGCAGCTGGAAGAAAAACTCAGGCTCGCGTCAACCGTGTGCCAACAAAAAACCTTTTCTCTACTCAATAAACGCACACAAGTTCCAGCGATCTCAACAGAAATACAATTCTGAATACTCTTTCGGAATATGTCTGCATATTTTATATGTAAATGAGCAACTGCATGGTAGTTGTGCTGCAGAATTGTTAGCTGGTGTCATATAGCTAATATCTCGAAAGAGTATGTATGACCAGAAAGTGCAAAAACAGAAATTGCCTGTGTTTTGTAGGCAGATTCAAATGCGCGCCAAATTTTAATTTTAAATATTGGCTGTCGGCATTTATTATGTATTAAATTATGAATTTTAAGGGTCAAGAGTACATAATTATATACATATATATATTAAAATATATAAATTTATATTTTACATATTATGAACTATGGACAATGCATCTTAATGATTAAGTTGCATTATAAAAATAAATAAAAAATGATAATTTAATAACATTAATTTTATAGCTATCCTTACTTTTAATAAAATTGCTAAGAAATCATTAAAATTGAGACAGGTCAGGAATAGCCAAGGCAATTGCTACGCATACATTCAAATGTGCTGCACATGAACATACACATGCACCCACACATTGATATGCGTTGCTAGAAAAGTAACAAAATCCCAAATCACTTGAGAGCCACCAAAAACTTAAAAATAATGCATGCGCACATACACACACACACATATATATGTGTATTTAGGTATACATTCGCCCTAATGATTTTTGTTTGTTGAGCTCGGAGCCACCAAATAGAGAAAAAATGCACATGTGTTGTTGTTGTTCGCACTCTGCTGCTGCTATCCCCCTTCCACAATATACAGCAGCTCAGAGCAAACAGCATACAGAAACATACATACACACATATATACACCCAACGGCGATCACGTCGCTGACATACAGACGTATACACAGCAAATTGCTGGCACTCCGTTTGTATCGAGTCAACATTTGCGTTCGGCTCGATGCTTTCAGCAGCCGAATGAGGGTGGTTCCTCCGAAAATTGGACCAATTAGGCTATTGGATTTTTTGCGTTTGACTCCTCTATGTACATATAAGTGCTTAGTGGTCGGACTTGCAAATTTCCTTAAGTCGCGGTGCTGGGGTTACTCCTAACGAGAAAGCTAGCGAGTTAAATGCTGACCGCAACTGCTGGGTCACTGGCCTTATTAGATTTAAGATCTCCAGAGGAATTTTCACTCGGAAGTTTTGGTAGAGGTGCCATAGTATGTTATGTAGTTTAGTGTAATTGAGTGAAATTTCAGTGATGTTTTTAGATATGTGTGTTGGTGTTTGGCAAAAATGTTGTTGTTTTGCTTTGTTACGACTGGCATTATGTGATTATAAAAGTCTATTTGATAATAAAAGTGTACTGAATTAACTATTGCAATCCCTGATCTGATGAACTTGGTGATAGTTCGGAGGGGGCTAAGCTGAGGCCACCAGGTGGGTCGCGGGTTGCGGATAGCGAACGGCCCTTTTGGGGTTAGCTGTGAATAAGCGAGGATCGTCGTGAATAAGCAGTCCCGGACAAACAGCGGGTGCGGTAAGGTTAACCACACCGACTAGACGCTTGTGTCGCCGTCTTCAAATCAAAGCCTCACACACTCCCAAACTCCCTCACAAGTACCTACCTCCAACCCTACCCCCACAGCTCATTTCGGGCTGGGCTAAGGTGTCATTCGGACCGTTCCGAGAGTCAGCCTGGCTGGGGACCCGGATTAAAAACTAGCCCAGTCTCTAACGGAGGGCTCAGGCAGATGGTGACCGCCTGTTCTATTTAGCCTTACCCGTGTACTGCGGATCTCTGCCCGGGTGGACCCTACTTTCTCCTCAACTCGTGGGAACTAATCATGAAGAGCAACAGCAATAACAATTTTGAAGCACAGCAGGATGTCCCTACTGTCGCCAGATAGTTTGAGGATCGCCTCCTTGATGGAGAGCGGCCCTGCAACGCGTGAGCAACCCCGTAACGTCCCAACCAGGGACCACAGAAGCAGCAGGCGCAGCACAACAACTCGGCGCGGCAGGCCCCGCGACTGGATGGCGCCCCGCGACAGGGTGTCGCGGCGACCCCAAGAGCCGTTAGCACGGCCGGACCATCCCGACCGATGCCGAATGCGGTTAGGCGGCAAGGTGGGCATGGGCGCCCACATTAAAAGAAGAGGGTGCTACCACAACGTGGAGAACCGGAAGGTCTCGATGATCCAAACCGGAAGGGTTTGTGCGGATCCAGAACAAAATGGTACCTCCGGTACCTTCAGCAGGGACTCACCCCTGCCGATTCTCTGAAGAGGGCCACAGGAAGCAGGGAGACGGCACAATAGGCACGGGGACCAGCCCCGAAGCGGCACAACGACACCTTGACGCCCCGGCTGACACTCCCATGAGGGTGTGCCAGGAGGAGCGTCCGAGTACGTCGAAGGCAGCGGCGACAGTTACAGCGAGGAAACCTTGCCCTCCGGTGTCCACTTTGACTCGCCCGTCGCACGCGACGATGGCAAAAAGGGTCAAGGTGGCCGTGTTACCTGTGGAATATCCTCAGGTAATGCTCAGCCACGGGGACTTGTCCGCACTGGAGGAGGCCATTCTGGAAGAGATCACTCTAACAGGATGGGACACCGCGATCGCGTTCGCCGGGATTCATTTTAGAGTAGGACACCTGGTAATAGAGTGTTCAGATGAGCACTCAGCGGACTGGCTTAGAACCATGGCGTCCAGGCTACAGACGTGGAAGGGAGCTCCACTGGACTGTAAGGTGGGTGGTGACATCCCGTCACCACACAATATCACCATCTCTTTTCCCAGGAGCGCGGATCGGTCTACCGACTTCTTGATGATGCTGAGGAATCAGAACAAGATCGAGACCGATACGTGGAAGATCATCTCGAGGAGATCGAAAGGTGGAGGTGCGCTGATGGTCATCGGCATTGACGAAGCCTCCACGGACGAGATTGTGGCAAGAGGCCACAAACTAGCATTCCGCTTCGGGACCATCCCCGTTAGCGATTTGAAGAAGGCGAGCGCTGGACCGCCAACTGTGCCTGCCCCAATACCGGCACCGGCATCGGCGAAGGTGGTACCCCCGTCCCGCCCCAACACCGGCACCAGCCGGTCATTTTGGTAATTTTTTCGGATGGAAAGAAATGGAATTTGAATGGTCCTGATGGTTTTCGGCGCTATTGGCATGATCTGAGGAAAGATCCTAAAATTGTTAAGCTAAGAGAAAGAGACAATCATTAAATAATTTTGTATGGCTGACGGATGACCATTGTGTATCCATGTTTCTGCGCCCAAACTCCATGCGTGCGAGCTTGTGCTCAGCTTTCAGGGCCGGAACATATCTCATAAGTTCATTTCTTTTTGTATTTTAACCGTTCAATGTCCGCCAAACTGTGGTGCGACTGACATTTTTGTCCACAACAGTTTGCAAGTCGCGCAAACTTTTAAGACTGTTACTGGCATTTCTTAAAATTTTTCGCTCATCCCGGTCAGAAAGTATTTTTTTTTTTCATTCTGATCGCTTATTAGAGCCATAAGTATCAGGACCTTTTAAAAAATTTTGAATTAGCCTATGGCTCCTGCCCTGTTTACGTGCAATTTCTCTTCCACTACGGCCATCATCCTTGTAAGCGGTTATTTCACTTTTTCTAGATCTGTTAAACTTGTTCCTCGTGGCATGTGTTTCTTACTTAAAAATTAAACCACTTATTCTCAAAAATTGTATTGATCTTATCGCTTGCACACTTAAAAACGCACTAATTGCATGTGGCGTTATAATTGTGAAACACCGCGAAAACAAAAGTACCGTTATCTGGACAAATCTCAAAGTTGGTGTGCATTCTTATCTCATCCATACACTTACTTTCGTAGAAGAACAGACCAGCAAAAAAAATTACTGTTACAGAGATAAAACAAAATAATGGGTGGCGTTATAAATATGAGAGACTACGTCTTACCACCCGTCGCCTCTTTAATAGAGCCAAGAGAGACAAATTATGGGATGAATACCGTGAAAGCCTCACCTTGTACAGCAAGGAAATCAGAAAGGCCAAACGCAGGAACTATAGGGACTTCTGCGAAAGCATAACAAGCACGACAGAAGGTGCTCGGCTCCGTAAAGCACTGTCCAAACGGGCACCGGAGGCAAATCTAGCCTTGAAGCGTAGGGACAATACCTTTACGACTAGCAACATGCAAAAGCTAGCGCTTCTGTTTGAGACGCTCTTCCCAGGGAATATACCCTGTCATTCATGCGAAACACATGAGACAGAAGTTCAACACAGACCGACGGCTCTTGACTGGGCAAGCGCAAAGTCAGCAGTCACGATGGAGAAGATAAAATGGGCACTTGGAACTTTCCAGCCTTACAAATCTCCAGGTCTGGACGGCATGTCACCAGCATTCCTCCAACAGGAACAGGACAGACTCCTGCTAACACAGAGTACGCTGCAAGCTACCCAGCATGCATATAGAGCAGGCCGTTCTACGGATATGGCACTTTACGAACTGCACCGCACCCTGCGGTCGGCAGTAATAAACAAAGAAGTAGCAGTTTGCGCATTTTGAGATATTGAGGGCGCCTTTGACAACACGTCACACGATGCTGTCAGGGCTGCCCTAAATAGAAGAGGCTTGGATATTCAAGCATTGTCAAGGCTATGCTGATGACATTGTGATAATAGCACGAGGCAGGTATGAAGAAACTCTCACATACGGAACCATTGCATGGGGGGATAAGGCGCAGCAAATCACTGTGCGGAAACAATTAATAAATTGCAAAGAATGGCCTGTGTAGGAATCACGGGAGCGATGAGGACCTGTCCCACATCGGCTCTAGAGGTCCTGTTGGCGATCACACCACTCCATCATATAATTAGGCTACAACAGAAAGCAACCCTATTAAGAATGTCGGTTGAAGGAGTTGGCAGAGGACACATTCTTAGCCAACTTGATGCAGATATGTTATCAGGTAAACTCCCCCTACTGACCCAACCAAGGGACGATATGAAAACCGAGCACATGTTCGAGCGAGAGCTTCCAGTCCACCTTAGCAATAAGAAGGAGTGGACATCTCTTGAAGAGGTCCAACAAATGAAATCACACACCATAAAATGGTACACCGATAGATCCCTGACAAACCAAGGCTCTGGCCTTGGAGCGACAGGCCCTCGGTTAACATATCATGAGCCCTTAGGCAAGCACACTAGCATTTTTCAAGCTGAGGTATGTGCTATTGGAAGATGTGTAGACTTTAATCTGAAACGTAACTATCGGAACAGGGAGATAGTTATCCCATCCGATAGTCAAGCAGTAATTAAGGCACTTAGTTGGACTGAAATCAGGTCAAAAGTAGTTCGTGAGGTACGAACCAAGCTAGACAGTCTGGGATCACATAATAGGCTAGCCCTAAGATGGGTCCCCGGACACGATGACATAGCAGGGAACGAAGAGGCGGACAAGCAAGCAAGACTGGGGGCGGCAACACCCCTCAAAGGACCCGAGCCGTACTGTGGAGTAGGTAGAAGTACAATACGACAGGAACTTAGAAATGAAGGGAGACACCTGCGGGAAATGAGCTGGGCAAGGACTCCAGGACTCAGGCAAGCCAAGTGTCTCTTAGGTAGCTACAACCTAAAACGATTCAAGCAGGTTATAGCCATGCGGAAAAATAGACTCAGGATGCTCACCGGACTTTTGACAGGACATTGTAGACTAAGGGGTCACCTAGCTAAACTAGAAATAGCCAGTAGTGGCGCATGCAGATTCTGTGACATGGGAGAAGAATCCTCCTTGCACATAATAGCGGATTGCATGGCCATAGCGAGAAAAATAAGTAGTTTTCTGGGGAAAAAACGTCATCCAACCTAATGACTTGGAGACCATCGATCCAGCAAAAATACTAGCTTTTATGCAAGAGCTGGATCTGATGGAAGAACTATAAGCCAAGAAGGGGGCACAATAGATCTCTCAGGTCGCAGTGCTATTCTTCTTCTTTATTGGCACTACAATCGTAGGTCAGTTTTGGCCGCGTCCAGAAGCCTCCGCCATTCGTCTCTGTTTTGCGCACGACGGCGCCAGTTGTCAATTCCGAGTTGCTGCAGGCCGTCATCAACTTGGTCTTTAAACCGTGTTAAAGGTCTCCCTTTTTTACGAGTTCGTTCCAGTGGCACCGACACAAACGTTTTCTTGCTGGAGCTTCTTCTCCCATTCGGACGACATGACCTAGCCATCGTAGCCGCTGGATCCGCTTATCTATAGGCATGTCACAATAGAGCTCATACAGCTCGTCGTTGTAGCGTAGCCGGTATTCACAGTTTACACGGCAAGGTCCAAAAATCTTACGAAGGATTTTCCTCTCGAAAACACTCAGGCTCTGTTCATCATTGTTTGTCATCGCCCATGCTTCGGCGCCATATAAAAGTACGGGCAGGATGAGGGTCCTGTAGATGGTTATTTTCGTTTGTCGAGATAGGGCTCTGCTTCTCAATTGCCTACTTAGCCCAAACTAGCACCTGTTTGCAAGAGTAATCCTTCGTTTGATCTCAACGCTGACTTGATTTCTGGAGTTAATGCTGGTTCCCAGATAGACAAAGTCCTTAACTACTTCGAAAGTGTAGCTGTCGATGCTTACGTGTTGTCCAAGGCGCTGAGACTCACTGCAAGTCGACACAAGGTACTTTGTTTTGTCCTCGTTCACTGCTAGACCAACTCGCTTTGCTTCTTTCTCAAGATTGGAGAATGCAGCACATACGTCACGATTCTTTAGACCAATAATGTCTAGGTCATCGGCGTATGCCAGCAGCATCACACTTTTGTATAAAAGAATGGTGCCACTACGATGGATGTCTGCGGCTACAATTATTTTCTCAAGCATGAGATTGAAGAAGTCGCAGGACAAGGAATCACCTTGTCTAAAACCTCGTTTGGTTTCAAAGGGTTCAGAGAGGTCTTGTCCTACCCGCACTGCGCTGTTGCTGTTGATATGCATTCTGCATAGCCGAATGAGCTTTGCAGGGATACCAAAGCTAGACATAGCGGCATACAGGTGACTCCCTATAATGCTGTCGAAAGCGGCCTTAAAATCAACAAAGAGATGGTGTGTGTCAATTTTATATTCTATGGTCTTTTCCAGGGTTTGTCGTACTGCGAAAATCTGGTCTATCGTTGACCTTCCAGGTCTAAAGCCACTCTGATAAGGCCCAATCAAATTGTTGACGATGGGCTTTAGTCTTCCACACAGCACACTTGATAGGACCTTATATGCGATGTTGAGAAGGCTGATCCCACGGTAGTTGGCGCAGATAGTGGGATCACCTTTCTTATGGATAGGGCAAAGAATACTGAGCTTCAAGTCATCGCGCATGCTTTCGGCGGACCATATTCTGCTGAGGAGTTCATGCTCATTTATAAGCTCCTCGCCTCCAGTTTTGAAAAGTTCGGCTGGCAGACCATCAGCTCCTGCTGCTTTGTTGTTCTTTAACCACTGGACGGCCTTCAAAACTTCACTATAGTCCGGTGGGGGTACAACGACTCCATCATCGACGACTGGTGCATCGGGATCAGTTTTAGAGGTACTGCTGTTGCTGTTAAGCAGACTTGAGAAGTGATCCCTCCATAACCTCAGTATACCTTGTACATCTGTGACCAGATTTCCGTGTTCATCTTAACAGGAACCAACCCCGGTCTTGAAACCTTCTGTCATGCGCTGTACTTTTTTGTACAATTTTCGGGTCATGTTCCTGTCGTGCAGCTCTTCCATATCCTCGTACTCTCGTCTTTCCGCCTTTTTTTTTTCCTCCTAAAAAGACGTCTCTCTTCTCTTCTCATCTCCATATATTGCGTCATGGCAGCTCGCGTCGTTCGCTTCTGTAGAGTGGCCCGATATGCTGCGTCTTTTCCTACAGTGGCGGCGTGACACTCCTCGTCATACCAACTGTTTCGTAGCGGACGATGAGGGCCTATGATTTCATCCGCAGCATTGAGTATGAGATGTGTTTCCATTGTGCGCATATATCATCTGGTTGGGAATCGTTTTGCCCAAGCAAATTCGAGAGTCGAGTAGCGTAGGAGCTGGCTATCCGTTGCGAGTGCAGCCTATCGACGTCAAGCATTCTATGTATACCAGGTTGCACGGGTATTTTTGCACTGAGGCGCGTGCGTACCTTTGCTGCTACGAGGTAGTGGTCCGAGTCGATGCTAGCTCCTCGTATACTCCGTACGTCTAGTATACTGGAAGCGTGCCTTCCGTCAATCACAACGTGATCTATTTGGTTTCGAGTTTTCCGATCAGGGGATAGCCAGGTTGCTTTATGGATGTCTGAGTGCTGAAATCTAGTGCTACTTATATCCATGTTCCGTGCCGCAGCGAAGTCAATTAGCCTCATTCCATTTTCGGAGGTTGAGCCAAAAACTCCATCTTTCCCCACCTTGGCATTAAAATCGCCTAACACGATCTTAATATCATGACGGGGACAGCGCTCATAGATGTTGTCGAGCTGCTCATAGAATTTGTCCTTAACATTTTCGTCCTTCTCATCCGTCGGGGCATGTGCACAAATTAAGCCAATATTAAAGAATTTGGCTCTGATGCGGATTGCAGCCAGTCGCTCGTTGACTGGTGTGAAACTAGAGACAAGATGTCGTAGTCTCCCTCTAATCGCAAATTCAACACCGAATTCATGCTTTGTCGCATGGCAGCTGTAGTAGAAAACGTTTTAAAAAAACGTAGTTTAAAACGTTTGCGGGGTTCGTCATCAAAATGGGGGCTTCTTTTGTCGCAGTGCTATTACCCCCAACATAATATATAAATAATAATAAAAATATTGCAGTCACTTAATACTGCTGAGATAATAACCACAAAAAATTTGCAAAAATCTTTTTACAAACTATATCGCAGTTTAATTCGACTTATTTAATTACATCATTTTGAATTGTTTTGCAATATTTTAAAAAAAAACAAGAACATTTTTTGAAGTCAGTTTTTTCTCTGGCGAAACGCATGTAACTTATTAAACTGTACTATATATGGGTAAGAATGAACTTAGGATACTCACCGGTCTCTTGAACAGACACAGTAGACTAAGAGGTCACCTAGCAGAGCTAAGAATAGCCAGTAGCTACGTATGCAGGTTCTGCGACATTTATGGGGAATCCTTCTTGCATATTTAAGCAAAATGCGAAGTCATCGCAAGGAAAACACATCATCCAATTGAGTGACTTTGTGACCATCAACCCATCAAAATAAACTTGCTTTGCAGGAACTGGGTCTGATAGAAGAGGTATTGGCTAAGAAGGGGGTACAACAGATCTCTCAAGTCGCAGTGCATTCACCTCCGACTTAGAAATAACAAGCTTAAGATAAACAAGTAAAAACGTTGCAGTCGGACGCAACCGACTGCGGAATACTTTGATACCAGTAAAATAACGGATGATAAGGAGTCTGCTTGCAAAGGAGTGGGCCGGGTAGTAAACATCGCCAGCTATCATGTTACCAAATTTGGTGACTTTTGCTCAAAAGCTGTGAAAGATAACTTAACTTCAAAATGTAAAAGGTGGGCGGCAGAGGTGGGCGTGGCATACAAATTTTTGAATCAAATGTTTTTAACTGTCACTATCTATCTTCCTACCAAGTTTTTTGGCTCTAGCTCAAAAACTGTTAAAGATATAGCCGATTCCGATTTTATAAGGCGGGTGGCTTTGGTGGCCATGGCATCCAAAATTTTGATGCAGATCTTTGGTAGATGTTGCCTTCTATCTTTCTACCCAATTTACGGGCTCTAGCTTAAAAACTATTAGAGATATCGAAATTTCCGATTTTAAATGGTGGGCGGCAGAGGTGGGCGTGGCATCCTAATTTTTGATGCAGACCTTTTGTAGATGTAACCACATATCTTCCTACCAAATTCGGTGACTCTAGCTCGAAAAATGTGAAAACTATAGGCGTTTCCAATATCAAGTAGAAGGGGGGATGGGGGCGGAATCAGGGGGCGTGGAATCCAAAATTTTGATGCATTTTTTTGGGGAACGTCAATATCTATCTTGACACAAAATTTGGTGGCTCTAGCCCAAAAAATGTGAAAACTATAGGCGTTTCCAATTTCAAGGAGCAGGGATGATGGGGGCGGAAGGAGTGGGCGTGGCATCCAAAATTTTGATGCACTTTTTTGGGGAACGTCAATATCTATCTTGACACAAAATTTGGTGGCTCTAGCCCAAAAAATGTGAAAACTATAGGTAATTGCAATTTCAAGGAGCAGGGATGATTAGGGCGGAAGGAGTGGGCGTGGCATCCAAAACTTTGATGCAGTTTTTTCAGAGACGTGACTAGTTATCTGCGTGCAAAATTTGGTAAATCTAGCTGTAAGAATGTGAGGAATATTTGGTTTTATCGGTTTTCAGTTATCGAATTTATCGATTTCTCATCCTCCTAGTAGGCGTGGCAACCCAATCTTAACACTTTAGCTGAACCGTCTATAGACAAACATAATTGCATTTCAATTTCAATAATAATCATTATTTTTGAGTAATTTTTTAATATTTTTTATTAGAACATAATCATATTAATTGATCAAAACAAATAAAAATCAAATACTTTACTTATGATTTTTAGTTATATCGCTCAACATAAAACTCAACAGTGATGGATAGTTTCTGCGTTAAATTTTCGCCACTATTATTGCATAACCTTGTGATGGCGCTAAAAAGCTACCCACGAATATACATTTTATATACACCATTGAACCCATAAAATAAGAAACAAGGGTATAGTGGTTTTGTGCAAAAGTATGAATTAACATGCAGACCAAACAAACGCACAGAGGGACAGACGGACGCATAGACGGAGATGGCTAATTCGACTCGGCTGTTGATGCTGATCAAGAATATATATATTCTTTATAGGATACAAGATGCTTCCTTCCGCCTGTTACACACATGAGCACAAAACCATTATACCCTTTTTACCCATTTCATGGGTGTAAAAACAAACATGCCTGAGGGTATGTCTACAAAAATCGTCTAAGGCCCAATTTCTCAATGTCCAGTTAAGCTTGCAGCTAGTTGACTGCGGAATAACTATCGAGCTATCCGGGAAATAATAAATTTGGTTTTCTCAAAGCCAAAGTTGCCAATCATCGATATATCACTTTATGTGACTTTCAAACTGCTGCATGATGCACATCATATGTATATACAATTACTTTCTATGAGGCCTGTTGTAAACAGCGTTGAGGGAAACCAATTTTAGTTGTTGAGGAGCATGTGTTTGTATACGTAGAAGACTCAAATAAGCCTTTTGAAAATTTGCTTCATAAAAAAAAAAAAAAAACAGTGCAAGTGTCAGCTTGAGTCAGCTGTTCGCCTTACGATGATTGTACTGATATTTATATATCGTTACTTAGCATCGGTATAAGTATTAACCGGATCTCCATGCATCGGATAAGTAGGTGCTAACCGAACATTGAGAAACTCAAATTCGACTAAACTTAGAATAAGTTGACTAACCGGACATTGAGAAATTGGGCCTTAATAATTGAAGCAACATTATATATTGTTGTCTACTATTTTGGCTATTATACAATAGTTATATAGACACTGCTTAAGTGCATTTAAAAATCAAATAAAACTAAGCAGTCTGAATATTCTATTAAAATAATATAAGTTGGTATATTCAATTTTATTGAATTCTATACTTACGTATAGACACTGTAACGTTGTAACAATCGTTTTACAGTGAAGTCAATTGACTCACAGCCAAACTTAAAAATGTCTATTGAAACTTTAGATATTAGTGGTGTTTTGGTGCCGCGTTCAGTTGTTGCCATAATTGGTGATGGAGCCTGCCTTTTTAGATCTATTTCCTACCTTTTATTTGGTAGGCAAGGGTTCCATGGCACCATACGCCAACATATTGTAGCCCATGTTGTAACCAACTGGGAAACTTTTGCTTGCTTCAGCTTAAACTTAAATGGAGAGTGTTATAGCTCTTTTGAATAACATGAGTGCGCTATGTCAAATTCATATACTTATGGTACTGCATGTGAGCTTTAAGCAGCAGCAGAAATTTATGCAGTAAATTTTCAAGTTTTTCAAAATGGAAACGTATTACAAGCATTTGGAAATATTATGCATCCTGTAAAGAGATTGCGTTTTACCGGTCCATAAATGAATGGACATTTTGATGTTTATATTCCTTTAGAGGAAGTATTAGCTCAAGGTTCTAATACGTCAAGTGAATGTAAAACTAAAAATGATAAAAATCTCGTTACAAGACGTAGTCGGATCACGAAAACATTCAGTTGAAAAATATCAAAAAGATTTCAGGTTAATTTATTTATTTCGTATCTATCTACTATTGCTAAAATTTATATAAACTATCGGCGCAGTGAAGCAAGCATGACACTTACTAGTATTGTATAAATTGGTAAAAAAAAAAAAAAAAAGTTGGCGAGTTTATTGAAAATTTTTTCTGTTTGCGCTCGTTTTAACGATTTGGCAAAAAACAAGGTTATTTACGGAGCCTCTTATTAACACGTCTGCTTTCTTTGCTTTCTTCTGCTGGCCACCTGGTGTGACTAATAGCGTATTTCCACTGCTCCGTTTCAGTAAATTTTAGCTGTAACTGACGAAAGCTGTTTCCATCGCTCTGTTACTGAACCTCCGTAAAAATATCAGCTGTTCGGTTTGTTTTGCTTTGTATTTTCTGCACAAAAATGAGAAAAACTAACCGAAATGTGCATTGCAAATAAGTAACAGCGTATTGCCAACTTTTATGGCTTATTTTTAATGCCTACAAGCTTTATTGCTTGCATTGCAGAAGCAGTACAAGTCCATTTTCGTATATACGTAATAGTTATACTAAACTGCCATAAGTGCAACAAAATTATCCGCCCACAGTTTTAAAAGCAATCCTTTGAAACTTTGCTCCCAGTTCAATTGTTTCCTACGATTATCCATCAAAAAAACTAAATTTTTAATTATATTTTGAATATTACTATATATTGCGCCTACCTATTCACAATTTCTGGTACTCACAATCATCTGTTTTGCGACTGTTACATTAAAAGTGCCCATTAACAGAGATGTTTTATCGAACAAGTGTTCAAATGTTAATATTTACGGTCAGTTTTACTTCAGTTAATTCCTTATGGGAGAATACATGCAAACTGAACCTCAGTTACTGTTAACTAACATAACTGAGAATAACTGAGCAGTGGAAATACGCTATTATATTGAGTGAATATTTAGATAAAGGGTATTTGAGATCTGCGTAGCTTGTGCGTCTCAGCCACAACACCAGCAAGTGTGCCTTCGCTTATCTTGTTGCGTTTTGCCTATTGCTTCAATCCGCTTGCTGCTGCGTAACACAGGAAAGTAGTAGAGACTTAAGCTAACTATTCGTAATTAAATAACTTAACGCAAGATGGATACCTTTAATAACAAACACCATATATAGTAAAATGTGTTTATCATGAATATATATATTTGTAATTTCAGGGTCTATAACTGAATATTGGGACACACAACACACAACAGCCAAACCTAACTTTATCACCGACAAAGCAAACTTGGAACAACTCGCAAAATTAACAGAAGAACTCTCCCTACAGATACCAACAAGCACAAACATAAACAAAGAAGCAGCTACAATACACAAAATAATAATTTTTAGAGCGCACAGAACAATCCCCCAAACACAAACTATGATCCGCCCCCACAAAACCCTCTGGTGGAATAAAGAGAGAAATTAAAACAGAAAACACCATACAATTTACAAAGGCTAACGCACTATTCAGACTAGTCCTGAAAAAATCCAACAAAAAAAAATGTACTAAGCAATTCACCGAGCAAATAGCCCCCGACACACCACCCAAAAGAGTTTGTAGCAATATTAGAAGATATTGCGGGCTTAACCTCGAAAAACACATCCACTACATCGTCAAACAAAACACAAATACACACTCCACCAACAAACAAGAAATTGCAGAACTTTTTTGCAAAAACTTTTCAGAAGCAGCATCCGACTGTAACTTCACCATCAAATTCAACAACCCAAAACGTACAGTAGTGCTGGGAGTAGCATCGATCTAACATCGATATATCGATGCTTCCAAAAATATCGAAAGTATCGATGATGCTTACTTCGATCTTCGATATATTGCCATCCTTATAGTGCATTTACACTGGCGCCGCTAAAAAAGCCTTATAGCGCATATACACTTGCGCCGTAAGCAACGCCTTTAGCATTTCGCCTTAAGGTCTTCGATATTTTTGAATTTAGCGACTTTTTCTCGATCTGCTAGATCGCCGCTATTCTACCGGCTCAAATAAAGACCTTTTTTTTACCGATGAATCGATACTTTTGGTCAAATTACTGATTGCGGCAACAGGAATCAGCTGATTCAAAATCAAAACAAATGTGCAAGTAAGTACAATTATTGAAAATATGAAATATTTTTATTATGATTGTAATTAAACTATTTATTTTCAAGTGGATGTCGGACAAAAGCGGAAGCGCTGGTCAGAAAGCTTGGAAAGCATTTTAATAGAGATATGGATGGATAAAGCCGATGAGCTGCGTTCATGTGGAAATGGCGAAGGCACTGAACTCCTTGAACAAATCCTCATTTAATTTTGTCACATTCATCTCCCAATAACAACCATTGCGCTCGAGCATCCAGACACTTCGCGTGCTAATACAGTCGAACTGCGACAACATATTTAGCGCAGCTGTTGCTGCTGCCGTTTCTTAATTTTCGCAATCAATAAAATTGCTTAAAATCTGAACGCAATTATTTCCAGTATTTATAATGCTATCACCAATTTGCGTGGCCAGCATCAATAAATTTAAATTTTGATCAATTTTTAAAATTTCTTCTTCTTCAGCAATCACAACAAAAGTTAACAAAAAACATCTGATTCTAAAGACTTTTTGCCAATGTAAATGACTTTCGCCGCTAACCACTAAGTCTTTTTTTAGCGGCGCCAGTGTAAATGCACTATTAGACAATTTTTTCCCATCACTTTAAAACAAATATAGCGAGATAAGGCTGAGGTAATTTGCAACTTTTAACAATTAAATTAAAATACTCATGTAATACGCAAGTTTCTTAAGTTCAAGGACAAAGGCAAAGGTAAATATTTTTACGTCATTTTGTTGCCTTACTTGTGAGGCTGCACCTTTTGCATATTCATCAAATGTGATAGATGGGAACAATACGAAGAAAACTAATAAAGAGAATGAAACACCAGATAAAAGGACAAAATATGGGATGTCCGCGGTGTGGGATTTTTTCCAAAAAGTCTGCGGATGGCAAATCCGCTGTATGTTTAAAATGTGGCAAAGCATACCAAACCCGTCGTAATTCAAAAAATGTAACCAAGCATTTTCAGCGAATGCATCCAAATTTAAGCACCACTGAGGTTGTGGAACCGACGGCTGCTGGCTCTATTTTAACGCTTTTGGAAATTAAATACGATGCATCATCAGCAAAAAAAAAACTGGCACTGGACTGTGCAGTGACTTATTTTATAGCTACTGATCTTCGGCCATATTCTGTGGTGGAGAACACGGGCTTTTGGCATTTGGTAAGCACGCTACCAGCTGCCATCGCGAATGTATGTTTGCAAAATGTTCGCAGAGATGAAGCAGAAATTACGCACCATCCTTGATCAGATAGATTACGTCGCTATAACGACTGATGGCTGGACTTTAAGAGCCAATGAAAGTTATCTGACAGTCAGTTGTCATTTTATAAATAATGATTTTGATATGCAGGCAGCAGTTCTGTCAACTGCGAAATTAACACATTAAGGACTGCCCATAGATTGACTCGTACGGTTTTAATGAAATTTTGAAATATATGCACACACACCTGAAATATGACATGGGTATTTAAATACCCGACAGGCATTGGTGTGTTGGTTTGACTTTAATTTTGTATTTCTGCAGAAAAGCACCGCGCGCAATTATGGTGTCATTTTGTATTAATGTAAATACGGCTCTGTGCGCCAAATATTCTTTGAAACTGTTTGTCATGCTGCCAATGTGTTCTTCCCCGAAATCAGCCACGAAATGTGTACGTATGCAACTTAAAATTGTGTTCTTCCCCGAAATTAGCTAGAAAATGTGTATGCGGGAATGCAGGAGCCAATGTATCAGATTATTGGTGTTTGCGTAGTGCACACGCTAAATAAATACAAAAACTTCTACATATTAGAAGTTTTTGCTTGTGAATACTGATGAAGATAGCGATGGCAGCGATAACTTTAGTCAACACGCAGACACCGTAGATATCATCATAACGCCACCCGATGCCGATGGCAATGAGTTATAATGTTATATTGTTGCACGATTGGAGATACCTCGCGAGATTGCCGGACAGTTCGAAATCGAATGTGTTTACGATGACAGGAACGTACACATGCCTTCTGTCGGTAATGATGATGATAATAAGGATGGCGTAAATGAGCCCGAAGATGACTCAGAAGAAGGTGATGATACGCCGGTGGTTGCAACATCTAGTGGTCGTGGCCGTAAATCAAAACCTGGATCAAGGAAGGCACAGAAGAGACCTCGAATCGATGAAGGAATGAAACCCAAATGGTCTCGGTCGCAATATTATCAATTCGATAAGATTCCATTCGATGATACGGCAGCTTCATACAAAGCGTTGTATGAACAGATTGGCGCTATGAACCCTATGCAGCTTTGGGAAAGGTTCATCGATGAGGAGGTGTTGAACTTGTTGGTCACTTCTACCAATCAATATGCTGCGAACAATAATTGTCCATCATTCATTACATCAGTTACCGAGATGAAAAAGCTTTTGGGAGTGTTGTAAATCACCGGTTACCACACATTGCCACAAACATATGGTTATTGAATGATTTGTTGAACAAGAAATTCGTTCAACTCGGTGTATTCTCTCATAACCTTTCCCTTGATGAACAAATGATAGCCTACTACGGCCGGCATTCGTGCAAAATGTTTCTCAAGGGAAAACCCATTCGTTTCGGGTACAAGTATTGGTGTTTGGCATCGGCCGAAGGCTATTCCTTACGCTGGTGCATCGGAAAAGGAGGATCCAAGTCTCGGGCTGGGAGAAAGGGTTGTCATATCGCTTCTATAGCATTTGGAGAACCGCGCCAAGCAAGTTTGTCAAACGATGGATTCTTCTCTTTGGGAACTGTTCGTGATAATCGCATCAATCATGCCCATTGATGAATGTCAAGGAAATGCGAAAGAACGACTTCTGATTTTCGTTTCGATAAAAACATTTCTATACTCGCTGTGCGTTGTAACGATAATGCGGTAAGTTATACACACTCTTATTTTTTCGTTCATCGTGGATATGTTCTGTATTCATTCTTATATTTTCAGGTCGTGACCTTACTAACGAATTTCTTGAGCCATACACCAATGGCGAGTGCGAAACGCTATGATCGAAAACAACGGAAAATGGTCACGATTGAACAGCCCCATTTGGTTAACCAATATAATCATCGCATGGGAGGTGTGGACCTTATTGACAACGCACTCAACAACTATCGAATTCGGATTCGTGGCAAGAAGTGGTATTGGCCATTGATTACAAACGGCTTCGACGCGGCTATGGTAAATGCGTGGAAGTTGCATTGCCTTTGTCGCAAGTATGAAGGGAAGTCCCCGATGTCTTGATGCGAATTCCGAGTGGAGGTTTGCGAATCGATTATGATCAAGTCGAATTATAATCATCCTGGTAGAACGTCGACTTCCGGGGAACAACTGGAAATGCGTTACGATCGTATCGATCATATTATCGGAAAGCTGAATATTCGTCATCGTTGTCCGCAATGCGGTGGCAAAACAGAATATGTTTGCTTGAAGTCGAACTTGCACCAAGCTTACTGGCTTACCACGACGGTGTTGCACCAGAGAAGACGATAATTGCTAAAGCTAAATAATTTCATTTTTATAAATATTATAATTCTTCAATAAAATTGTGATTCGGAACTGTTTTTCTGTTGAGATCGCTGAAACTTGTGTGTGTTTACTGAGTAGAGAAAAGGTTTTTTGTTGGCACGCGGTTGACGCGAGCCTGAGTTTTTCTTCCAGCTGCCGAATCATGAATCATTTATACTCTTTCGAAATATGTGTACATATTTTGTATGTAAATGCGCAACTGCATGGTAGTTGTGTTACAAAATTGTTTGCTGGTGTCATATAGCTAATATCTCGAAAGAGTATGTATGACCAGAAAGTGCAAAACAAGAAATTGCCTGTGTTTTGGAGGCAGATTCAAATGCGCGCCAAATTTTAATTTTAAATATTGGCTGTCGGCATTTATTATGTATTTAATTATGAATTTTAAGGGTCAAGAGTACATAATTATATACCTATTAAAATATATAAATTATTATTAGTCATATTATGAACTATGGACAATGCATCTTATTGATTAAGATGAATTTTAAAGATGAATAAAAAATTATAAATTAATGATATTATTTTTATAGCTATACTTACTTTTTATAAAATTGCTAAAAATCATGTAAATTGATGCAGGTCAAGAATAGCCAGGCAATTGCTACGCATACATTCAAATGTACTGCACATGAACATACACATGCACACACACATTGATACGCGTTGCTAGAAAAGTAACAAAATTCCAAATCCCTTGAGAGCCACCAAAAACTGAAAAAATATGCATGCGCACATACACACACACATATATATGTGTATGTAGGTATACATTCACCCTAATGATTTTTGCTTCATTTGAGCTCGGAGCCACCAAATACAGAAAACATGCACATGTGTTGTTGGTGTTCGTACTCTGCTGCTGCTATCCCCCTTTCACAATATACAGTCACTCAGAGCAAACAGTATACAGAAACATACATACATATGTATATACACCTAACGGCGATCATGTCGCTGACATACAGACGTATACACAGCAAATTGGGCTATTGGATTTTTTGCGTTTGACTCCTCTATGTATACCTACTTAATGCTGAAACGCTGCAATGGGCTCGTGAACACCACAATTGTTTTCTAGCTGTTCATTAATTTTGCTGTTGATTCGTGGTCGCTTCTGTCGGGCATGCCGGCCAGCAATTTCCAAACTGTCCCCAAAGCATCTGTTTGTTTACGCAGCTATCCGCACCAAACAACAACAAATGCAGTTTCATCTCTTAATGTTAAATCTCTTTAATCAATTATGCTCTGCGCAGCATAAGAGAAAATTAACGTAACTTTCATAACTGTTGTTTGCATATGCTCGTCGTTGTTATTTTTATCTTGCATTTTCTATTGCTTGCCCTTGGCCTTTAGCTGAGTGCAAGCAACTGCTGCAATTCGGCTGCAAATTAGTTCAGTTCGATCGCTCAAGAATTTATGTCGCGGCACGGTATTCGACACCGCCTGCCAAATCATTTTTTGCATTTAATTATTACACAGCTCAAGTCGGAGCTTGCAATAAACAATTAAAACATTTTGTAACTAAGTTTAAGTTCGGCCACGAAGGCAAATAAATTATATTTATATTAATGCAAATTTCGGTGCATTTATATTCATTTACTTTATAGTTCGGAATTTCGATAGCTAATGAAAAAGCTTAATAGCTCAACATTTGGTGACCCCGACGTGATCAGCTCTGTATTTGTTTAAATAAATACAAATTATTTAAATTAAAGAGTTAATACAGCGCGCGCCCGCGCTCTTTGCATCGTTTTCGCTTTTCTCGCTTCGCTCTGTGTTCTCTTTAGCTTTTGCTATAACAGTTTCAGCAGCCGTTTCTGCATTGTTATTGCTGATTTCATTTTGCATTCGCTTGTGATTAAAGTGTTTGCCCTCAAATTGACACTGTGATTTTGGTGCAATTTACATTACGATTCTACCAGCTGCATTGCCATTGACATCACGTCGTTTGAACGTCAGTGCATTTAAAGCTGTAATGTATTAAAGCGTTAGTGGAGGCAATAAAGTGACAGTGTTTGGCATTTACTGAACATTGAAATACACCGTGCAAGTGTTTGACAACCAGTGAGCCTAAAACTGTATCCCGCAAGTGTATGACATTCAGTGTAGAGGTGGGCACCGCCTGGGCTTTTATCGGGTACCCGTGTACACCCTCGGGTACCCGTTGTTACGGGCTGAAAAATCGAATTTCGGGTTGGGTTCGGGTGGGTGTGGGTTAGGCCGCTCAACCCGCTTTACCCGAAACAATTTGAGCCAACTTCAGTTCATTTAGCTGGACTATTTTTAAACCCTCCGTTTAAAGAGTTAAGTTTTTTTTATCAGAAGAAAGAAAAGATCATTTTTTAGAAACAGTGAAATGCATGATGTTTGACAATCGCGAAATGTTTAAATACAATCTTGATGACTCGCAAATTGAAAACTCTTCGCTAAACACAATTCACGAGTTCCAAGAGTTTTTAACACGCATCAACCAAAAAAAATAAAACTTGAAAACAATGCCAAACTGAAAAATATTATGCCACAACTTCTCATTTAAACTTGACAATTCTAGAATTTTGGAAACATGCAACTGACCTCAAAATCTTGCAAGTTGTGGCTAAAAATATATTATGCATTCCTGTTAGCTCACCGACAAGCGTGCGAGCTTTTTCTTCATCTAGTAAAATTCTCAATGAAAAACGCACAAGACTCTCAAGAGCAAATTTGGATAAGTTACTTTTTTGTACAAAAATATGTAATTTTATTTAATAATATAAAAATTAAGTAAAAAAAAGTTCTAATTTTTTCGGGCGGGTTGGGTTCGGGTATGATTTTTTTTTTTGTCATCGGTTGCGGGTTAAGATTGGCATTGCGGCCCATGGGCCGTGTCGGTTTGGGCGCGAAAAATTAAGTCCATGCCCATCTCTAACTCAGTGACTCCTAAGCTATATATTTAAAGTGCGTGTATAAACGTATATTTCAAGATGCAAAATACTGCTGAAGGGCCAAAGCCATTGACGAGCAGGTAAAACGGATGGCCAAGGCAATCGCTTCGGAGCAATATGTGCATCTTAGCGGAGAAGAGTTGGCTGTTCGGCTTAAGGCTCTACAAAATGCTCAGTAGGCATTTAGCAATGTGCATAACGCATTGGAGGAGCTGGACAACGATGAAATTGGAAGTGATTTACTTGAATCTTTTGATGATCTGTCCATCGTGGTTGAAACTAGCTTGCGTCGCGAAATTAGTAAACGAAAGTTATCGTCGCCTTTGTGTTCTACTATGAGGCAAGATGCAATACACATTGTCACAAAGCAGCATTCGATTGCCTGAGAAGTAGCTTCCAGAGTTTAGCGGAGGATACGCAAAGTTTGCAGATTTTAATTGCAGATGTGGAGAAGTTTCAGCATTTGCGATCGTGCCTGAAAGGACCAGCCTTAGACAGTGTTTCTTCGTTGGAAATCAGGAGCACTAACTATCCAGTTGCATTAGAGCTAGGTTAAAAGCGGTGTAATAACAAACGTCTTATTTTCCAGGCACATGTCACTGAGATTTTGGGTTTGGATTGCATCGAGTCGTCGTCAGATGTAAAACTTCGAGCCGTTTCGGATACGGTAAACGCCAACATCCGCGCTTTGCAAAGCCTGGTCAGCGTTGAGCAGATTGCAGGCTTTATCATCGTGCACAGTTTCTTGGAGAAAGTGGACATGGCAACGCTGACCAGATGGGAGGAGACAGCACCGACGGATACTATTCCGACCTGTGCGCAGTTCATGGCATTTCTGGATCGACGATGTCAAAGGTTGAAAAATGTGGAACACGCTATGGCAACGTATACGCCTAGCTCTAAGGTGGAAAAAGTAGCAAAATCGCTAACACCAGTAGAAAAGCCTTTGTCGCTACTAACTCCAGCACAAATGAATGTGTGCTTTGTGAGACCTCTGGCCATTAAATATACAACTTTTCCCATTTTGGAAATCTGACTCCGCAACTGCGTCTTCTCTCTCTTTGCATTAATTGCATGCACAAAAGTCATCGGCTAAAAGAGAGCAGCTCGACTGCCTGCAACCGTTGTAAGACATTGTGCTCTTGGCAACTGCTGTCATAAACGTTAGAAGTCGTATTGGGTTTCTGGTTCCTTGCCGTGCTCTACTCGATTCTGGGTCGCAGGTGCACATTTTTACTTCTCGTTTAGCTCAACAACTCCAGCTGAGCAAGCATCGGTCGAATACTTTGATTTCTGGATTAGGGGAGTCTAGTGTTGCCTCAGAAGGCTATTCAGCGGATATAAGTTTTCAATCGCGAGCATCTGAGTACGCTGCTAGCATCTCAGTTTTAGTAGCTCCGTCTATAACTGGAAATCAGCCGAGCTACGATATTAGCACTGATTTCTGGAGTATACCCTCAAATATTCACTTGGCTGATCCAGAGTTCTTTAAGCCGCAGCAAATCGATCAAAAGGGTTTTGCCAATTCTACAAAAAACTTAACTGGGCTGGATAGTGACAGGAGGAACGTCTTCGACGAGCCCTGCCTCATTGATGGTCACTCGCTCGGTTTCGATGCTAAATCCCAGCCCTGATCACAAGCTTGATGAAATCGTTCGTCGGTTTTTGGAGGTAGAATCTTGTTCGTGTTCAGTTAACGAATCTACCAAGGAGGAACTTGATTGTGAAGCGCATTTTAAACAAACTTTTGCTCGTTTGGACACTGGCGAATATTCGGTTCGCCTTCCAGTCAAGCATGCTATGGATCTGATTGGGGATTCGTATCAGCAAGCATCTCGTCGGCTTTATAATCTGGAACGCAAATTAGACCGTCATCCTGAGTTAAATTCCCAATATTCAGCATTTATCCAAGAGTATGTGGATTTAAATCACATGTCTCTTGTGAAGTTGCACATGCTAAGTCGCTGCAAGTATTATCTTCCTCATCATTGCGTTCTTAAGGAAGACAACTAAGCTTAGAGTTATTCCCTAAATTAAATCCTCATGGCAGGCCCAACTATTTTTTTTATTTTCTTTAAGTTAAATTCTGCCCGGTATATTTCTGGAGGTGTGGTCTGTTTGCTGAGTTTTCTAAGTGTTGTGTCAATGTTTAATTTATTTGTGTTCCAGGGTGGTGTGGTTTGGGGGCAAGGGGCTATGGGCTGGAAGGGTAAATTGGGGAGTCTACTGTAATCTAATATATTAAATTTAGAGCTGCGTTTGAGTCTTTTTGGTGGTCGGTATGTTTTTAGTATTCTAATAATTAGTGAGTTTGTTGCTGTGATCAGGGATTTAGTGAGAGTATTATACGCGGTCACCAATAGTATATTCAAATATATATAAAAATGCATCCATCTTATTTGTGTTCAGTTTATTGAATGAATCTTATAATATATAATTTGTGGCTCTTAGTCTAAGCTGCGCAACTTCGCTGCCAGTAAACGCTGGCAGAGACGTTGGCTTATTATGTATTACTTATATGCTCAGCGCTGATATAAGCGAGAGCGCGAGAGGGAATGTTATATACACATATAAAGAAGGGACGGTCGCGCATGCGAGACATGCTGACACGGCACTTCTACTGCCCGTTGCATACTTGTGTGATCATATTACTTTTGCACTTGAGCTTTGCTTCGGACTTTGGTTTACGTAAACATTGCAGCAAAGTGCTACAATGTGTTTAATATTAAAAGACACTGAGTACAGTGTGTATTATATGTATATGTATATGTGGTACATTTTGGAGGGAGATGTACCTCCTTTTGAAAAATAACGTAGGTATATTTATTTATTAGTTTATAGCAAATATTACTTACATATATTTAGAAAAGTGTAATTAATGAAATATATTTTTATACCCCGAACCCATGAAATGGGTAAAAGGGGTATAATGGTTTTGTGCAAAAGTATGTAACAGACAGAAGGAAGCATCTCCGACCCTATAAAGTATATATTTTCTTGATCAGCATCAACAGCCGAGTCGATATAGCCATGTCCGTCCGTCTGTCCGTCCGTCTGTATGTATGAACGCGTAGATCTCAGAGACTATAAGAGCTAGAGACTTCAGATTTTGCACATAAGCTCATCTAAGTCCTAGGCAGTACAAGTTTGTTTCCGATTTTCGATAACTATTTCCGTTTCCGATATACACATGAGATCGATAACATAAAAATATCGAATATCGAAAATGTAAAAATGGTAGTTGATATAATAGGTAACGATATAACTTTTCTGAAAATTTCATAGAAATCGGTTGAGAAACAACAGAGATATCGAAGATTTAAGTTTAGTCACAGATGCATACAGACAATGACTGTACGCGTTAAGTATAGGGTTCGGGGTATCTCCTAGTCGGGAAATCTCGACTAGAGCCTTCTTACTTGTTATACCCCGAACCCATGAAATGGGTAAAAGGGGTATAATGGTTTTGTGCAAAAGTATGTAACAGGCAGAAGGAAGCATCTCCGACCCTATAAAGTATATATATTCTTAATCAGCATCAACAGCCGAGTCGATATAGCCATGTCCGTCTGTCCGTCCGTCTGTCTGTCCGTCTGTATGTATGAACGCGTAGATCTCAGAGACTATAAGAGCTAGAGACTTCAGATTTTGAACATAAGCTCATCTAAGTCCTAGGCAGTACAAGTTTGTTTCCGATTTTCGATAACTATTTCCGTTTCCAATATACACATGCAATCGATTACAAAAATTTCTCGAATTTGGTAAGTTTAAGAATGGGGGGTTCAAATAATGGGTAACGATATAACTTTTCTGAAAATTTCATCGAAATCGGTTGATAAACACCAGAGATATCGAAGATTGAAGTTTAGTCACAGATGCATACAGACAATGACTGTGCGCGTTATGTACAGGGTTCGGGGTATCTCCTAGTCGGGAAATCTCGACTAGAGCCTTCTTACTTTTTTTTTTAGTTTTGTGCGCTTATTCATTGTATGAATTACAAAGTTTATTTATTTATTTATTTTTGTATACCCCGAACCCATGAAATGGGTAAAAGATCGCTAAGTTTCGGAAATATTGTTTTTAAACATTCAAAGGCTCCAGGAACATCTTTCACTGTCACTTCAATGAACTTCCCACAGATTCCTAATTTGGTATGTAGCGGTGGAAGTAGTATGCTTGAAATATCATGAATAAGGGGTTGATTGTGCAATCTTAAGTTTTGCTGGTTTTCGGCTGTTCTCGCCTCCCAATCAAAACATTTATATTGGTTTCCTTTAAATCGTGTATCCCAATTACACAATTTTTAAATTCAGCTTGGCGATTTCGGTAAGCTGAGCAGTTTACACCTTCTTGCGTAAGTTTTCTGCGCTTCAGAAACGAGCTTAACATTTCCGAGTTACGTTGCGACATCAGCTTCATCCACGGGTGTCCAATCCACATCACCTACGTTGGATTGGTGTATTCAGTGTGGGTACCAGCCATACCAGCAATCGGATGCTTTGGTGGATCGACACCAACGGGGCGTAGCACTGGAAGGACGGCAGTATAGGCCGCAACATACACTTTTTGTTTCAATTTGCGTTTGTTTTAACCGTTACAAGAATTTATGCAGGCGTAACATCTGGTTGCACAATGTCCATTTGGCTCCTTCATCCAAATCATGGGTTTCGCAAATTGAAATTGTGCTCCCTTTCCCTTCATCCAATCCATGAGAATGGTGTAGCAATTTTTGCTCGCATTTTTTGGAGTAAAATCTTCACTTCCAAAAGCGGGCTCATCGAAATAGTTAGTGTATGCTATTTTAAACGCCTCAGTAACTCATTTTTCTCGATCTTGTCTATCTGTTTTTGGCACTATGCGACCACACACAAAACAAAAATCGTCAAGTTTTTTTGCATCTGTTTTTCATTTTAGAACTTGGAATAAAAAACACCGGCGATCAAAGCTAACTACTGCACTTTACGAAAGCTGAACATAGATTAAAAACTAGATTGCATTAAGTTTCGCTTACAAAAATATGTGTTACTATTTTGGACAACTAATAAGCATCAGCTCATTTGCTTCTATTTTTAGCCTATGAACAGTTATTTATACCCTATACTCAAAAAACGGTTATATCGGTGTTGTGCAAATGTAAAAACATATTAACATATTATATATATATATATATATATATATATATATATATATATATGGTTCAGCATTAATAGCAATGTCGATGAAGCCATGCCTAAAACAAAGATTATATTGAAGATTGATATTGACTTAAGCTGTCGGAAGTAAGATAGGTCAAGTGCCTAGGGTATTTTCTAGTCGAGCTGTCCTAACTATGGCCAACTTTATTGTTTTTATACTCTGATACTGAAAATAAAGGGCAAATGGTTTTAATGAAAGAAAAAAACATACAAGTCGTCGTTTGATCACATTACCATTTAAAATAAGTACAAAAGCTCTTAAGATATATAATATATATTATACCTAAAAATTTGTAAGGATGCCACCAATATGATAAACACATAAAATCGTTCATATATCCACATTTGGAAGAGATGTACTGAGCTAAATGCTCGTTTTTACGATCTTTGGACCCTGGATGAATTTTTTTTGGGTTGACTTGTTCTGCATTTTTATTTTTCCACTTGTTATCTAGAACTTTGCTAAAGACACTATCAAAATATTTCTTACCGTTGTCGAGATATAAGCTTTAAGAAAATTACTCCAAAATGCTCAAAGTCAAAATTAACGAAAAACTTCAAAAAAAAAATAAAACTCCTTTTTGGTAGCCAATTTGACTAAAGTAATGATGCAGAAATTCTAAGTTTTTCTTTATCTATCAGAAAAATACTAAGAGGTTGCCATGACCCAAAAAAAGTTGCACAGTGTAATTCTAAACACAAAGGTCACTGATGAGAATGTTTGGCAACATTCAAAATAGCGCTATCTGGCCAGCCTAATACATTTCATTCACAATTTTCAAATTGGTTAAAATTACCCCCTTGGTTCTGACGTCGAGCCCGCTAACGCACTCTCAATAATGATACGTCATTAGAAAAACTATTCATAAATAAGAAACGGCACGTCCTAATTTCTGATATTTTCACAAGTAAACATTGATCAGCAAATAAACATGAACTAATGCAAGCAAAGCAGTTTAGATTTGAAATAGTTCTGAATAAAAGCTTAGATTAAGCTAAAAGTATAAAATCAAGCTCTAAAAATCTAAAAATAGAGAAAGGTAGAAGCTTAGCGAAAATTGATAAACATGAAAGCTTTAGAGTTGGTAGTTAGAATTAAAAATGCAGTCGTTGATGTAAAACTCTGATTAGCCAGGGAGGGCTTTCGTCAGGGAATAGCTCAGTGGTAAGGCTTCCGCCTCGTTAACGAGACGTCCCAGGTTCAACGCCTGTCCAAAACTATAGTTTCATATACGATCAGTTTGAGTTTAATAATTCTAAACACAAAGATCACTGATGAGAATGTTTCGCAACATTCAAAATAGCACTATCTGTCCAGCCTAATACATTTCATTCACAATTTTTAAATTGTTTCAAATTACTCCCTTGGTTCTGACGTCGAGCCCGCTAACACACTCTCAATAATGATACGTCACTAGAAAAACTATTCATAAATAAGGAACGGCACGTCCTAATTTCTGACATTTTCACAAGTAAACATTGATCAGCAAATAAACTTGAACTAATGCATACAAAGCAGTTTAGCTTTGTCATAGTTCTGAATAAAAAGCTTAGATTAAGCTTAAAGTATAAAATCAAGCTCTAAAATTCTAAAAATAGAGAAAGGTAGAAGCTAAGCGAAAATTGATAAACATGAAAGCTTTAGAGTTGGTAGTTAGAATTACAAATGCAGTCGTTGATGTAAAATTCTGATTAGCCGGAGAGGGCTTTCGTTAGGGAATAGCTCAGTGGTAAGGTTTCCGCCTCGTTATCGAGACGTCCCAGGTTCAACGCCTGTCCCAGACTATAGTTTCATATACGATCACTTTGAGTTTAATAATTCTAAACACAAAGGTCACTGATGAGAATGTTTGGCAACATTCGAAATAGCGCTATCTGGCCAGCCTAATACATTTCATTCACAATCTAAATTGTTTCAAATTACCCCCTTGGTTCTGACGTCGAGCCCGCTAATGCACTCTCTTTTTTGCACAAATCATTTATAATTGAATTCTTATACTCTGTTCCCATGTCCGTAATTAACGTCTTCATTGGTCCGTACTTCAGAATAAATGATTCAAATATTGCCAACGCCAAGATTTTTTTGCAGCACATTTGGAGAGAGAATATAATATATATATAACAGAGGGACGGCGCATAGTTCGTTTGTTGTGCTCTAAGTCTCGAGTGGCACCCTTGCGAACTCTCACAGTACCAAAGCTGGAACTGTCTACTGCTGCACTCCTACCTCAGCTCATTTGGGAAGTAGCTCAAATAAATTTGTTCAATTGCAGATTGTTGGTCGAATTCGGCACTTGTCTCATCCTAGACGCGTGATGAGCCTTCTCGATTTCAAACGTTCACAGCTAATCGCATATCTTTAGTACACGAATTTTCGACAGGAATGGAATGGCGCTTCGTACCTACGACATGTAACCTGGCAGACATTCTTTCTAGAGGAGCACTTCCAAGCAAACTCATAGAATCATCGTTATGGTCTAAATTTTTTAACCAAATAAGAGTGCGAATGGCCTGCATCATGTCTAGCGGCCCGGCCGCTTCCTGAGCTGCGGCAAAAGGCGCCAGTGTTGGTATTTCTAGATGCTCTGATGTCAGCATAGGATGCAAGTTTGTAAATTCCTCTCATAACCTGCGTCGTGTCTTCAATTATATGTATAAATTTCGAAATCGCATCAGACATCCCAGTCTCACAGTAGATTGGATACATAACGGCACCCAATTACTATTGCGGAGCATCCAGATGGCGGATCTGAGCGATAATTATAGGGCTCTTCGAGGCGGACGGACGATCAAATCATCCAGCTCTATTGCCTCGCTTACCCCATTCATGGATGAGTTTGGACTTTTCGTGTTGGTGGCCGTCTCTCGAAACTGGATTTCGATACTCAGCATCCTATCATACTTCCGAGTCATCATCCTGTCACACGCGCCATCATCATGCATTTTCACAGGCGTCAGCTGCTTGCTGGACCTCGTTCTCTGCTTGCTCACATTCAGCTCCACTATTGGCCTATTGGTGACCGCAAGACTGTCTCCAGCGTGACTATTTTACTACATGAGCGAGATTCGTAACAACGGACCAGGAAATTCCTACATCTCAGTCTTCATCTGCTTTGCAACAAAGGCAGTGCATCTCGAACTGGTTCCTGATTTGTCAACAGCAGCTTTTCTTAATGCGCTTAAGCGGTTCATTCTAAACAGATGTAAACCTGTTCGCATATGGTCGGCCAATGCGACAAATTTCGTGGGAGCCAAGAAGGACCTAGCTGAACTCAAGCGGCTGTTCCTCAGCGAGAAGCACATCAACTCTGTCCGAGAGTTTTGTGTCGCTGATGAAATCGAATGGGAATTCATCCCACCTCGTTCCCCGCACTTCGATATACTTTGGGAGGCGGCGGTGAAGACAGCAAAATACCATTTTATCGGTTGGTCGGATCCTCGCTTTTGCCCCTGGATGATACGCGCACACTCATCTGCCACATTGGCGCAATAATAAACTCTCGACCTCTTTTCCCACTTTCAGAGCACCCTGCAGATCTGGATGTGTTAACTCCTGAGCACTTCCTTGGCACGGCGCCACTCGCATTATATCCGGAGCCTGATGTCACTGCGCTGAACGTTAGCAGCCTAGATCGCTGGCAGCGTATAGCCTATATCGGCAAATTTTCTGGAGTCGTTGGCGTGAGGAATATTTAACGCTTCTCCAGCAGCGGTCCAAATGGAGAACATCACAGCCGGGCGTTCTCATTAATGATGTCGTCCTTGTAAAGGATGAAAACTTGCCACCCCTTAAATGGCCACTGGCTCGTGTGGTCGAGCTTGTTGCTAGTGCTGATTGCGTTTCTCGAGTTCTCAAGACGTCAACTGGAACTATTAAGAGAGCTGTGTGAAAACTGAGTGCGCTTTCGAAAGAGGATGTTGCTGAAAGCCCGTGTTTTCCAACGGGGGGAGAATGTTTGGTTACGCAGCTATCCACACCAAACAATCTCTTAATATTAAATATTTTTAATCAATTATGCTCCGCGCATCATAAGAGCACATAACTGTTCTTTGCATATGCTCATCGTAGCTATATTTGTCTTGCATTTTCTATTGCTAGCCCTTGGCCTTTAGCTGAGTGCAAGACGCTGTATTTAAAGAATTTTTCTCTGGGCGTGAGTACGAATTGTTTCTGGGTCGTATATGGACGATTTGAACGGGGTAGGAAGTTGTTCGCTTTCTGATATTGCGTCCGTGTTCTACTCTATCTGGATTACACCCATTATGTTTTCGGATGCAAATATTCCGTTCACAATATTCGGGTCTAGGTGTTTTTGGCAGAATTTCTACCAAGTCTTCCTCGGAATAAGTTCTCCCCTTTACTATGTGCCTATGATAGGTGGGGAAAAGAATCTGAAATACCCCATCTTCGTCGTGGGATATTAGGAGAAATAGTTGGTTTTCAAAAACTTTAAAGGGAATGTTTTCGAGAGGTATTATTAGTTTATGGGAAGAGCTGTCTGTTTATTTGAGGTCGTGCTGGGATTCTAGAAATGTAAATTTAAATACATATATGTCTTAACATGCATTTGTACAAGCATATTTAGTGTATTCAGCAGCTATGAGAAATGTTAGAAGTAATATAAGCGGTGTTCAACAGCTCGTTTCATCCTTTCATGTTTCATAGTTAAAACGGCCAGCAACAACAACTAACGTAGAAAAATTTCTTGAAACGATGAAACACCCCAGCCTATTTTTACAAAAAGTGTTTCATGTTGCATGAAAGTAAAAATGTGAAGAGCACGATATTTAAGCGATATTTGCTATCAAAGTTCAGTATATTTGGTGTATTTTTGTGCACAAATGTATAAAACATCTGATTAATGGCCGCCGCAAACAAAAGTAATTATACTTTGATAACGAAGGTCTCATAGTATATTGGTTTTGTGCAATGTCCGTCATGGTGTCCGTCTGTCCGTCTGTCCGTATGAACGCAACTTTTTTCGACACCCGTAAAGCTCGAGACTTGAAACTTTGCAATTATGTTTGTCTTAGGCGAGACAGATAAAGTGTCAAGATATGGTTGCCACGCCCACTAGGAAGCTGGGAAATCGATAAATTCGATAGCTGAAAACCGATAAAACCAAATATTTCACACATTCTTACAGCTAGAATTACTAAATTTTGCACGAAGTTAGCTAGTCACGTCCCTGAAAACTGAAAACTGCATTAAAATTTTGGATGCCACGCCCACTCCTTCCGCCCCCATCCTGCCTGCTCCTTGAAATTGGAAACGCCTATAGTTTTCACATGTTTGAGCTAGAGCCACCAAATTTTGTGACAAGATACTTAGTGAAGTTTTCCAAACTGCATAACAAATTTGGATGCCACGCCCAAACCTTCCGCCCCCACCCACCGCCGTTGTTAAAACGGTTATGCGTGTATCTTCCACATTTTTTGAACTAGAGTCACCAAATATATGGTGATATCTAGAAAAGATTTGCATCAAAAATTGGGATGCCACGCCCACCTCTGCCGCCCACCATTTGAAATCGGAAATTTTGATATCTCTTACAGTTTTTAAGCTAGAGCCCCTAAATTTGGTAGAAAGATAGATGGCAACATCTACCTAAGATCTGCATCAATATTTTGGATGCCACGCCCACCTAAGCCACCCGCCTTATAAAATCGGAATCGGCTATATCTTTAAGAGTTTTTGAGCTAGAGCCTTTAAACTTGGTAGAAAGATAAATGGTGACAATTAAAAAGATTTGAACAAAAATTTGGATGCCACGCCCACCTCTGCCGCCTACCTTTTAAATTTGGAAGTTAAGTCATCTTCCACAGTTTTTGAGGTAAAGTCATAAAATTTGGTAACATGATAGCTGGCGATGATTACGACCCGTCCCACTCCTTTGCAAGCCGACTCCTTACCATCCGTTCTTTGACTGGTATCAAAGTATTCCGCAGTCGGTTGAATCCGACTGCAACGTTTTTACTTGTTTTTTTTATACTTTGATACCGAAGGTCTCATAGTATATTGGTTTTGTGCAATGTCCGTCATGGTGTCCGTCTGTCCGTATGAACGCACCCGTAAAGCTAGAGACTTGAAACTTTGCAATTATGTTTGTCTTAGGCGAGACAGATAAAGTGTCAAGATATGGTTGCCACGCCCACTAGGAGGCTGGGAAATCGATAAATTCGATAGCTGAAAACCGATAAAACCAAATATTTCACACATTCTTACAGCTAGAATTACTAAACTTTGCACGAAGTTAGCTAGTCACGTCCCTGAAAAACTGCATCAGAATTTTGGATGCCACGCCCACTCCTTCCGCCCCCCTCCTGCCTGCTCCTTGAAATTGGAAACGCCTATAGTTTTCACATTTTTTGGGCTAGAGCCACCAAATTTTGTGTCAAGATAGATACTGACGTTCCCCAAATATACATCAAAATTTTGGATGCCACGCCCCCTGATACCGCCCCCATCCCCCACTTATCCTTAAAATTGGAAACACCTATAGTTTTCACATGTTTGAGCTAGAGCCACCAAATTTTGTGTCCAGATACTTAGTGAAGTTTTCCAACAAACTGCATAACAAATTTGGATGCCACGCCCAAACCTTCCGCCCCCACCCACCGCCGTTGTTAAAACGGTTATGCGTGTATCTTCCGCATTTTTTGAACTAGAGTCACCAAATTTGGTAGGAAGATATATGGTGATATCTAGAAAAGATTTGCATCAAAAATTGGGATGCCACGCCCACCTCTGCCGCCCACCATTTAAAATTGGAAGTTAAGTCATCTTCCACAGTTTTTGAGGTAAAGTCATACAATTTGGTAGCATGATAGCTGGCGATGATTACCACCCGGCCCACTCCTTTGCAAGCAGACTCCTTACCATCCGTTCTTTTACTGGTATCAAAGTATTCCGCAGTCAGTTGCGTCCGACTGCAACGTTTTAACTTGTTTTTTTATACTTTGATACCGAAGGTCTCATAGTATAGTGGTTTTGTGCATGTCCGTCATGGTGTCCGTCCGTCCGTATGAACGCAACTTTTTTCGACACCCGTAAAGCCAGAGACTTGAAACTTTGCAATTATGTTTGTCTTAGGCGAGACAGATAAAGTGTCAAGATATGGTTGCCACGCTCACTAGGAGGCTGGGAAATCGATAAATTAGATAACTTAAAACCGATAAAACCAAATATTTCTCACATTCTTACAGCTAGAATTACTAAATTTTGCACGAAGTTAGCTAGTCACGTCCCTGAAAAAACTGCATCAAAATTTTGGATGCCACGCCCCCTGATTCCGCCCCCATCCCCCACTTCTCCGTAAAATTGGAAACGGCTATAGTTTTCACATTTTATTAGCTACAGCCACCAAATTTTGTGTCAAGATAGATAGTGAAGTTTTCCAACAAACTGCTTAACAAATTTGGATGCCACGCCCAAACCTTCCGCCCCCACCCACCGCCGTTGTTATTATTGGACGTAGATGTACTAAAAAAAAAAGACAGTACATTCAAGTGGCCCAACGATACCAAGCACCGGCTTGTTAACGCGCGAACCCAAGCAAAAAGCAACCAACCTCCCGCCCAACCGACCGAGGGGCACACCGCGTAGCGTACGGTTACGTAGATCGCGAAAACGTAGACAAATGACATAAGACTAACTTTTTAAGAGAACTACTAGAAGTGACACCGTTTATTAAGTGGGAAAACTCGTTATAGTTTGAACATAAAATCCGAAAAGGGTTATGAATAGCATAGTTAGATTGACAAGCTTGAAGAGCAATGGGTAGAAAATTCCTTGTCCTTCTGATCGGAACAGCAAAACTAATTTGGCTGATTAATTCGGAGGAATCAATTTAAAACGTTAAAACGGTTATGCGTGTATCTTCCACATTTTTTGAACTAGAGTCACCAAATTTGGTAGGAAGATATATGGTGATATCTACAAAAGATTTGCATCAAAAATTGGGATGCCACCATTTAAAATCGGAAATTTTGATATCTCTTACAGTTTTTAAGCTACAGCCCCTAAATTCGGTAGAAAGATAGATGGCAATATCTAACTAAGATCTGCATCAAAATTTTGGATGCCACGCTCACCTAAGCCACCCGCCTTATAAAATCGGAATCGGCTATATCTTTAAGAGTTTTTGAACTAGAGCAGAGATGGGTATGCACACATATCGTCACACTTTTCACACGCATACAAGCAAAATTTGCGTGCGATGCAGCGAAAAAACGAAGTGTTTTCAGTACAGTGTACGCTGCAAGTTACCGTTCACTCATTGTGTTCATTAATTATTATACGTTAATTTTAAACGTTTAGAAGGAGTATTAACAAGACAAGTTAATCTGCTGATCATCATTATCATTTTCATCATTATCATTATCATCATTAACATTGTCATCATTATCATCATTATCATTATCATCATTAATATTGTGATCATTATCATCATTAATTCTCATATCTATGTTATTATCAACAGCAATGAAACGGAGAAAATATTCCGCTTGCAATTGCAAAAGAATTAATTTTCTCTGCGCCCCTGTATATGTTTCATATAGCATGTGACAAAATTATATAATGATGTCTAAAAAAAATTAGCATTGCGACATAAAATGCGATAACATATTAAGCAATGTGGCCTGGCATATTCATTTTCTATATAGAAAAATTCATTCTCCCATTCGGGCATAAACATTTTGGAGCGCACTGTAAAAATTGATTTTTATACTTTGATACTTTGATCTCATAGTATATTGGTTTTGTGCAATGTCCGTCATGGTGTCCGTCTGTCTGTCTGTCCGTCCGTATGAACGCAACTTTTTTCGACACCCGTAAAACTAGAGACTTAAAACTTTGCAATTATGTTTATCTATAGGCGAGACAGATAAAGTGTCAAGATTCGGTTGCCACGCCCACTAGGAGGCTGGGAAATCGATAAATTCGATAACTTAAAACCGATAAAATATTTCTTACATCCTTACAGCTAGAATTACTAAATTTTGCACGAAGATAGCTAGTCACGTCCCTGAAAAAACTGCATCAAAATTTCTTTTCTTTTTGGGCTAGAGCCACCAAATTTTGTGTCAAGATAGGTATTGACGTTCCCCAAAAATATGCATCAAAATTTTGGATGCCACGCCCACTCCTTCCGCCCCCATCCCCCCTTCTCCATGAAATTGGAAACGCCTATAGTTTTCACATTTTTTGGGCTAGAGCCACCAAATTTTGTGTCAAGATAGATATTGACGCTCTCCAAAAAAATGCATCAAAACTTGGATGCCACGCCCCCTGATTCCACCCCCATCCCCCCCTTCTACTTGAAATTGGAAACGCCTATAGTTTTCACATTTTTTGGGGTAGAGCCACCAAATTTTGTGTGAAGACAAATATTGACGTTCCCCAAAAAAATGCATCAAAATTTTGGATGCCACGCCCCCTATTTCCGCCCCCATCCCCCCTTCTACATGAAATTGGAAACGCCTATAGCTTTCACATTTTTCGAGCTAGAGTCACCAAATTTGGTAGGAAGATATATGGTGACATCTACAAAAGGTCTGCATCAAAAATTAGGATGCCTCGCCCACCTCTGCCGCCCACTATTTAATATCGGAGATTTCGATATCTCTTATAGTTTTTAAGCTAGAGCCCGTAAATTGGGTAGAAAGATAGAAGGCAGCATCTACCAAAGATGTGCATCAAAATTTTGAATGCCACGCCAACCTAAGCCACCCGCCTTATAAAAATCGGAATCGGCTATATCTTTAACAGTTTTTGAGCTAGAGCCACCAAACATGGTAGGCAGATAGATAGTGACAGTTAAAAACATTTGATTCAAAAATTTAGATGCCACGCCTGCCTCTGCCGCCCACCTTTCAAATTTGGGAGTTAAATTATCTTCCACAGTTTTTGAGCTAAAGTCACCCAATTTGGTAACATGATAGCTGGCGATGTTTACCACATGGCCCACTCCCTTCGCCCCTGCATTCTCCCTTATCAACCGTTCTTTTACTGGTATCAAAGTATTCCGCAGTCGGTTGCGTCCGACTGCAACGTTTTTACTTGTTTTTGTTTGTTTTTGTTGTGATTGCTGAAGAAGAAGAAATTTTAAAACTGGATCAAAATTTAAATTTATTGATGCTGGCCACGCAAATTGGTGATAGCATTATAAATACTGGAAATAATTGCGTTCAGACTTTAAGCAATTTTATTGATTGCGAAAATGAAGAAACGGCAGCAGCAACGGCTGCGCTAAATATGTTGTCGCAGTTCGACTGTATTAGCACGCGAAGTGTCTGGATGCTCGAGCGCAATGGTTGTTATTTGGAGATAGATGTGCCAATGTTGAGTGAGGATTTGTTCAAGGAAAGCTTCATGATGGAAAGAAGCCTCTTAAAAGTTAGTCTATGCCTTGCCTCAAATGGAAAGAAAGCCTCAAAGAGCGTGCATCCCACTAGATAAGCGAGTTGCCGTAGCTTTGTACAGCCTGGGCTCATCCGCTGAGTACAGATCCGTTGCCTGGTTGTTTGGCACATTGACTGCTTGCCTGTGCAATATTCAGAAGGAGTTCTGCAAACTTGTTTGGCAAATTTGTTGACCCAATCAAAAATTGAAGTTTCCATGCTTTCCGAACAGCGCTTTTGTTTGTGGCCGACATCCACTTGAAAATAAATTGTTTAATAACAATCATAATAAAAATATTTCATATTTTCAATAATTTTGTACTTACTTGCACATTTGTTTTGATTTTGAATCAGCTGATTCCTGTTGCCGCCATCAGTAATTTGACCAAAAGTATCGATTCATCGGTAAAAAAAAAGGCCTTTATTTGAGCCGGTAGAATAGCGGCGCTCTAGCGGCTCGAGAAAAAGTCGCTAAATTCAAATTTGTATGGTAAAGGTTACAAATATCGAAGACCTTAAGGCGAAATGCTAAAGGCGTTGCTTACGGCGCCAGTGTAAATGCACTATAAGTCCTAGGCAGTAGAAGTTTGTTTTCGATTGTCGATAATTATTTCCGTTTTCAATATACACATGTGATCGATAACATTTAAATATTGAATTCCGAAACGAAATTGTGAAACGTTTTAGAAACTCAACACAAAATAATGAAAATCTGTGAAAACTTCATGGAAATCGGGTGAGAAACACTAGAGATATCGAAGATTGAAGTTTAGTCACAGATATATGCAGACAATGACTGTACGCGTTAAGTACAGGGTTCGGGGTATCTTCTAGTCGGGAAATCTCGACTAGAGCCTTCTTACTCATTGCATATCTGCTGATGTTCGTCCACTTCCTTCTAATGATGTTCAGCGCCAAGAATGTTGGTATACTCGGGAATAACTATATAACATCGAACGAAATTAATCTTTTATCATAACAAATATAAGTGTTGTTTATTTTATTTTTTTTACTCTTATGAGTGATTGACGTTGTACTTTGACGCTATGGTCAGGTTTGAGCAGCATATGGAGGAGCATATTGATCTAGTGGCATGCCCTCTTTATATATCTTAGAAAGACCGTATATGCAAGGGGGTATTATTGACGAGTTTATTCCTTTCGGTCCTCGAAATAATCTCTAGTCTGAAAAGTTTATCCACCAATTCATTATTTATCTTTCGTAATCGTAGTGTTGGGTCTTGTTTGATAATTCTGTATGTGCACATGTCTCCCAATATCGTCAATTTTCTTCTGTACGCGTCTGTTTCTATGGCGACAATTTTATTGACTTTCTCCGATGTTAAAATTAATATATTATTATTTTTGCGTTATAGTTTTCTGGTTTGTCCTACTGTGTCTAATATTGCACGATCTTCTGCAAATGTTGTGATCTAAGTTTTTCTATCTTTTAATAGCAACGAAGGTTGCGTGAGAGCGCTCTCTTGTGCATCTTTGTTCTTAAGTGTTTGTAACAACTCTTTTCCGTTTCCGACGTATTTAAAGAGCGGAAAACTTATTCGTGTTGTTCTTCTTCGGGCCCTTTGCTAGCAGCGTCTTTATGTTGGTCGGGAAGACAGACCAATGTGGGTGTTTAGTTTTATTCAAAAATTCTCTGTTACGTTCGTCGCGCAGTCTCTGTAGCTTGTCTTTCTGTCGGATGATGTTTATTACTATTGTTTTTTTTGCAGACTCTATGCTTACTCTGAAAAAACGCTTTTGCATCACAAGTTTTACACATGTGCTCCAACAAAGTTCTGTTTGCGGTCATATGTTCGTTTTGCGTTTTTATGTGTTCGTGTTTTCGTTTAATAAGTAACTTTAATATTTTCATACTGCGACTCGCGTTCCAGTTTCTTTTTGGGCGCCAACTAATTAGGTCCGATCAGGAGAAAATGATAAGATAAAAAAAAAACCAACAGTCCTTTATTCATGTAAATTTCAACTGACTTAGACCCAATTTCTCAATGTCTGGTTAGTCAACTTATACCGATGCTAAGTAACGATATTTAAATATCAATACAATAATCGTAAGGCAAACAGCTGACCCAAGCTGACACTTGCATTGTTTTTTTTTTTTTTATGAAGCAAATTTTCAAAATGCCTATTTGAGTCTTCTAGGTCCACAAACATATGCTCCTCAACATTTAAAAAGTTTTTCCCTCCCGTTTACAACAGGGCTCATAGAAAGTTATTATATATGCATTTTGATGAGCAACATGTAGCAGTTTAGGAGTCACAGGCAAAAACAAAATCAAAAGAACAGCTGAATCGCCGTTAAGGTTGGCAGCACCATTCGGCGATATTGATATACCGATGATAGGTTACATTGGATTTGAGAAAACCACATCAGTATAGCTCGGGCATAAAAGTTATTCTGAAGTTAACTTATTCAAAGTTTAACTGGACATTGAGAAATTGGGCCTTAAAGTAGACAATATTGGAGCATTAAGTAGGTATACATAGAGGAGTCAAACGCAAAAACTTCAATAGCCTAATTGGTCTAATTTGCGGAGGAGCCACCCTCATTCGGCTGCTGAAAGCAGCGAGCCGAACGCAAATTTTGACTCGATATTATTATGAATTTTAATGGTCAAGAGCACATAATTATATACACATATTAATTAAAATATATAAATTTATATTTGACATATTATGAACTATGGACAATGCATCTTAATGATTAAGATGCATTTTAAAAATAAATAAAAAATTACATATATCTTAATGACATTATTTTTATAGCTATCCTTACTTTTTATAAAATTGTTCAAAATCATATAACTTGATGCAGATCAAGAATAGCCAAGGCAATTGAAACGCATACATTCAAATGTGCTGCACATGAACATACACATGCACACACACACACATTGATATGCGTTGCTAGAAAAGTAACAAAATCCCAAATCAATTGAGAGCCACCAAAAACTGAAAAAATATGCATGCGCACATACACACACACATATATATGTGTATTTAGGTATACATTCGCCTAAATGATTTTTCTTCATTTGAGCTCGGAGCCACCAAATACAGAAAACATGCATATGTGTTGTTGTTGTTCGCACTCTGCTGCTGCCAAGATGTATTTAACAAGTTGGTCCCAAATTTGACAGCTTGCTCAAATGTCGGTACCAGCGAGCCCGGTCGCTAGTGATGTAAGTGTCCATCGATGAAAATCATCGTACACAAATATCGCCTACAATGCTACAATGTGCACTAACTAGCTGTTTTTATTCACATAGAAATCGATACAATTGCTTTGAGATATCGATGAGCTCTCTTTCTCATTCACTGGTACCGAGCTGTCACAAATGGGACCACCTTGTTAAATACATCTTGGCTGCTGCTATCCCCCTTCCACAATATACAGCAGCTCAGAGCAAACAGCATACAGAAACATACATACACACATATATACACCTAACGGCGATCACGTCGCTGACATACAGACGTATACACAGCAAATTGTTGGGACTCCGTCTGTACCGAGACAAGCGCTGGTGCATGAATGACTTCACTTTTTTAGCTACGCAAATGGTCTGCAAAATTTGCGTTCGGCTCGCTGCTTTCAGCAGCCGAATGATGGTGGCTCCTCCACAACGCATTTTTTCGGCAGTAGGGAAAACGCTATTTAACTCCTCTACGTATACCTACTTAATGATTGGAGCTTAAGAAGTCTTATTAGTTAAGTCGCTGCCGACGTCGTCTCTACTACTTCTGCCGTTGTAGCTTAGCCGTTGTCGTCGTAGTAGCTCAGCTAGTGCACTATAGGTAAATTTTTTTAAAAGAGTTTTTAATGATATTGCGTATGAAAATCGGATAACTATATTTAATAGCCACCATAGGAACAATCAATAAAAATGTGGTTTCTCGTATGAAAACTTATTTTTTTCCAGGAAGATAGATGGAGACATC
The DNA here is from genome assembly GCA_018152825.1 of Scaptomyza hsui. Classification (NCBI taxonomy): domain Eukaryota; kingdom Metazoa; phylum Arthropoda; class Insecta; order Diptera; family Drosophilidae; genus Scaptomyza; species Scaptomyza hsui. The sequence goes on from JAECXO010000301.1 coordinate 197,402, forward strand.
TACCAAAGATCTTCATAAAAAATTTCGATGTCAAATCCCAACCTACGCCCCACACTAAAACGCTTTTTAAAAACGGGAATGCGTGTATCTTTCAGAGTTCTTGAGCTGAAGTCACCAAATATGGTATCAAGATACTAGCTGATGGGATTCCCCAAACATCTACCACCCCTGCCGCCCCCAGCTCCCTTTAAAAATAGGAATGCATGTACATTACGGTGGGACAATTTGTGTGGAGAGAAAAAGTCACCAAGCGGTTATCAGAATCGTAAACTAGAATGGGTCTAAAATCAAAACGGAGCCTCCCATTTTTACGGAGAAGTTTTTGTATCTTAAAGATACAAAATAATTTTGTATTACTACATTATTGGCGGATGGTGAAGAAAATTAAAGTTTAATATTCAGCAACATTTTTAAACACCGCAACATTTTTTATTTACATTTTTGAAAGCGAATTTTGTCAATTTAATGAAAACGTAAAATAATGTATGTATCTTTCAGATAAAAAAACTTATTCGTCAAAATGGGAGGCTATGTTTTGATTTTAGACCCATGGTTTCTTGGGCAAATCTTCTTAGAATTCATCCTAGTTTACGATTCTGATAACCGCTTTGCCGCGAAAAAAATTGACCCACCCTAATGTACATACACTGTACAGGGGTAGTTAAAAGTATTTACACAACAGTTAAAGTTAAATCTACCCATAACTCAAACATACTTTATGATAATGTTCTAGATATTCCATATTCCATGGTGTATCTCTTGTTGTAGTGTTGTTCCTGCACTAATATTTTGGTTTCCTCAAAATTAGGTGAATGGCCGCTTTGTGCACAGTGGGCCATAAGTGCTGTTTTTTTAATGTCGGTATGATGTCTGCTTCTGTAGTCCGATTTGTGTTGTGATATTCTAGTTTTTAATTTTGATGTGGTGGTTCCTACATAAATGTTATTGCACTCTACATTATTAGACCCATTGCATGGGATTTTATATATCACGTTGTTTTTGTCCATATCATTGATTTTCGATTTTGTCCTGTTAAATATATTCCTTAAAGTGATGGTGGGCTTATGTGCAATTTTTATATTTTCTTTGTTGTAGCAATCGGACTTTGTTAGTCGTTCGGATAAGTGAGGAATGTAGGTAACTGATTTGTATGTTTTAATATTTTGTTGTGTGTGATCTCTTTTTAGTTCCTTATGTCGATTTAATAAAGTCTTTATTGTGTTGTCTGGAAAATCATTGTCCTTTAAAAGTCGTTTTACATCATCTATTGTCTCTTTATGGTATATGGTCTCTGATATGTTAAGCATTCGTTTTATACAACCAAGTGCTGTATTCATTATCATTGTTTTAGGGTGTTTCGAGTGAAAGTTAATGATTCGTCCTGATGCTGTTGGTTTCTTGTACCACTTAAATTTTAGTTTGTTGCCATATCTATTTATTAGGGTGTCCAAATATGCTAATTTTCCGTCTTCCTCTAGTTTAAATGTGAATTTTATATATTTGTTAAATGAATTTAATATATTGAGTGTATCTGTATGCGTATATGTGTAAGAAGTTGGGAAGCCTTCAGTACATAAACTGACTGCTAAAAGGCGTTGCAACTGGCACTTGTAAGCAGGTGGACTACGGAGAAATAATGAATGTTTCTTGTTGGTTTTACAAAGAACACTGATTTTATTAACGAAAAGGTAACAATATTTATAGGTAAAAATAGCTTAGTTTACAGTTGTGTAGTATCAATTAGAATTAGGTTATTGTGTGCTCAGCAGTTGCTTGCAATGCAGAGTAGCATATTTAGCAACTGCCGGGTTGGCTGACCGCTACTATTGCGACATATATTGTGCATTGTGCAGTCAGCGATATTCTGTGTGTTCAGCATAATTTGGTGTTGCTTACAGTTTTATTGTGTCAATAAATGTAAAGTGTTGTGTATGGTCTAGACCTAGTTTTACATGTGTTAATGATTTGTGTGTTATTGTTACAATGTCATGTGCAGTTATTTGATGTCTTATAATATAAATGTGTGCTGACTTGTATACGACTGAACATTCTCCCGGCCGTTGAAACGGTTTTCAACCATCCTCTAAGTACAAAGTAAATCGTCTTGGGGATGCTGATGGAGCGGATGTATCGACGGCCTCATTCCTTCTGGTTGTGGGTTGAAAGGTCCATAGGCGTTACTTCCGCATTGCATAGGCGCACACTACAATGACCGATATCAATAAAGCAGCGTAAGCGGCTATATGATGGTGTTGGACCAAGCTTATTTGGTTGGGCATATCTTCTTTGTTGAGTGCAGCCAGTTTTAGCTGTAAGTCGTCCAGATCCTTGTCGTCTTGCACCTTGTACGTCGATATGTTGATTTTTGTTGACGGTACATTAGTGGTGTTCGGCATGTTGATGTCTCCAAAGCGGGCGTAGCTTTTCCTCACTTGACTTATGACGGTACCAAAGGTACTGATGCTAATGTCTACATTGCGTGCAGTACAGCCAGATGATAGCGACAGTAATACGGTGTTTTCTAGTTGTATTGTAGATGGTGTACCATTGCATACGGCTTGTAGTTCCGTTGCAGAATGTGTTTCAAAGATCCAGTTATTCGGCTGGTGTGTTTTTTCCCATACCATCCTTGTTGTTCTGTGAGTTGTTTGGCACATCGTTGGTGTCTTATTGTTAAAGAGTTGGAATTCGCATCTGTTGTTTACATTAAATACAGCTTGATGATCAAAGCATATGTATTCTTCGTTCGGTAATGTAAGACAGCGGTGTAAATCATCGTGTGTAAGTCCCATGAATTGGTCCCTGTGGTTGTTTACACCTATGATCGGCGTTCTTAGCTCGAACAATCTCCAACTAGTAGAGTTCCACACTGGAATTGGCACCATTTTAAACAGTTCTAATATCGATGTTGACACTAGTGGTAATATTACTCTGAATATCACATGAGTGTCGGTGGCTGTGCCTTCTGCCCGCATAATTCTGTATAGTTTAATTACGTTGGATGAAGTCACGGGTAACATTTGATCTGTTGGCAAATGATCCCGGATTTGGTCCAAGTGATCCCTTAGTTGCTTAGGGGAAATCAATATTGGGCTTATTGTGTGGTGGCGAACTCCAGTTAGTACGTCCACTATTTCCGATTGCATGCGCTGAAGAGTAGCTGCTAGCAATGTTAATTGAGTCGTTAATGCCAAGTAGTTTTCTGTCAGACGTGCGCCAGTGTACTTTCCTCTGCTTTGGCTAATGGCAGCTACTTGTTGTTCCAGTAGTCTTAGACGCTTGTCCGATGTAGACCTTGTTTTCTTGACAACGTTAATGGTTGCGTCAAGTACTGAGGTTTGATTTCTCAATAGGGTCAATAAGAATTCCTCGTTTGTTTGTACCTTCTTTATGACCTTAGTCATTTTATTGGCGTAGTCCGAGTCTAATACTCCAAATAGACTGCTCGCAATATTACCCACTGCATCAAATGGAGAGCGGCGTTTGCGATTATGTTGCATGAGTACGTTAGCCATTTGCAGTTCATCATACAAGTGTTGATAGTGCTGTGATATAGCATCACATGTGTGTGTGTTGTTAAGTTCTGGGCATATGTATTGGAACTCCTTTATGCCTGACTTAAATGTCTTCATGTCTCGCCAGTATGGGTCCAATTCATAGTATACAACCATGGTCCACTCGGATATTGCTCTCATCGTTGTTCCAATTTTTTCGTAATATACCCCTGGCTTCGTGTCGAACCTTGTCACCGATACTGACTGTGTCAGTACCAAAGGTGGCATTAGAAGCAGGACTAGCAACGACGAGGTTATCGTTGGCGACATTAGTCGTTTCCGTTGGGCGACCGGCGCGTCATTGTTATCCGTGTCCTCTGCTTCGTTGAGAGGGCGTTTCTTGGCCATCTCCTCTGGAAAGATTGGCGCAAGCCTGTTTATGGGGCGCTTGTAGATGCCTGAGGTGGTTTTCACGTCAACCACTCGTACATGACTATCAAGCCCTGGATAAGTTTTTACAATGCGTCCCATTGGCCAAGTCATCACAGGTATGTTGTCTTCTTTGATTAGGACAAGCATGCCTTCCTTGATATTGGGATTGATGGTTTTCCACTTGTGTCTGGCTTGTAGTTCTTGCAAGTATTCTTCTGACCATTGCTTCCAGAATCCTTGCTTGATTCTGGATACTAATTCCCAACGTTTCAGTAAGGATTTTTCATCGCGGGCGGCGTTGACATCGGGAGGAGCAGTGAGCGCTTCACCAATCAGGAAGTGCGCTGGGGTGAGAGCAGTGGTGTCCGTCGGGTCATTTGACATCGGTGTGATTGGCCGTGAATTCAAGATTGCTTCAATTTCGACGATGACCGTGTTTAATTCCTCAAATGTTGGAGTTGCAGTGTTGGTAGTGGTAACCAGCAGTCGCTTTGCAGACTTGACTGCAGCTTCCCATAGACCTCCAAACGATGGCGCTCGTGGCGGGATGAATTTGAACGCAACTTGTTTCTTGTTGCAGTGATTGATGATCTCTGCTTGAGCCCTTTCACCAAAGATTGTTCCTTCCAGTTCGTGGCATTGTCACAATGAATTGTTTGACATTTGCCGCGGCGGCTTAAGAAGCGCCGCAAAGCTCCCACAAAGGCGTTTGTCGTCAGATCGCTGACCAACTCAAGATGTACCGCCTTTGTAGAGAAGCAGCAGAATACGGCTATGTATGCCTTATCTGATCTTTTTCCTCGGATTTTATGATGAATCCAGATTGGTCCGCAGTAATCTACGCCTGTAGTAAGAAAGGGGCGTGTTGGTGTTACTCGGTCGGCTGGCAAATTGCCCATAATTTGGTTCATTAACTTGGGTCTTGCCTTGTTGCATTTCACGCAATTGTGAATGATGTTTCTTGACATTGTTTTGTCGTTGAGGATCCAATATTGCTGTCTTGCAGTTGCTCGTAATGCTTGGGCAGCGCAATGCATATTGTCTTCATGCAGTTCTCGCAATATCATTTTACTATTGGATCGTTGTAGGGCAGCAAAATCTGGTGCTTTGCATTGTAAGGGAGTGGGGCTTGATCCAATCTGCCTCCAACTCGCATAAGTCCGTCTGAACCTTGTAAGGGGGACAGTGATGAAATGGAACTCTTTTTGTCCACCATGTTGTGACGCTGCCACGATTTTAGGTCAGCAGCAAATTAGACTTGTTGTATTGTACGTAAGATTACGTTGCGAGCGTGATCCAATTCCTTGATGCACAGCGTGGAAGTTGCTGATCTGTATTTTTTGTAACAGAAACGCAACATATAAGCCACAATGCGTTGTAACTTGTGAAATGAATTGCTGTGTCTACAAGTGTATAATTCTTCACCTATTGTAGACGGAGATATTGCCAAACTTACATGTTTGGTTTTTCTTTCCAAGTTGCTCGGTGTGATAACGGGTAGGGCTGACCATTTGTCTGGAGAGCCATGCAGAAACAGTGGTCCATAGAGCCATAGATTGTGCTCGGGTAATTTTCGTGCCGATATTCCTCTTGACAGTACATCTGCTGCGTTGTTGGCCGATGAGACATGGCGCCATTGAGTTTGCCTTGTCAAGGCCTGAATTTTTGCTATTCGGTTTGCCACAAATGAGTGATATGTTAAGGTAGCTGCATTGATCCATGATAGAACTACAGTAGAATCTGACTAAAAGTATCCTGGCACGGTGTTGCTGTCGAGGTCTAGATCGCGTCGAACCCTCTCAGCAAGCTCATCACCCAATAGTGCTGCACAAAGCTCCAGTCGAGGGAGTGACTGTTTTGCTGTTGGAGCCACTCGAGATTTTGAACATAGTAGACGCACAGATATTTCTGTACGTTGCGCGTACATATATTGCGGCGCCATATGCGCGCTCTGACGCATCGACAAAAGTGTGCAATTCTTTTGTGATTGGAGTCTTACCATTATAGATATGCCTTGGAATTTGCATTGAATTCAGGCTCTGCAACTCCTCTCGATAATCCTTCCATTCGTTTTGAAGATTTGAAGGTAACTCGTCGTCCCAATCAAGCTTTAATTCCCAGAGCTGTTGCATAAAAATTTTAGCCTTTACTACGACTGGAGCGAACAAGCCTAGGGGGTCAAAGATCTGTGCCAACTCTGAGCAGACTGCACGTTTTGTAATCCTTGTTGCTGTGCTGCTGTGAGTGCGACCACCAAGTTGATACTTTTTGGGCATCCAAATAAGGCCCAATGTTTTCACGCTGTAATGTTCCAGTGTTTCTCCGAGCTTCACAAAGCTGCGTACTGCTTCCACGTGTCTGCAGAGGTTCTGCGCTCTAACGATAAGAACCGTTTGGTCGCAATTTCCATGGAGTCTCCCGAGGCTGAACAGTGTTCAGAAAATGGGAGTTTGACGATAAATCTGACATCCACCGCCACTTGTAAGTGCTCTAAGAAGTGAGTCTCACAATGCGCTTCAATGGGTGTTCGTGGTTTCTCTGTTGACTCCATGCTATCCAGTGTCCAAAATCGTTCCATTAACTCATTTGTTTCTTCATTTGTTGCTGCTGCGCAAATGGCTGATGATTTACTTGCAGCATTTATTTTTCCTGCAATGATCCAACCAAACTCAGTTTGTTGCATCATTGGACCAGAATGGAACAATCTATGCTGTTGTGGGAGCAATATTGGAAAACAGTGCTCTGCTCCAATCAACATATCGATTTTGCCTGGTTTGTTGAAGTTAGGGTCCGCAAGTGGTCGATTGCTCGGCATGCGCCAATCGGTAATATTGATCGACTGGGCGGGTTGATCCGAGATTATATGGGGTAGTACAAATGCTTCCACCCGCATAGTAAAATTGCTGTGTAGCGATTTTACTATGACATTCACCCGAGCCTTGCTGACTCTTGGCTGTCCTCCGATGCCTTCAATCCGGAGTGTTGTGTCGTGACGTTTTAGTGCCAACATTTTTACTAGTCTTTCAGAGATAACGTTGATCTGCGATCCAGAGTCCAGTAATGCCTTGAATGTGGCCTGTTGTCCATTATTTGCTTGTACAGCTACCTTTGCTGTTGCGAGTAGATTGTAATTCTGATTGTTCGCAGATGCCACAACTTGTGTGTGTGGCTCTGCTGCTGCTGATGCGATAGCATTCTCCAAATGTAGAAGAGTATGGTGCTTTTTGTTGCATTTTAAACAGCTGAAGTTGCTTGTGCATGTTGTTTCTTCCCTTTGCGTCGTGGCGCCATTATCGCTGTCTACGATCCTCTTCTAAATGTTCTCAAATGTGTGCGTGTACAAAATGTCGTTGCTGTGTGTGCGCATGTATGTATACCAGTCAGTTCGTAAACACACACTCACAAACGTATAGTGTATATGCTAAGTCAGTTTTGCATACACATACACTCACACCGAACGCCTGATGCTATAGCGTCGTTTTGTTCGTCACTTTCCGAAATGTTGGTTTTTGCAACTTGATGAACCACGTTGTCTACGTGCCAGCCAAGTTGCTCATAGGACCATGTTGTCCACATGCCAGCTAAAGTGCTCGAAGGACCATGTTGTCCACATGCCAGTTAAAGTGCTCGAAGGACTTCGTTTTATGGTCATTTTTGAAGCAGTTGACGCATAGTTTTTGTCCTTGCACCCAATTTAGGCGCTCGCTAATTGATTTAGCGCGAAAATCGTCACATTTAGATAAATAGTGACTTGTCTTTTTGCAATAAAGACATCCTCTTTGTCCACTTGACGAGGTTGCACATGTTGTGCTTTTAGGCTCCTTTTTGAAATTTCCAGATGCCTTTTTCCCAGTAGCCATAACTCGAACTCGTTGTTCTAAGAACTGGAGCATGGTGTCCAGTGGCTGGATTTCCTTAGTATTACCCAATGATTGTTCATAGAGTGTTTTATTTGCGCTATCCAGTTTATTTCTTAGGATGGCAATGATAATTGGATCCCATGTTGAAATGTCAATCCCGAGTCCCTTCAGTGAAGCTAAGGACTCTATGGTGGTGATGTGCAGCTCCTTTAAAGACTTTACATCGTTGCTGCAGGTTTCTTGCAGCAGAAGGCGATTTAATATCCTAGATGCGATATCTCTAGGATTGTTGTAGGCATCTACTAAAATCTCCCATGCGTAGAGATAGTTTTCTTCCTTAAGATCGATGTGACGGATTAATCTTTCCGCCTCTCCGACTACGCTGGTTTTTAAATACCACATCTTGCGTATGGTTGGCATGTTTGTTTCATGTATCATACATGAAAACATATCAAAGAATTGTGTCCATTTGAGAGTATCACCATCAAATTTTGGAATGGAAATACGTGGCAGATTGTTGTTTTCGGCGCACGTACTGCTTGAGTTCCCTGTAAGTGCATTCCGTACATCAGCCTCTGCCTTGAGATATTCAGTGGCGTCGTAGCCAATCTCTTCCGGGTCCTCAAATTCCTCGTATATTTGGAAATGGACCTCTTGAGTTTTTGTCCATAATGACTTAACCATCTCTGCATTAAGGGGCTTGTGTTGAAAGGCTCGATTCAATGATGCAATCATCGCCTTTTGCCGACGGCACAATGCCATTAACTTAGCATTTGTGCTTGCTCGGGCATTTACTGATCCTGCAGCTATGACGGTCTTTGGTTCCGTCATGTTGCTGGTAGACTGATCTGCAATGTCAGCCTGTTCCAAGAAGTAAGTTCTGTTCTGCTCTACCATGGCAGCGACTTCTTCGAAGAACTTGAAGTATCTATGAGACTCCTCTAAGTTCGATGAGCTCCTGATCACCTCGTGGTTGTCTTTAAAAACAGTCCACTTTTCCTCTAGTATCGAGGCCCTGGCTTGATAGTAGAAAGGTTTTGCTTTCCGTTCAGCTGGGTCCTTTTTGCTGTTCCTGACTAGCCTCGAAATCTCCTGGCTTATCTCGTCCTGCGCTGCTAGGACCTCTTCCAACATAATTGATTTGTCTGTGCTCATTATTGTCACCTTGTTGACAATTTAAGAGTTACCAGAACCAATTTGTATATTTCGTCCTTAACTTCTGATTATTCCTGACCCGTTGGAAGTGTTTTATTCGCTCTGGTGAGCTGGATACGCTTCGATTCGCAACCGTGATGTGGTCAAGGAATAAGGAGTTTTTGTTTTTTTTTTTGTAGAAAGGATCCTTGTGTGGAGTCCTTCGTCGGGGTCACCAAAATGTATGTGTATATGTGTAAGAAGTTGGGAAGCATTCAGTACATAAACTGACTGCTAAAAGGCGTCGCAACTGGCACTTGTAAGCAGGTGGACTACGGAGAAATAATGAATGTTTCTTGTTGGTTTTACAAAGAACACTAATTTTATTAACGAAAAGGTAACAATATTTATAGGTAAAAATAGCTTAGTTTACAGTTGTGTAGTATCAATTAGAATTAGGTTATTGTGTGCTCAGCAGTTGCTTGCAATGCAGAGTAGCATATTTAGCAACTGCCGGGTTGGCTGACCGCTACTATTGCGACATATATTGTGCATTGTGCAGTCAGCGATATTCTGTGTGTTCAGCATAATTTGGTGTTGCTTACAGTTTTATTGTGTCAATAAATGTAAAGTGTTGTGTATGGTCTAGACCTAGTTTTACATGTGTTAATGATTTGTGTGTTATTGTTACAATGTCATGTGCAGTTATTTGATGTCTTATAATATAAATGTGTGCTGACTTGTATACGACTGAACAGTATCTTTTATGTCGTCTTGTTTAATTATTGCAAATAGATCATCTACGTATTTCGTTGTTAATCTTGGTGGTCGTCTAAGTTTCGAAATCGTGGTTTTTAATAAGTCTTCCATGACAATGTCCGCTACAACAGGTGAAGCTGGAGAGCCCATTGGCATGCCTTTTGATCGTGTGTAAATTTTGTCATAAACACACCGACAAACATACGACTAAACTACAAGACTGACACAGACAATTGCGCTCATATATACAGACACTTACTTTCGCAGAATCAGTTCAAAACTCCACGTCGATCGGTGCAGAAGTGTCAATAAATGTATGTTTTTAGTGTTTTATTTATTTATTAATGTAAATTAGTGAAGTTTAATTTAATGTCATTACTGTTTTTATTATATGTTGTTTTAGTCGCCCTGAAGACGGTTGCCGATGTGCAACCGAAATATATTGGATTTAAAAATCATTAAATGGTTTTAATGTTTTTTAATTTTTAAAACACCCATGACCTCGAGCCGGCAAACATACCTACATCAAGTAGAAAGGTCGCTAACATCACACACATAATTTGCATTTATTTAAAAAAAAAAAGCGGTATCAAAAGCTTTTAAGCTTTTCTTTTACGAAATTCCCGAGCGTAGACAAATTGAAAATTTCAGCCTGATTTGGCATAAGTGCATCACAAAGGCTTAATATCTCAATGTCCGGTTAGTCTAACTAAGTTTAGTCAAATTTGAGTATCTCAATGTTCGGTTAGCAGTTACCCTAGACACAAACTTATACGATGCCTGAAGGTCTGGTTAACACTTATACCGATGTGAAGTTCCGATATAAATATCGATGCAATCATCGTACGACGAACAGTTGACTCAAGCTGACACTTGCATTGTTATTATTTTTTTTCTAAGCAAAATTCCAAAATGCTTAATTGAGTCTTCTAGGTATACAAACACATGCTCCTCAACAACTAAAAATGGTTTCCCTCAATGCCGTTTACAACAGGGCTCATAGAAAGTAATTGTATATACATTTTGATATACAACATGCAGCAGGTTGGGAGTCAAACATCAAAACAATAATAAAAAACAAGTAAGAAGGCTCTAGTCGAGATTTCCCGACTAGGAGATACCCCGAACCCTGTACATAACGCGTACAGTCATTGTCTGTATGCATCTGTTACTAAACTTCAATCTTTGATATCTCTGGTGTTTCTTTACCGATTTCGATGAAATTTTCAGAAAAGTTATATCGTTACCCTTTATTTCAACCCCCATTTTTACATTTTCCAAATTCGATAAATTTTTGTAATCGATTCCATGTGTATATCGAAAACGGAAATAGTTATCGAAAATCGGAAACAAACTTGTACTGCCTAGGACTTAGATGAGCTTATGTTCAAAATCTGAAGTCTCTAGCTCTTATAGTCTCTGAGATCTACGCGTTCATACATACAGACGGACAGACGGACATGGCTATATCGACTCGGCTGTTGATGCTGCTCAAGAATATATATACTTTATAGGGTCGGAGATGCTTTCTTCTGCCTGTTACATACTTTTGCACAAAAACATTATACCCCTTTTACCCATTTCATGGGTTCGGGGTATAAAAACAGCTGAATTCCCCGTTAAGTTTGTCAGCACCATAATAATATAATAGCGGTGTTCAACAGATCGTTTCATCGTTTCATGTTTCTGGGATGAAACGCTTAGCTCGTGAACGGCATTTTGCGTGTCAATGCGTTTAAATGCCTTACACATTTGAGGTAACTGCGCTTCTGCTGCCTATATTAAGAAAGAGAATGCGATTTAAAAGCTTTAAATATAGGTTTTGGAGTCTTACGCTTTTAAATAGTTGTTGATTGCACAGTTATAAAATAGATAATTACAGGTTTATTTAATCAAACAAAACCAGTTGAGATTAGTGCCCATTTACACGCTGAAGTTTTTTCATTAATTTTTTATTCATTCCGTTTTGAAAGTTCTTCGGAATTCAGGTCGCATTTACACGCTGAAGTTTTTCAGTGAAATTTTTCCTTTGAAAATGCAACTCTGGTTTTTAATCTATAATCGATATACTTTAAAGCCATTAATTCACACGACCAAAACATGTTTATACTTTGATACCGAAGGTCTCATAGTATATTGGTTTTGTGCAATGTCCGTCATGGTGTCTGTCCGTCCGTCTGTCCGTCCGTCCGTATGAACGCAACTTTTTTCGACACCCGTAAAGCTAGAGACTTGAAACTTTGCAATTATGTTTATCTATAGACGGTACAGATAAAGTGTCAAGATTGGGTTGCCACGCCTACTAGGAGGCTGGGAAATCGATAAATTCGATAACTGAAAACCGATAAAAACAAATATTTCTCACATTCTTACAGCTAGAGTTACCAAATTTTGCACGCAGATAGCTTATCATGTCCTTGAAAAAACTGCATCAAAATTTTGGATGCCACGCCCACTCCTTCCGCCCCCATCATCCCTGCTCCTTGAAATTGGAAACGCCTATAGTTTTCACATTTTTCGAGCTAGAGTCACCGAATTTGGTATGAAGATATATGGTGACATCTACAAGAGATCTGCATCAAAAATTAGGATGCCACGCCCACCTCTGCCGCCCACCATTTAAAATCGGAAATTTCGATATCTCTTACAGTTTTTAAGCTAGAGCCCGTAAATTCGGTAGAAAGATAGAAGGCAGCATCTACCAAAGATGTGCATCAAAATTTTGGATGCCACGCCCACCTAAGCCACCCGCCTTATAAAATCGGAATCGGCTATATCTCTAACAGTTTTTGAGCTAGAGCCAAAAAACTTGGTAGGAAGATAGATAGTGACAGTTAAAAACATTTGATTCAAAAATTTTGATGCCACGCCCACCTCTGCCGCCCACCTTTTACATTTTGAAGTTAAGTTATCTTCCACAGCTTTTGAGCAAAAGTCACCAAATTTGGTAACATGATAGCTGGCGATGTTTACCACATGGCCCACTCCCTTCGCCCCTGCATTCCCCCTTATCAACCGTTCATTTACAGGTATCAAAGTATTCCGCAGTCGGTTGCGTCCGACAGCAACGTTTTTACTTGTTTTACTTTAAATATGCTAACTCACGTTAACGCCAATGTTTTATAGTGCGATATGTGAATATCGATAGCTTGATTATTCACATGAAACACTGTGTTTCTGTCTGTTCAACTCTGTGTTTACATTCTATCGGAATAAGGCAAAGCAAAATTAGAAGAAAAATTAACGACTTAACAAGTTGTGAACTTTTTCTTGAAATTTTTCCCCTCTACTCCCCTTGCCTACAAACAAAAGATTCAAAGAGAAAATTCACGAAAAAACTTCAGCGTGTAAATGGACACTTACTAGTGTTTGCGGCGGCCATTAATCTGATGTTTTCACCCCTTTTTGCACAAAAATACACCAAATATACTGAAAACTACTGAACTTCGATAGCAAATATCAATTAAATATCGTGCTCTTCCCATCTTTACTTTCATGCATACCTTTTAAGTTGCCATTAGAATTACAAATCAATTAAATTATTTTTGAAAAATAGTCGTAGTGGTTATATAGTTAGCTGGTGCAAAATGTTTGATTATTTAATGACTAAGATTACAAATAATCAAAAATAATGTAAAATTGCCATACATTATTCAAAATAATGGAAAATAATTGAAAATAATGGAAAATAATCATTTTGTTATTTTCCATTATTTTTTATTATTTTCCATTATTTTTTATTATTTTCCATTATTTTCCATTATTTCGACTATTTAGAGAAAAACAAATTATTTTCAACATCACAATTAATAACAACAATGTTTCTTTACAAAAGTGCAAAGCTTTTGCAGCCACCCACGCACTTTATGCAAAAGCTTTCTTATTGGAGTTTACATTTTTGACTGCATTCGCAGATTTGCTTGTCATGGGTGTATGCTGAGTTTTGCAATGGGGGCGGCGTGTTGTGTTACGATCTGTGACAAACAATTTTTTATTAAATGAAATAAACACAGCTATTTATGCATATAGAACTAAAAAATATTACTCCGTGCATAATTTTAGTTGCCAATGTTACCTTTCCCTACGCCCATGCCAATTCTTATTGGATTTAATATCTGGCATTCGCAGTTCCGTTAAGCACGATCATATGTTTAAGAGAGAGAATTTGCAAGTGCACGCGTGTATTGAACACATTTTGTTTTATATGTGAATGTTCATAAGTATGTTGATTTTAAGTGAATTTTCTGTGTAATTGAAGTTCAGTTTTGTTTATGTTAATTTTAAGTTTTTCTTACGGAAATTTTTGGTTAGGTTGGTAACTTAACGGAGGCCCTCTCTGTAAATTTTTGGTACGTAACATTAAAGAGTGGTCTTTTTGCTATGTAAAGCCGCCAACAAAATGTAAATTAATCAACTTTCTAAAAATGAGTTTAGGCCAAAAAAAAAAGTGGCAAATTACCTATAGTGCTTAGCACTGATGGTGTCCGATGTCCCTATGTGTTCCCACAACTTGGCCGTTGCTCAAAATATGCTGCTTAGCGCACGTGGCGATAGCAATGCAGACTTTGTTGGAAATTAGGGTTCCAGCTTCGGGAGCTGTTGAAATTGGAGTTTTTGATAAGGCTTGTTTAAGTAGAATGTGCTGCCATGGCGCGCGTGTCGGATACGATGAATGCATTGAGGCAGATCTTAGCAGTTTTTATATTTTTCGAATTTAGTTATATGTATATTCTTAATCCGCCTGTCTGTCAGTATAAGCACGTCGATTTCGGAGACTAGACACTTAAGTCAGTAGATGCACTTACAATTTTTAAAAAATTGATTTTTTCATTTTTTAAAGTATGATGTTTAAAGAATATTTTCTGAAATTTTCAAGTCAATCCGATAAATAGTTTTCGAGATATTCAGTAGTTACCTCTAGATTGTGACTAGAGCAGGTAGCAGACGGCAGCTGCAAGCAACCGGTTTTGTCACGCCTATTATTGGAAGTGAGAATGTTTCGAAAACCACATCAACCAGATACTTTAGAAGCCCTATTTTATGGTCCAGGTATTGATGATTTAATATAAATATTCGATTCATTCTATTAGGCTAAAAATTTTATTTGATAAACGTGTGTAAGCTAGTCGGAAAATTTTTCAAAGTTTAATAACTCAAAGAATATTGAATTTAACCAAATCTTCTTCAGAATACTTCCGTTATTAAAATTTCTAAAATAGAAGAAAATCAAAAATCAGTTAAGAAATATTAAATTTTTCAAAGATATTGTTTAAAAAATTAGATATCAATAATTAAAGTTTCAAATTATCAGCAAAAAAATTGTAATTTTCGGATTCAACAAATAAAACTATGTTAAGTTTAACTTTTTCCATTCAATTCGATACTTATCAAAATTACATGAGATCTGCATTTGAAAAACTTTTAACGCGTTTTTCTGAAAATTGTGTTTTTTCATTCGGTGACCACTATAACTCGAAAACCACTCGGTGGATGTTGATGAAATTTTTATATTTTCCTTTTGGCATTAAGGTTTTTTATCAAAGGATATTGGTTGAAAATTACTAATATTTTTAAACATTTAACCTTCAACTTTTATCGAAAATCAGAGTCTAAAGTTTCAAAAGCCGACATATTTTGAATTGTCAAAAGAAAAGCTTCGATTAAATTTAGGTGATCTGGAAGGCTTCTGGCTCGAGGGAGAGGGCGATATTTTAACAAATAATAATTTTTTCGTAAAAAGTTAGGTTGCATGAAAACTCTGTGAGAGTTATTTTGTAAAATAAACTTAATTACTATTCAAAATAAATTTTGTTATAATAAAAATAAGTAAAAACTTATCATTGATCGGTTGAATCGGTTCATGGTATCTACAAGTCAGGAACTAAGGCTTTAAGCCTCGCTGGGTTCATTCCGCTACCTTTATGTTCCCTGAACCCATAAAATGGGTATATGGCCTTGTACAAAAGTATGTAACAGGCAGAGGAAAGCATCTCAGACCCTATAAAGTCGACGCAGACGTGTCCGTCTGTCCGTCTGTATGTATGAACGCGTAGATCTAAACGACTCCGTAAAAGTGTCATCGAAATCGGGTGAGAAACACCAGAGATATTAAAGATTGAAATTTTGTCACATATGCATACAGATAATGAATGTACGCGTTGAGTACAGGGTTCAAGGCATCTCCTTGTCGGAAAATCTCGACTAAAACCTTCTGAGGCCCAATTTCTCAATGTCCAGTTAAATTTCGAATAAGTTAACTTCAGAATAACTTTTATGCTCGAGCTGTACAGCAGGTATCCAATTTGGTTTTCTCAAAGCCAAATTAACCTATCATCGATATATCACTATCACCGAATGGTGCTGCCAACCTTAACGGGGATTCAGCTGTTCTTTTGGTTTTGTTTTTGCCTGTGACTCCTAAACTGCTGCATGTTGCACATCAAAATGTTTATATATTTACTTTCATATGTTTGTGGACCTAGAAGACTCAAATAGGCATTTTGAAAATTTGCTTCATAAAAAAAAAAAAAAACAATGCAAGTGTCAGCTTGAGTCAGCTGTTCGCCTTACGATGATTGTATTGATATTTATATATCGTTACTTAGCATCGGTATAAGTAGTAGCCGGACCTCCATGCATCGGATAAGTAAGTGCTAACCAAACATTGAGAAACTCAAATTCGACTAAACTTAGAATACGTTGACTAACCGGACATTGAGAAATTGGGCCTTACTTGTTTAATTTGGCGGCAGACTGACGCACAAGCTGTGGTAAGCTAGCGAGCGAATACATACATGCGTTGTCGTGGCAAAAGCAGATTATTGCAAAAAATAAAAATAAATAAATACACACCATGCTGAGACGAACAACTGCACAAAGTTGAAATAACCTTTATCGCAATGCTGAGTTATTTTCACTGATATCACCAAAAAATAAAAATAATACAAATATAATCAATAGTGGTATTCAACAGCTCGTTTCATCGTTTCATGTTTCATAGTTGAAGCGTGTGCAAAATGACAGGCTCAATTTCTCAAAGTTCAGTTAGGCTTGCAGTTAGTTAACTTCGGAAAAACTTTGTTGTTCGAGCTATCCGGGAGTTAAGCAATTTGGTTTTCTCAAAGAGAAAGTAACCCATCAAAGATATGTATATTAGCGGTGTTCAACAGTTCGTCCCGCAACAACAACTTACATAAAAAAAATTTCTTTCCCCAGGCTATGTATACAAAAAGTGTTTCATGTTTTGTATATTTCAAGCTTTTGAATTACAAAATGCCGTTCACGAGCTAAGAGTTTCAAGCATGAAACATGAAACGATGAAACGGAGCTGTTGAACACCGCTTATGTTTCCTAGTTAAATACAAAACAAGTGAAAACCTTGCAGTCGGACGCAACAGGCTGCGGAATACTTTGATACCAGTAAGAGAACGGATGGTATGGAGTCTGCTTGCAAAGGAGTGGGCCTTATGGTAAACATCGTCAGCTATTATGTTACCAAATTTGGTATCTTTAGCTCAATAACTCAACAACTCAAAATTTAAGAGGTGGGCGGCAAAGGTGGGGGTGGCATCCAAAATTTTTATCAAATTTTTTGAACTGTCGCCATTTATGGTATCTTCCTACTAAGTTTGGTGGCTCTAGCTCAGAAACTGTTAAAGATATAGCCGATTCTGATTTTATAAGGCGGGTAGCTTGGGAGGGTATGGGATCCAAAACTTTGATGCAGATCTTTGGTAGATGTTGCCATCTATCTTTCTACCGAATTTGGTGACTCTAGATCAATGGTCGGCACGCATACACTCACATTTTTTCAGCGCGTCGTCAAAAAGACGAAGGCAAAAACGTTTCTAGCTTCTCTGCCGCTGCGGCAGCAGTGCAACTGTGCATAGGCCAGACAAAGGCAAAAACGTTTCTTGCTTTGCACTGGAAAAAGTGCATTCGGATAAAAAAGAAGATGATTTGCTCCAAACAGAAGAAACAAATTTAAAATCAAAAAACAGTATGAGAATTATTAAAAAGCAACCATAAATAACCAACAAAAGAGCTTAACAGTTATTTCATTTGGGATGATCATTTTACCGATTTTCTCTGTGTAAGATATTATTTGATCTGTCAAAAATCATAAGCAGCAATGTGGCCTTCATCATTTGACTTCTGAACGTAGACTAATTCGTCGATGAGCCACAGTACGAAACTTATTTCTCTGCTGCTGCAGTCGTTCGTGCATGGCCAGAAACCGGTTTCTCTGCCGCTGCGGCAGCCGAGCAATTGTGCATAGGGCACACGTAATTTCTACGCTATGCGTGAGCCGACTGCGCTGCTTGAATCATTCTTTCTATGCACAGTGCATACGACCACTGAGCATAGAATACATAGAGACCTTAAATCGACTGTAATCTTATTGCCGTCAAAATGTTAGACTTCCGATCCAGGAAGAAGAAGAGTCGAAAACTTAACAGACAGAGCTGGCCGAGCAAAAGCGCAACGTCATTATATTTCTTGCTCTGCTGTAAGCAACACAACGGACTTGGGCTGGATCTCATATGCATATGTGAGCGAGCAGGTAGACACACGGACACATGACATGTATGTGTTAGTGCATTCTTGGCCGCTCTTCAATGATGAGAGAGCGAGAAAGCAGCAATTGCAGATGCTTCTGTTTCAGTTGCTGTTCGTTTGCAGCAGCCCGGCAGTGTTTTCAGCATTTTTTTTTAATCAATCATAAATCGTTTCGCTTCTCGTCAGCAACGGACGTGTTTTTTTTGTGGGCTTCGCCTTTTTTTTTATCTTTTTTGCGATTTATGCTTTTTTAAAACCCGTGCTTTGTGCAAATAAATAGTTTTTGTGGCTTTGTGTGTTATCCCGGTGTAAAGCACAGAGTGGACACTAAGATTTATAAATTATTTGCATTCTTTGCACAGTGATCAAAACAAAACCAAATTGCAGTCATAGCTTACCGCTCAATTCGTTTTGCTTTCACTCAATTTGTTTTTGTTTGTTGACGCTTCGTTGCTCTCAGAGCACCATAAACCGTTATTTTTTTCGTTTGCTCTCACGCGCTCTGTCTTTGTGTTCTGTTCGTCGCGTTGCAATTATACTCCGTTGTCGTTGCTCTCAGTAGTCGCGCTAGCGTCGATATAATTGTTTTGTTTGTGAGTATTTCTTGCTTGTGAGCTTTTTTTGTATTGCCTTTAGAGTGGACCCAATTCATTCTTTTGTTAGTATTTGAAATACTTATAAATTTTTATTTATTTTTTGCAGTAATATATTTTACTTATATCTTTTTTAATATAACTAATCATTAATCATGTCTTTCTGTTGTGCCAAACAGTGCAAAGTCCGTGGTGACAACCCAAATGCGGGTTTTGTCAATTGCTGGATGTGTGGTTTTTTCGCACATGAAAAATGTGCGAAATTTAATGCCAGGTCCAAAGACAATATTAAAAAAGTGTATGCTGGCGAGGTACCGGATGTTAATGCCATCTGTCCCATGGATGTAGCAACATCCGATCCTGGTATTTCGGTTCAAAACGAGCCAGAAAATCCTATACCTCAGACTGCTGCTTCTATGGTGGGCTCTGTCGTGGGTGTTTGTTCGTTGATTCCTCCGGAGGTCAGTTGCGTTAAGGTAACTGACATACGAAATGAACCGAATGATCATATACCTCAGACTGTGGCTCCTAAAGTTGTTTCAGCTGAGAATATTATAAAAAAATTTGTAGGTGTTCCTCCAAAGAAACATGTATTTGTTTCTAGGCTCCCCCCTGATTTAACATCAGAAGATGTAAAGGTCTATGTTCAGGCCAAATCTAAAGCCACAGTTTCGGTGGAAAAATTTTAATTTGCGTATGACCGTGATATCTCGTCCTTTAAAATCACTGTTTCAAACCAAGATTTTGATGCTATCTGCTCAAAAGAATTTTGGCCGGAACACATAATAGTAAAAGAATATGCTGCAAACAAGAATAAAATGAAAAATTGGCCTCCGATTGTTAGAGGACTTTGTAGTAAACTTAGTACATTGTATCTTGATAGTCAATCTTTCTCCTTAATTCTTACTTAATTCTGAAGAATTATCTAACAGATTCTGTATCTATAGAAAGGACCGCCCTCTGCGCCGTGGTGGTGGGGACTTTTTGCTGTTGATGTGGACTTTTCCTCTGAGACAGTAATATTAAGTGGCTCTATAGATATTGAGTTTGTTGCTGTAAAGTTAAATATTAACGGTGTTGGTATTTATATTTCTTGTTCCTATATACCACCTTTATCTGACAGCTCTGTTTATAATGAACATATGTCAGCAATACTTTCCATATCTTCTATGCTTTCTGATCGTGATATTTTTGTAGTTCTTGGTGATTTTAATATTGCTGAAGCTACTTGGATTTCAAGTCCGGACTCAAGCGTGTTGCATACTGATTTTCTGGATGGTTTATTTGAAATGTCATTGGGTCAGATCAATGGTATTCAAAATTCTCTTGGTAAAATGCTTGATTTGGTATTTGTTTCGGATCCATCTACTCTATCTGTGTCAAGATCCCTTCCCATATCATTCCCGAAGACTTATACCACCCGACTTTGGAGGTGTTGTTTACTTTGCCTGCCTGTGCCGTACGCCAGTGTAGTGAACCATTCAAACGAGTACGTCATTTTCGGAAAACCCATTTTGTGAAACTTACCCGACGCTTAGCACTGGTTGACTGGTCGCCCCTCTATGGTTCTGAGGACTTGGATACGGCAATCAGTATTTTTTATTGCACCTTAGAAAACTTATTCGACATGTGTGTCCCTTTTAGTAGGCCAAGTAGGAAAAACAAACCTGCGTGGTTTACATGAGAGTTGACAGCCCTTAAAAATCGAAAATCTAAGCTTTATAAGAGTTTCAGAAAATCTGGCTCTTCTGTTCATTACTCATTATTCTTGGTTGCGCGTTCCAGTTTTTCAGTCATGAATAACTCATGTTATAAGAAGTACCTAAGTCGGTGCAGACTACAGTTTCAGCAAGATCCTAAGCAGTTCTTTGACTTCGTTAATGCGGAGCGAAGGTCTTCAACACTTCCATCTAGTGTATCTTTTGAAAAAGAGTCGGCCAACACAGATCAGGCCATTAATGATTTATTTGCCGAATTTTTCCAAACAACATACAGTTCATTTGATGATCAGGTTGATCTGCCTTACCCGTATCAGGTTAACGGCTCCAACTGTATTTTTGAACCAAGAATCACGGAGTGTTCATTACTATGTGATCTACAGGGTATTAAGCCTGTATTTTCCCAGGGACCTGACGGTGTACCAAGCTATGTGCTTAAGTACTGTGCTGATGGTCTCTTAAAGCCTTTGCATAAATTGTTGAGTTTGTCTGTTGAGAAATGTTCATTTCCTAATATCTGGAAAGAATCATTTATTATTCCTCTCCATAAAAAAGGAGACAAGTCAAATGTTCAAAATTATCGGGGTATCTCTAAATTGTCTGCTATCCCAAAAATGTTTGAGAAATTGATAACTTCTCAGCTACAACATTTTTGTAGATCTTTAATATCGCCGTGCCAGCATGGATTCGTGAAAAAAAGATCTACTACCACTAACCTGTTAGAATTTACTTCACTAGTTGTTAAGGGTTTTCAAAATAAAATGCAAACGGATGTTATTTTCACTGATTTCAGTAAGGCATTTGACTCGGTTAATCACTACCTTTTACTTCATAAACTTAAACATTTAGGTTTTCCAAGCAATCTCATTCTGTGGATAAGGGAATATTTAATTCATAGAACACAAAGAGTTAGTTTTAAAGGTTCTGTCTCTAAGGTGGTTCATGTCACTTCCGGTGTTCCGCAAGGAAGTCACCTTGGACCTTTATTATTTACACTTTTCATCAATGACCTTCCATCTGTTATTGACCACTCTCGAGTGGTGATGTATGCTGACGATGTAAAATTATGCATGTTGGGTACTGCTCTGTTGTCTGCTCAAAAACTACAAACTGATTTAGATAATTTTCAAAAGTGGTGTCGTGTTAACTTACTAAATCTTAATTGCAATTAATGTAAAGTCATGTCTTTTTTATTTTCTTGATGGAAGCCCACTCGACCGCATTGAATGGGTTAATGACTTAGGTATCCATTTTGATTCGAAACTTAAATTTCACAAGCATATCTCTTCAGTTGCAAATCGAGCTTCTAGTACCTTGGGGTTCATTAAGAGCTGGTCGAAAGAATTTGACGATTGTTCTTAAATATGGATCTTGTATCTGGTATCCCAAATACAGGATTCACCAGGATAGAATAGAATCAGTACAAAACCATTTCTGCTCTTTGCCCTTAGGAGATTTAACTGGGATACTTACATTAACCTACCTTCCTACCACAGTAGACTTTTACTAATAAATCTCCCTTCTCTTTCTGATCGCAGAACAATGCTAGGTGTAGTCTTTTTACATAAACTAATAAATGGTGAAATTGATTCCTCTGAATTAATCAGCCAAATTAGTTTTGCTGTTCCGATCAGAAGGACAAGGAATTTTCTACGCATTGCTCTTCATGCTTGTCACTCTAACATAACCCTTTTCGGATTTTATATTCAAACTATAAAAAATTTTCCAACTTAATAAACGGTGCCACTTCTAGTAGTTCTCCTAAAAAGTTAGTCTTATGTCATTTGTCTACGTTTTCGCGATCTACGTAACCTTACGCTATGCGGTGTGCCTCTCGGTCGGTTGGGCGGGAGGTTGGTTGCTTTTTGCTTGGGTCGCGGACGTTAACAAGCCGGTGCTTGGTATCGTTGGGCCACTTGAATGTACTGTCCGTTAGTACATCTACGTCCAATAATAACATTAGACTTGTCTCCTTTTTTATGGAGAGGAATAATAAATGATTCTTTCCAGATGTTAGGAAAAGAACATTTCTCAACAGACAAACTCAACAATTTATGCAAAGGCTTTAAGAGACCATCAGCACAGTACTTAAGCACACAGCTTGGTACGCCGTCAGGTCCCTGGGAAAATACAGGCTTACTACCCTGTAGATCACGTAGTAATGAACACTCCGTGATACTTGGTTCAAAAATGCAATTAGAGGCATCAACCTGATACGGGTAAGGCAGATCAACCTGATTATCAATTGAATTGTATGTTGTTTGAAAAAATTCGGCAAATAAATCGGCAATGGCCTGGTCCGAATTGGCCGACTTGTTTTCAAAAGATAAATTAGATGGAAGTGTTGATGACTTTCGCTTCGCATTAACGAAGTCATTGAACCTCTTAGGATCTTGCTGAAACTGTAGTCTGCACCGACTTAGGTAATTTTTATAACATGACTGAAAAACTGGAACGCGCAACCAAGAATAATGAGTAATGAACAGAAGAGCCAGATTTTCTGAAACTCTTATAAAGCTTAGATTTTCGATTTTTAAGGGCAGTCAACTCTCGTGTAAGCCACGCAGGTTTGTTTTTCCTACTTGGCCTACTAAAAGGGACACACATGTCGAACAAATTGTTTAAGGTTCTATAAAAAATACTGATTGCCGTCTCCAAGTCCTCAGAACCATAGAGGGACGACCAGTCAACCAGTGCTAAGAGCCGGGTAAGTTTTACAAAATCGGTTTTTCGAAATTGACGTACCCGTCTTAATGGTTCACTACACTGGCGTACGGCACAGGCAGGCAAAGTGATCAACACCTCCAACGTCGGGTGGTATAAGTCTTCGGGAGTGGATATGGGAAGGGATCTTGACACAGATAGAGTAGATGGATCCGAAACAAATACCAAATCAAGCATTTTACCAAGAGAATTTGGAATAAAATTGATCTGACCCAATGACATTTCAAATAAACCATCCAGAAAATCAGTCTGCACCATGGGGGTCAACACGCTTGAGTCCGGACTTGAAATTCAAGTAGTATCAGCAATATTAAAATCGCCAAGAACTACAAGAATATCACGATCAGAAAGCATAGAATAAATGGAAAGTATTGCTGACAAATGTTCATTGTAGACAGAGTTGTCAGATAAATGTGGTATATAGGAACAAGAAAAGTAAATACCAACACCATTAATATTTAACTTTACAGCAACAAACCCTATATCCATAGAACCACCTAAAATTACTGTCTCAGAGGGAAAGTTCACATCAACAGCAATAAGCACCCCGACACCTCGGCGCAGAGTGGGGTCCTTTCTATAGATGCAGAATCTGTTTGATAATATTTCCGAATTAAGAATGTCTTGTTTTTACAATGTTTCGGTGAAGGCAACGACATGAAAGGGAAAATAATGACTATTAAGGTACAAAGTACTAAGTTTACTACAAAGTCATCTTACATTCTGATAACCCAGTAAGAGGGAGGTAATCAACTCTGTTAGTTTTTTGCTACTAAAGTGGATGCAACAGGCGGAGCACTACTGATCCTAACATTGTTATTATTATTACTTCGCCTACTGACATACTCCTTCACTATGATGTGTGGCGGCCAAAACTTTTCAGAACAAATCGTTGAGAAAAGTTCCGGCGGAACACTCAGCTTAAAGGATGATATATCGCGGGCGAGCTTGAATTTAAATTTGTCGACATTTGGGAATTCAATTTTACCTTTAAAATAGCCTTTTCCCTCCCCCTAAAAAAAACGAAAAGAGAAAAAAAAAAAAAAAAAAAAATTTAATAAAAAAAAAAAATGGCTTAAGAGTTGCACCAAATGTAGAATCAGTAGGCTGACTTTCGGGGAAATCATTAGTTTTAGGTAACACCGGGTTATATTGCCGGTGAGTTAAATAATTAACGGGCTGGCAGCAGGTGTTGGGGTACTAACAATAGCCGCTAGAAGGGGTTGGGTGGGGAGGGGGGGGGGGGAGGGGGGGGGTTATCGGACAAGAGCCCGAAGTCTTTTCTTCGGCGAGTCATTTAACGTTTGTAGAATAATGTGGTCTTCCAACTCTTTAAAACTGCCAAATAAAAAAATAATAATCTTGAACTTTGAGGTGTGATATTTTATGTTAGTAGAACAGAACATGTGAATCATGTTATCACACGCCCTACATAAAATAAAATCTTGCGATATTTTATGTTAGTAGAACAGAACAAGCGAAAGCAAAATATATGTGGGTATGTATGTACGTGTGTTTAGGCACTGACTGCAAATTAAAACAATTTAATAAAGCAAAATACCAATATGCACAAGTAAATACATACAAATTAAATTCACGATCACTGTTACAATTGTTTTACACAATAATACCAATTAAAAACACAGTTTAAACAATCACAATGTTATCAATTTAAAGGCGCACACAGAAACACAACCGTCACCAAAGAAAGACAATGACAAATAGGGAGGTCATTCCGTTGAAGGCGAGATTATTTGGGTGCGATGAGAGGTTGTTCAAGTACCTTTCCTACTGTTCCGCTATGACTTCCCTGACCGGTGGTACGTTTAAGTCCCTTTGTATGTTTTCGTTGCGAACGTAACACGGTGCCCCGATGATAGTTCTCAGGATCTTCGTCTGGGCTCTTTGGACAATGTTGATGTTACTGCTGTACGCGTATTCCCATAGCTGGCAGCCATAAGTCCAGATTGGTTTCAAAACGGAGTTGTAGAGCAGAACCTTGTAGTCCAGACTTAGCGGAGAGCGAGCGTTGATAAGCCAATGGAGGCTAATGGCTTTGAATTTAAGCTGTATTCTCTTAGCTTCAATGTGCCTGCGCCATATAAGTCTTCTGTCCAAGTACCTAACTTTGTTTGCTTTCGGTAGTGGGGTGTTTTTTTTTTAGCGTGAGTGGTGCACAATCTTGCCTGTTAAGGGTGAAAGTTACATGTTTGATTTTTGTTCGTTTACCTTAATTCGCCAGTCGGATAGCCAGTTTTCCACTCTAACCATATGACGAATAATAGAATAGCTGTATCGTCAGCAAAGGTTGATGTTGTTAGATCGTTGCATGTTGGGATGTCTGATGTGTAGAGAACGTATAGTGTCGGCCCAAGTAAGCTGCCCTGAGGAACGCCAGCTTCCATACGGTGTTCGTCGGATATTGCAGAATTGCATCTTACTGCAAACTTCCTGTCGTAGAGTTAAGACTGTAACAGTTTATGTGTGTTGAACGCCTGAGACACATCCAAAAATATTGCAGAACAGTATTCTCGATTTTCGAACGCGCCTCGTATTTCTGATGTTATACGGTTGACATGCTCAATAGTTCCGTGTTTTTCACGAAAGCCGAATTGATGTGATGGGATTATGTTAAGGAGATTCAGGAATTGATTAATCCGAGTCAGCAAACATTTTTCGAAGAGTTTTTATAGACACGATAAAAGGCTTATAGGTCTATACGACGAGGGGACTGTTCGATCTTTACCCAGCTTTGGAATCATTATGATGAAAGACTTTTTCCATCTCTCTGGAAAGTGGCCGAGCTTTGTGATTGCATTGAATAACTGGGCAATGATGTAGACTGCTCAATAGGGAAGCTCAATAATCATCTTTGGGGTTATTAAGTCCCAACCCGGGGATTTTTTTTTGATTTAGATGCTGGTTGATAATTTTTGCGACTTCATTCGGGGGAAATACAATTGGCTCATGTTGAAGCAGAGAGTCGTTTAATACGGTCAGAAGTGCGAACGCGTTTGTAGCTGGATTAGGTTTAAAAACTTTTTGCAGATGATCCGCAAATGTGTTGGCTCTGTCTTCTTCGCTCCGGGCCCAGCCGCCTGCATGGTTTCTTAAAGGCATAACTGTATCTGTCGGTGGACTAAGAGTTGGGTGAGCTTTCCACAGAGAGTTTTTAGTGCTAGATGTTGATATTTGCTCAATATATCGGCGTTGGGCATATTCTTCTTCTCGCTTTAACGCTTTGGTGAGTTTACGTGTGGCTCTTCTTAG
The DNA here is from genome assembly GCA_018152825.1 of Scaptomyza hsui. NCBI lineage: Eukaryota > Metazoa > Arthropoda > Insecta > Diptera > Drosophilidae > Scaptomyza > Scaptomyza hsui. Next base: position 223,945 of record JAECXO010000301.1, read on the forward strand.
ATTTTGCTTTGCTGACGGCGATCTGTGGGATTGCCATCCTCCCTGCTCCTTGAAATTGGAAACGCCTTTAGTTTTCACATTTTTTGGGCTAGAGCCACCAAATTTGTGTAAAGATAGTTAATGACGTTCCCCAACAAAATGCATCAATATTGTGGATGCCACGCCCACTCTTTCTGCCCTCATCCTCCCTGCTCCTTGAAATTTAAAACGCTTCTATTTTTCACATTTTTTGGGCTAGAGCCACAAAATTTTGTGTCAAGATAGGTAATGAAGTTCCCCAAAATAATGCATCAAAATTGTGGATTCCACGAACACTCCTTACTCCCCCATCCTCTCTGCTGCTTGAAATTGAAAACGCCTTTAGTTTTCACATATTTTCGGCTAGAGCCTAAGCCCCCCTTCTCGCTGCTCCTTGAAATTGGAATCGGCTTTAGTTTTCACATTATTTTGGCCAGAATCAATAAATTTTGTGTCAAGATAGGTAATGATGTTCCCCAAAATAATGCATCAAAATTGTGGATTCCACGCCCACTCCTTACGCCCCGATCCTCTCTGCTGCTTGAAATTGAAAACGCCTTTAGTTTTCACATATTTTGGGCTAGAGCCACCAAATTTTGTGCCATGATAGGTAATGACGTTACCCAACAAAAATTCATCAAAATGTTGGATGCCACGCCAAATCCTTCCCCCATCCTCCCTGCTCCTTGAAACTGAAAACGCCTTTAGTTTTCACATTTATTGGGTTAGAGCCACCGATTTTTGTGTCAAGATAGGTAAAGAAGTTCCCCAAAAAAATGCATCCAAATTTTGTGTCAAGAGAGGTAATGAAGCTCCACAAAAAAATGCATCAACATTTAGGATGCTACGCCCACTCCCCCATCCTCGCTGCTCCTTTAAATTGGAAACGGCTTTAGTTTTCACATTTTTTTGGCCAGAATCAATCACTTTTGTGTCAAGATAGGTAATGATGTTCCCCAAAAAAATTCATCAAAATTGTGGATTCCACACCCACTCCTTACGCCCCCATCCTCTCTGCTGCTTGAAATTGAAAACGCCTATAGTTTTCACATATTTTGGGATAGAGCCTAAACCCAAATCCTCGCTGCTCCTTGAAATTAGAAAGGCTTTAGTTTTCACAATTTTTTTTGCCACAATCAATAAATTTAGTGTCAAGATAGGTAATGATGTTCCCCAAAAAAATTCATCAAAATTGTGGATTCCAAGCCCACTCCTTACGCCCCCATCCTCTCTGCTGCTTGAAATTGAAAGCGCCTATAGTTTTCACATATTTTGGGCTAGAGCCACCTAATTTTGTGTCAAGATAGGTAATGACGTTCCCCAACAAAAACATCAAAGTTTTGGATGCCAAGCCCACTCCTTCCGCTCCATCCTCTCTTTTTTTTTAAACTTCTATTTATTTTTGTTTATCCCTTTTGAAAAAAAAACAAGGAAATGACAAAAAGCTTACATACAAATCTTGCAAACATCAATTAGCTAACAGTTACTTATGGACTGGTAGCTTGAGATCGCATTCCTCAACTCATCGCTGGGTAGGGAGGTCATTCCGATGAAGGCGACATTATTTGGGTGCGATGAGAGCTTGTTCAAGTACCTTTCCTTGTGTTCCGCTATGACTTCCCTGACCGGTGGTACGTTTAAGTCCCTTTGTTTCTTTTCGTTGCGAACGTAACACGGTGCCCCGATGATAGTTCTCAGGATCTTCGTCTGGGCTCTTTGGAAGATGTCGATGTTACTGCTGCACGCGTATCCCCATAGCTGGCAGCCATAAGTCCAGATTGGTTTCAGAACGGAGTTGTAGAGCAGAACCTTGCAGTCCAGATTTAGCGGAGAGCGAGCGTTGGTAAGCCAATGGAGGCTAATGGCTTTGAATTTAAGCTGTGTTCTCTTAGCTTCAATGTGCCTGCGCCATATAAGTCTTCTGTCCAAGTACCTAACTTTGTTTGCTTTCGGTAGTGGGGTGTTTTTTTTTTAGCGTGAGTGGTGCACAATCTTGCCTGTTAAGGGTGAAAGTTACATGTTTGATTTTTGTTCGTTTACCTTAATTCGCCAGTCGGATAGCCAGTTTTCCACTCTAACCATATGACGAATAATAGAATAGCTGTATCGTCAGCAAAGGTTGATGTTGTTAGATCGTTGCATGTTGGGATGTCTGATGTGTAGAGAACGTATAGTGTCGGCCCAAGTAAGCTGCCCTGAGGAACGCCAGCTTCCATACGGTGTTCGTCGGATATTGCAGAATTGCATCTTACTGCAAACTTCCTGTCGTAGAGTTAAGACTGTAACAGTTTATGTGTGTTGAACGCCTGAGACACATCCAAAAATATTGCAGAACAGTATTCTCGATTTTCGAACGCGCCTCGTATTTCTGATGTTATACGGTTGACATGCTCAATAGTTCCGTGTTTTTCACGAAAGCCGAATTGATGTGATGGGATTATGTTAAGGAGATTCAGGAATTGATTAATCCGAGTCAGCAAACATTTTTCGAAGAGTTTTTATAGACACGATAAAAGGCTTATAGGTCTATACGACGAGGGGACTGTTCGATCTTTACCCAGCTTTGGAATCATTATGATGAAAGACTTTTTCCATCTCTCTGGAAAGTGGCCGAGCTTTGTGATTGCATTGAATAACTGGGCAATGATGTAGACTGCTCAATAGGGAAGCTCAATAATCATCTTTGGGGTTATTAAGTCCCAACCCGGGGATTTTTTTTTGATTTAGATGCTGGTTGATAATTTTTGCGACTTCATTCGGGGGAAATACAATTGGCTCATGTTGAAGCAGAGAGTCGTTTAATACGGTCAGAAGTGCGAACGCGTTTGTAGCTGGATTAGGTTGAAAAACTTTTTGCAGATGATCCGCAAATGTGTTGGCTCTGTCTTCTTCGCTCCGGGCCCAGCCGCCTGCATGGTTTCTTAAAGGCATAACTGTATCTGTCGGTGGACTAAGAGTTGGGTGAGCTTTCCACAGAGAGTTTTTAGTGCTAGATGTTGATATTTGCTCAATATATCGGCGTTGGGCATATTCTTCTTCTCGCTTTAACGCTTTGGTGAGTTTACGTGTGGCTCTTCTTAGATTTTGCTTTGCTGACGGCGATCTGTGGGATTGCCATCCTCCCTGCTCCTTGAAATTGGAAACGCCTTTAGTTTTCACATTTTTTGGGCTAGAGCCACCAAATTTGTGTAAAGATAGTTAATGACGTTCCCCAACAAAATGCATCAATATTGTGGATGCCACGCCCACTCTTTCTGCCCTCATCCTCCCTGCTCCTTGAAATTTAAAACGCTTCTATTTTTCACATTTTTTGGGCTAGAGCCACCAAATTTTGTGTCAAGATAGGTAATGAAGTTCCCCAAAATAATGCATACAAATTGTGGATTCCACGAACACTCCTTACTCCCCCATCCTCTCTGCTGCTTGAAATTGAAAACGCCTTTAGTTTTCACATATTTTCGGCTAGAGCCTAAGCCCCCCTTCTCGCTGCTCCTTGAAATTGGAATCGGCTTTAGTTTTCACATTATTTTGGCCAGAATCAATAAATTTTGTGTCAAGATAGGTAATGATGTTCCCCAAAATAATGCATCAAAATTGTGGATTCCACGCCCACTCCTTACGCCCCGATCCTCTCTGCTGCTTGAAATTGAAAACGCCTTTAGTTTTCACATATTTTGGGCTAGAGCCACCAAATTTTGTGCCATGATAGGTAATGACGTTACCCAACAAAAATTCATCAAAATGTTGGATGCCACGCCAAATCCTTCCCCCATCCTCCCTGCTCCTTGAAACTGAAAACGCCTTTAGTTTTCACATTTATTGGGTTAGAGCCACCGATTTTTGTGTCAAGATAGGTAAAGAAGTTCCCCAAAAAAATGCATCCAAATTTTGTGTCAAGAGAGGTAATGAAGCTCCACAAAAAAATGCATCAATATTTAGGATGCTACGCCCACTCCCCCATCCTCGCTGCTCCTTTAAATTGGAAACGGCTTTAGTTTTCACATTTTTTTGGCCAGAATCAATCACTTTTGTGTCAAGATAGGTAATGATGTTCCCCAAAAAAATTCATCAAAATTGTGGATTCCACACCCACTCTGCTGCTTGAAATTGAAAACGCCTATAGTTTTCACATATTTTGGGATAGAGCCTAAACCCAAATCCTCGCTGCTCCTTGAAATTAGAAAGGCTTTAGTTTTCACAATTTTTTTGCCACAATCAATAAATTTAGTGTCAAGATAGGTAATGATGTTCCCCAAAAAAATTCATCAAAATTGTGGATTCCAAGCCCACTCCTTACGCCCCCATCCTCTCTGCTGCTTGAAATTGAAAGCGCCTATAGTTTTCACATATTTTGGGCTAGAGCCACCTAATTTTGTGTCAAGATAGGTAATGACGTTCCCCAACAAAAACATCAAAGTTTTGGATGCCAAGCCCACTCCTTCCGCTCCATCCTCTTTTTTTTTAAACTTCTATTTATTTTTGTTTATCCCTTTTGAAAAAAAAAACAAGGAAATGACAAAAAGCTTACATACAAATCTTGCAAACATCAATTAGCTAACAGTTACTTATGGACTGGTAGCTTGAGATCGCATTCCTCAACTCATCGCTGGGTAGGGAGGTCATTCCGATGAAGGCGACATTATTTGGGTGCGATGAGAGCTTGTTCAAGTACCTTTCCTTGTGTTCCGCTATGACTTCCCTGACCGGTGGTACGTTTAAGTCCCTTTGTTTCTTTTCGTTGCGAACGTAACACGGTGCCCCGATGATAGTTCTCAGGATCTTCGTCTGGGCTCTTTGGAAGATGTCGATGTTACTGCTGCACGCGTATCCCCATAGCTGGCAGCCATAAGTCCAGATTGGTTTCAGAACGGAGTTGTAGAGCAGAACCTTGCAGTCCAGATTTAGCGGAGAGCGAGCGTTGGTAAGCCAATGGAGGCTAATGGCTTTGAATTTAAGCTGTGTTCTCTTAGCTTCAATGTGCCTGCGCCATATAAGTCTTCTGTCCAAGTGTACTCCCAGGTACGTAACTTCGTTTGCTTTCGGTGGTCGGGTGTTTTTTAGCGTGAGTGGTGCACAATCTTGCCTGTTAAGGGTGAAAGTTACAAGATTGGTTTTTGTTCGTTTACCTTAATTCGCCAGTCGGATAGCCAGTTTTCCACTCTAACCATATGACGAGCAAGTTGTGATGTTGCTTGCAGTGGGCATCTGGAGCGGCTGAGAATAGCTGTATCGTCAGCAAAGGTTGATGTTGTTAGATCGTTGCATGTTGGGATGTCTGATGTGTAGAGAACGTATAGTGTCGGCCCAAGTAAGCTGCCCTGAGGAACGCCAGCTTCCATACGGTGTTCGTCGGATATTGCAGAGTTGCATCTTACTGCAAACTTCCTGTCGTAGAGTTAAGACTGTAACAGTTTATGTGTGTTGAACGCCTGAGACACATCCAAAAATATTGCAGTACAGTATTCTCGATTTTCGAACGCGCCTCGTATTTCTGATGTTATACGGTTGACATGCTCAATAGTTCCGTGTTTTTCACGAAAGCCGAATTGATGTGATGGGATTATGTTAAGGAGATTCAGGAATTGATTAATCCGAGTCAGCAAACATTTTTCGAAGAGTTTTTATAGACACGATAAAAGGCTTATAGGTCTATACGACGAGGGGACTGTTCGATCTTTACCCAGCATTGGAATCATTATGATGAAAGACTTTTTCCATCTCTCTGGAAAGTGTCCGAGTTTTGTGATTGCATTGAATAACTGGGCAATGATGTAGACTGCTCAATAGGGAAGCTCAATAATCATCTTTGGGGTTATTAAGTCCCAACCCGGGGATTTTTTTTTGATTTAGATGCTGGTTGATAATTTTTTGCGACTTCATTCGGGGGAAATACAATTGGCTCATGTTGAAGCAGAGAGTCGTTTAATACGGTCAGAAGTGCGAACGCGTTTGTAGCTGGATTAGGTTGAAAAACTTTTTGCAGATGATCCGCAAATGTGTTGGCTCTGTCTTCTTCGCTCCGGGCCCAGCCGCCTGCATGGTTTCTTAAAGGCATAACTGTATCTGTCGGTGGACTAAGAGTTGGGTGAGCTTTCCACAGAGAGTTTTTAGTGCTAGATGTTGATATTTGCTCAATATATCGGCGTTGGGCATATTCTTCTTCTCGCTTTAACGCTTTGGTGAGTTTACGTGTGGCTCTTCTTAGATTTTGCTTTGCTGACGGCGATCTGTGGGATTGCCATCCTCCCTGCTCCTTGAAATTGGAAACGCCTTTAGTTTTCACATTTTTTGGGCTAGAGCCACCAAATTTGTGTAAAGATAGTTAATGACGTTCCCCAACAAAATGCATCAATATTGTGGATGCCACGCCCACTCTTTCTGCCCTCATCCTCCCTGCTCCTTGAAATTTAAAACGCTTCTATTTTTCACATTTTTTTGGGCTAGAGCCACCAAATTTTGTGTCAAGATAGGTAATGAAGTTCCCCAAAATAATGCATACAAATTGTGGATTCCACGAACACTCCTTACTCCCCCATCCTCTCTGCTGCTTGAAATTGAAAACGCCTTTAGTTTTCACATATTTTCGGCTAGAGCCTAAGCCCCCTTCTCGCTGCTCCTTGAAATTGGAATCGGCTTTAGTTTTCACATTATTTTGGCCAGAATCAATAAATTTTGTGTCAAGATAGGTAATGATGTTCCCCAAAATAATGCATCAAAATTGTGGATTCCACGCCCACTCCTTACGCCCCGATCCTCTCTGCTGCTTGAAATTGAAAACGCCTTTAGTTTTCACATATTTTGGGCTAGAGCCACCAAATTTTGTGCCATGATAGGTAATGACGTTACCCAACAAAAATTCATCAAAATGTTGGATGCCACGCCAAATCCTTCCCCCATCCTCCCTGCTCCTTGAAACTGAAAACGCCTTTAGTTTTCACATTTATTGGGTTAGAGCCACCGATTTTTGTGTCAAGATAGGTAAAGAAGTTCCCCAAAAAAATGCATCCAAATTTTGTGTCAAGAGAGGTAATGAAGCTCCACAAAAAATGCATCAATATTTAGGATGCTACGCCCACTCCCCCATCCTCGCTGCTCCTTTAAATTGGAAACGGCTTTAGTTTTCACATTTTTTTGGCCAGAATCAATCACTTTTGTGTCAAGATAGGTAATGATGTTCCCCAAAAAAATTCATCAAAATTGTGGATTCCACACCCACTCCTTACGCCCCCATCCTCTCTGCTGCTTGAAATTGAAAACGTCTTATAGTTTTCACATATTTTGGGATAGAGCCTAAACCCAAATCCTCGCTGCTCCTTGAAATTAGAAAGGCTTTAGTTTTCACAATTTTTTTTGCCACAATCAATAAATTTAGTGTCAAGATAGGTAATGATGTTCCCCAAAAAAATTCATCAAAATTGTGGATTCCAAGCCCACTCCTTACGCCCCCATCCTCTCTGCTGCTTGAAATTGAAAGCGCCTATAGTTTTCACATATTTTGGGCTAGAGCCACCTAATTTTGTGTCAAGATAGGTAATGACGTTCCCCAACAAAAACATCAAAGTTTTGGATGCCAAGCCCACTCCTTCCGCTCCATCCTCTCTTTTTTTTTAAACTTCTATTTATTTTTGTTTATCCCTTTTGAAAAAAAACAAGGAAATGACAAAAAGCTTACATACAAATCTTGCAAACATCAATTAGCTAACAGTTACTTATGGACTGGTAGCTTGAGATCGCATTCCTCAACTCATCGCTGGGTAGGGAGGTCATTCCGATGAAGGCGACATTATTTGGGTGCGATGAGAGCTTGTTCAAGTACCTTTCCTTGTGTTCCGCTATGACTTCCCTGACCGGTGGTACGTTTAAGTCCCTTTGTTTCTTTTCGTTGCGAACGTAACACGGTGCCCCGATGATAGTTCTCAGGATCTTCGTCTGGGCTCTTTGGAAGATGTCGATGTTACTGCTGCACGCGTATCCCCATAGCTGGCAGCCATAAGTCCAGATTGGTTTCAGAACGGAGTTGTAGAGCAGAACCTTGCAGTCCAGATTTAGCGGAGAGCGAGCGTTGGTAAGCCAATGGAGGCTAATGGCTTTGAATTTAAGCTGTGTTCTCTTAGCTTCAATGTGCCTGCGCCATATAAGTCTTCTGTCCAAGTGTACTCCCAGGTACGTAACTTCGTTTGCTTTCGGTGGTCGGGTGTTTTTTAGCGTGAGTGGTGCACAATCTTGCCTGTTAAGGGTGAAAGTTACAAGATTGGTTTTTGTTCGTTTACCTTAATTCGCCAGTCGGATAGCCAGTTTTCCACTCTAACCATATGACGAGCAAGTTGTGATGTTGCTTGCAGTGGGCATCTGGAGCGGCTGAGAATAGCTGTATCGTCAGCAAAGGTTGATGTTGTTAGATCGTTGCATGTTGGGATGTCTGATGTGTAGAGAACGTATAGTGTCGGCCCAAGTAAGCTGCCCTGAGGAACGCCAGCTTCCATACGGTGTTCGTCGGATATTGCAGAGTTGCATCTTACTGCAAACTTCCTGTCGTAGAGTTAAGACTGTAACAGTTTATGTGTGTTGAACGCCTGAGACACATCCAAAAATATTGCAGTGCAGTATTCTCGATTTTCGAACGCGCCTCGTATTTCTGATGTTATACGGTTGACATGCTCAATAGTTCCATGTTTTTCACGAAAGCCGAATTGATGTGATGGGATTATGTTAAGGAGATTCAGGAATTGATTAATCCGAGTCAGCAAACATTTTTCGAAGAGTTTTTATAGACACGATAAAAGGCTTATAGGTCTATACGACGAGGGGACTGTTCGATCTTTACCCAGCTTTGGAATCATTATGATGAAAGACTTTTTCCATCTCTCTGGAAAGTGTCCGAGTTTTGTGATTGCATTGAATAACTGGGCAATGATGTAGACTGCTCAATAGGGAAGCTCAATAATCATCTTTGGGGCTATTAAGTCCCAACCCGGGGATTTTTTTTGATTTAGATGCTGGTTGATAATTTTTGCGACTTCATTCGGGGGAAATACAATTGGCTCATGTTGAAGCAGAGAGTCGTTTAATACGGTCAGAAGTGCGAACGCGTTTGTAGCTGGATTAGGTTGAAAAACTTTTTGCAGATGATCCGCAAATGTGTTGGCTCTGTCTTCTTCGCTCCGGGCCCAGCCGCCTGCATGGTTTCTTAAAGGCATAACTGTATCTGTCGGTGGACTAAGAGTTGGGTGAGCTTTCCACAGAGAGTTTTTAGTGCTAGATGTTGATATTTGCTCAATATATCGGCGTTGGGCATATTCTTCTTCTCGCTTTAACGCTTTGGTGAGTTTACGTGTGGCTCTTCTTAGATTTTGCTTTGCTGACGGCGATCTGTGGGATTGCCATCCTCCCTGCTCCTTGAAATTGGAAACGCCTTTAGTTTTCACATTTTTTGGGCTAGAGCCACCAAATTTGTGTAAAGATAGTTAATGACGTTCCCCAACAAAATGCATCAATATTGTGGATGCCACGCCCACTCTTTCTGCCCTCATCCTCCCTGCTCCTTGAAATTTAAAACGCTTCTATTTTTCACATTTTTTGGGCTAGAGCCACCAAATTTTGTGTCAAGATAGGTAATGAAGTTCCCCAAAATAATGCATACAAATTGTGGATTCCACGAACACTCCTTACTCCCCCATCCTCTCTGCTGCTTGAAATTGAAAACGCCTTTAGTTTTCACATATTTTCGGCTAGAGCCTAAGCCCCCCTTCTCGCTGCTCCTTGAAATTGGAATCGGCTTTAGTTTTCACATTATTTTGGCCAGAATCAATAAATTTTGTGTCAAGATAGGTAATGATGTTCCCCAAAATAATGCATCAAAATTGTGGATTCCACGCCCACTCCTTACTCCCCGATCCTCTCTGCTGCTTGAAATTGAAAACGCCTTTAGTTTTCACATATTTTGGGCTAGAGCCACCAAATTTTGTGCCATGATAGGTAATGACGTTACCCAACAAAAATTCATCAAAATGTTGGATGCCACGCCAAATCCTTCCCCCATCCTCCCTGCTCCTTGAAACTGAAAACGCCTTTAGTTTTCACATTTATTGGGTTAGAGCCACCGATTTTTGTGTCAAGATAGGTAAAGAAGTTCCCCAAAAAATGCATCCAAATTTTGTGTCAAGAGAGGTAATGAAGCTCCACAAAAAAATGCATCAATATTTAGGATGCTACGCCCACTCCCCCATCCTCGCTGCTCCTTTAAATTGGAAACGGCTTTAGTTTTCACATTTTTTTGGCCAGAATCAATCACTTTTGTGTCAAGATAGGTAATGATGTTCCCCAAAAAAATTCATCAAAATTGTGGATTCCACACCCACTCCTTACGCCCCCATCCTCTCTGCTGCTTGAAATTGAAAACGCCTTTAGTTTTCACATATTTTGGGATAGAGCATAAACCCAAATCCTCGCTGCTCCTTGAAATTAGAAAGGCTTTAGTTTTCACAATTTTTTTTGCCACAATCAATAAATTTAGTGTCAAGATAGGTAATGATGTTCCCCAAAAAAATTCATCAAAATTGTGGATTCCAAGCCCACTCCTTACGCCCCCATCCTGTCTGCTGCTTGAAATTGAAAGCGCCTATAGTTTTCACATATTTTGGGCTAGAGCCACCTAATTTTGTGTCAAGATAGGTAATGACGTTCCCCAACAAAAACATCAAAGTTTTGGATGCCAAGCCCACTCCTTCCGCTCCATCCTCTCTTTTTTTTTAAACTACTATTTATTTTTGTTTATCCCTTTTGAAAAAAAAACAAGGAAATGACAAAAAGCTTACATACAAATCTTGCAAACATCAATTAGCTAACAGTTACTTATGGACTGGTAGCTTGAGATCGCATTCCTCAACTCATCGCTGGGTAGGGAGGTCATTCCGATGAAGGCGACATTATTTGGGTGCGATGAGAGCTTGTTCAAGTACCTTTCCTTGTGTTCCGCTATGACTTCCCTGACCGGTGGTACGTTTAAGTCCCTTTGTTTCTTTTCGTTGCGAACGTAACACGGTGCCCCGATGATAGTTCTCAGGATCTTCGTCTGGGCTCTTTGGAAGATGTCGATGTTACTGCTGCACGCGTATCCCCATAGCTGGCAGCCATAAGTCCAGATTGGTTTCAGAACGGAGTTGTAGAGCAGAACCTTGCAGTCCAGACTTAGCGGAGAGCGAGCGTTGGTAAGCCAATGGAGGCTAATGGCTTTGAATTTAAGCTGTGTTCTCTTAGCTTCAATGTGCCTGCGCCATATAAGTCTTCTGTCCAAGTGTACTCCCAGGTACGTAACTTCGTTTGCTTTCGGTGGTCGGGTGTTTTTTAGCGTGAGTGGTGCACAATCTTGCCTGTTAAGGGTGAAAGTTACAAGATTGGTTTTTGTTCGTTTACCTTAATTCGCCAGTCGGATAGCCAGTTTTCCACTCTAACCATATGACGAGCAAGTTGTGATGTTGCTTGCAGTGGGCATCTGGAGCGGCTGAGAATAGCTGTATCGTCAGCAAAGGTTGATGTTGTTAGATCGTTGCATGTTGGGATGTCTAATGTGTAGAGAACGTATAGTGTCGGCCCAAGTAAGCTGCCCTGAGGAACGCCAGCTTCCATACGGTGTTCGTCGGATATTGCAGAGTTGCATCTTACTGCAAACTTCCTGTCGTAGAGTTAAGACTGTAACAGTTTATGTGTGTTGAACGCCAGAGACACATCCAAAAATATTGCAGTACAGTATTCTCGATTTTCGAACGCGCCTCGTATTTCTGATGTTATACGGTTGACATGCTCAATAGTTCCGTGTTTTTCACGAAAGCCGAATTGATGTGATGGGATTATGTTAAGGAGATTCAGGAATTGATTAATCCGAGTCAGCAAACATTTTTCGAAGAGTTTTTATAGACACGATAAAAGGCTTATAGGTCTATACGACGAGGGGACTGTTCGATCTTTACCCAGCTTTGGAATCATTATGATGAAAGACTTTTTCCATCTCTCTGGAAAGTGTCCGAGTTTTGTGATTGCATTGAATAACTGGGCAATGATGTAGACTGCTCAATAGGGAAGCTCAATAATCATCTTTGGGGCTATTAAGTCCCAACCCGTGGATTTTTTTTGATTTAGATGCTGGTTTATAATTTTTGCGACTTCATTCGGGGGAAATACAATTGACTCATGTTGAAGCAGAGAGTCGTTTAATACGGTCAGAAGTGCGAACGCGTTTGTAGCTGGATTAGGTTGAAAAACTTTTTGCAGATGATCCGCAAATGTGTTGGCTCTGTCTTCTTCGCTCCGGGCCCAGCCGCCTGCATGGTTTCTTAAAGGCATAACTGTATCTGTCGGTGGACTAAGAGTTGGGTGAGCTTTCCACAGAGAGTTTTTAGTGCTAGATGTTGATATTTGCTCAATACATAGGCGTTGGGCATATTCTTCTTCTCGCTTTAACGCTTTGGTGAGTTTACGTGTGGCTCTACTTAGATTTTGCTTTGCTGACGGCGATCTGTGTGAATGCCATCCTCCCTGCTCCTTGAAATTGGAAACGCCTTTAGTTTTCACATTTTTTCGGCTAGAGCCACCAAATTTGTGTGAAGATAGGTAATGACGTTCCCCAACAAAACGCATCAAAATTGTGGATGCCACGCCCACTCTTTCCGCCCTCATCCTCCCTGCTCCTTGAAATTGAAAACGCTTCTATTTTTCACATTTTTTGGGCTAGAGCCACAAAAGTTTGTGTCAAGATAGGTAATGAAGTTCCCCAAAATAATGCATACAAATTGTGGATTCCACGAACACTCCTTACTCCCCCATCCTCTCTGCTGCTTGAAATTGAAAACGCCTTTAGTTTTCACATATTTTCGGCTAGAGCCTAAGCCCCCCTTCTCGCAGCTCCTTGAAATTGGAAACGGCTTTAGTTTTCACATTATTTTGGCCAGAATCAATAAATTTTGTGTCAAGATAGGTAATGATGTTCCCCAAAATAATACATCAAAATTGTGGATTCCACGCCCACTCCTTGAGCCCCCATCCTCTCTGCTGCTTGAAATTGAAAACGCCTTTAGTTTTCACATATTTTGGGCTAGAGCCACCAAATTTTGTGCCATGATAGGTAATGACGTTACCCAACAAAAATTCATCAAAATTTTGGATGCCACGCCAAATCCATCCCCCATCCTCCCTGCTCCTTAAAACTGAAAACGCCTTTAGTTCTCACATTTATTGAGCTAGAGCCACCGATTTTTGTGTCAAGATAGGAAAAGAAGTTCCCCAAAAAAATGAATCCAAATTTTGTGTCAAGAGAGGTAATGAAGCTACACAAAAAAATGCATCAAAGTTTTGGATGCCACGCCCACTCCTTCCGCCCAAATCCTCCCTGCTCCTTGAAATTGGAAACGCCTATAGTTTTTACATTTTTTGGGCTAGAGCCACCAAATTTTTTGAGAAGATAGGTAATGACGTTCCCCAAAAAATGCATCAAAATTTTTTATGCCGCATATACTCCTAACGCTTCTATCCACCCTGCTCCTTGAAATTGAAAGCGCCTATAGCTTTCACATTTTTTTGGGCCAGAACCACCTAATTTTGTGTCAAGATAGGTAATGACGTTCCCCAACAAAAACATCAAAGCTTTGGATGCCACGCCCACTCCATCCGCTCCATCCTCTCTTTTTTTTTAAACTTTACTATTTATTTTTGTTTATCCCTTTTGAAAAAATAAAACAAGGAAATGACAAAAAGCTTACAAACAAATCTTACAAACATCAATTAGCTAACAGTTACTTATGGACTGGTAGCTTGAGATCGCATTCCTCAACTCATCGCTGGGTAGGGAGGTCATTCCGATGAAGGCGACATTATTTGGGTGCGATGAGAGCTTGTTCAAGTACCTTTCCTTGTGTTCCGCTATGACTTCCCTGACCGGTGGTACGTTTAAGTCCCTTTGTTTCTTTTCGTTGCGAACGTAACACGGTGCCCCGATGATAGTTCTCAGGATCTTCGTCTGGGCTCTTTGGACGATGTTGATGTTACTGCTGCACGCGTATCCCCATAGCTGGCAGCCATAAGTCCAGATTGGTTTCAGAACGGAGTTGTAGAGCAGAACCTTGTAGTCCAGACTTAGCGGAGAGCGAGCGTTGATAAGCCAATGGAGGCTAATGGCTTTGAATTTAAGCTGTGTTCTCTTAGCTTCAATGTGCCTGCGCCATATAAGTCTTCTGTCCAAGTGTACTCCCAGGAACGTAACTTCGTTTGCTTTCGGTAGTGGGGTGTTGTTTTTTAGCGTGAGTGGTGCACAATCTTGGCTGTTAAGGGTGAAAGTTACAAGATTGGTTTTTGTTCGTTCACCTCAATTCGCCAGTCGGATAGCCAGTTTTCCACTCTAACCATATGACGAGCAAGTTGTGATGTTGCTTGCAGTGGGCATCTGGAGCGGCTGAGAATAGCTGTATCGTCAGCAAAGGTTGATGTTGTTAGATCGTTGCATGTTGGGATGTCTGATGTGTAGAAAACGTATAGTGTTGGCCCAAGCAAGCTGCCCTGAGGAACGCCAGCTTCCATACGGTGTTCGTCGGATATTGCAGAGTTACATCTTACTGCAAACTTCCTGTCGTAGAGTTAAGACTGTAACAGTTTATGTGTGTTGAACGCCTGAGACACTTCCAAAAATATTGCAGCACAGTATTCTCGATTTTCAAACGCGCCTCGTTTTTCTGATGTTATACGGTTGACATGCTCAATAGTTCCGTGTTTTTCACGAAAGCCGAATTGATGTGATGGGATTATGTTAAGGAGATTCAGGAATTGATTAATCCGAATCAGCAAACATTTTTCGAAGAGTTTTTATAGACACGATAAAAGGCTTATAGGTCTATACGACGAGGGGACTGTTCGATCTTTACCCAGCTTTGGAATCATTATGATGAAAGACTTTTTCCATCTCTCTGGAAAGTGTCCGAGTTTTGTGATTGCATTGAATAACTGGGCAATGATGTAGACTGCTCAATAGGGAAGCTCAATAATCATCTTTGGGGTTATTAAGTCCCAACCCGGGGATTTTTTTTTGATTTAGATGCTGGTTGATAATTTTTGCGACTGCATTCGGGGGAAATACAATTGACTCATGTTGAAGCAGAGAGTCGTTTAATACGGTCAGAAGTGCGAACGCGTTTGTAGCTGGATTAGGTTTAAAAACTTTTTGCAGATGATCCGCAAATGTGTTGGCTCTGTCTTCTTCGCTCCGGGCCCAGCCGCCTGCATGGTTTCTTAAAGGCATAACTGTATCTGTCGGTGGACTAAGAGTTGGGTGAGCTTTCCACAGAGAGTTTTTAGTGCTAGATGTTGATATTTGCTCAATATATCGGCGTTGGGCATATTCTTCTTCTCGCTTTAACGCTTTGGTAAGTTTACGTGTGGCTCTTCTTAGATTTTGCTTAGCTGACGGCGATCTGTGGGATTGCCATCCTCCCTGCTCCTTGAAATTGGAAACGCCTTTAGTTTTCACATTTTTTCGGCTAGAGCCACCAAATTTGTGTGAAGATAGGTAATGACGTTCCCCAACAAAATGCATCAAAATGTTGGATGCCACGCCCACTCTTTCCGCCCCCATCCTCCCTGCTCCTTGAAATTGAAAACGCTTCTATTTTTCACATATTTTGGGCTAGAGCCACCAAATTTTGTGTCAAGATAGGTAATGAAGTTCCCCAAAATAATGCATAAAAATTGTGGATTCCATGAACACTCCTTACTCCTCAATCCTCTCTGCTGCTTGAAATTGAAAACGCCTTTAGTTTTCACATTTTTTCAGCTGGAGCCTCTAAATTTTGTGTCATGATAGGTAATGACGTTCCCAAAAAATATATTCAAAAAAATTTTGGATGCCACGCCCACTCCTTCCGCCCCCATCCTCCCTGCTCCTTGAAATTGGAAACGCCTTAAGTTTTCATACTTTTTAGGCTAGAGCCACCAAATTTGGTGTCAAGATAGGTGATGACGTTCCCCAAAAATGCATCAAAATTTTGTGTCAAAATAGGTAATGAAGTTTCCCAAAAAAATGCAACAAATTTTTGGATTCCACGCCCACTCCTTCCGCCCCCATCCACCCTGCTCCTTGACTTTGGAAGCGCCTATAGTTTTCACAATTTTTGGGTGTCAAGATAGGTAATGAAGTTCCCCAAAAAAATTCATCAACATTTAGGATGCCACGCCCACTCCCTACTCCCCCATCCTCGCTGCTCCTTGAAATTGGAAACGGCGTTAGTTTTCACATATTTTGGGCTAGAGCCAAAAAAAATGTTGTGCCATGATAGGTAATGACGTTACCCAAAAAAATTTATTAATATTTTGGATGGCACGCCCACTCTTACTCCCCCATCCTCCCTGCTCCTTGAAATTTAAATCGGCTTTAGTTTTCACATTTTTTGGCCAGAATCAATAAATTTTATGTCAAGATAGGTAATGATGTTCCCCAAAAAAATGCAACAAAATGTTGGATTCCAAGCCCACTCCTTCCGCTCCCATCTTCCCTGCTCCATGAAATTGAAAACGCTTCTAGTTTTCACATTTTTTGGGCTAGAGCCAAATATTGTTGAGTCAAAATAGGTAATGAAGTTCCCCAAAAAAATGCATCCAAATTTAGTATCAAGAAAGGTAATGAAGTTCCCCAAAAAAATTCATCAAAATTGTGGATTCCAAGCCCACTCCTTACGCCCCCATCCTCTCTGCTGCTTGAAATTGAAAACGCCCTTAGTTTTCACATATTTTGGGCTAGAGCCAAAAAATTTTGTGCCATGATAGGTAATGTCTTTACCCAAAAATATTTATTAAAATTTTGGATGCCACGCCCACTCCTTCCGCCCCCATCCCCACTGTTCCTTGAAATTGGAAACGCCTTTAGTTTTCACATGTTCATTGGCCAGAACCACCAAATTTTGTGTCAAGATAGGTAATGACGTTCCACAAAAATAACATCCAAATTTTGGATGCCACTCTCACTCCTTCCGCCCCAATCCTCCCTGATCCTTTACTTTGGAAGCGCCTATAGTTTTCACAATTTTTGGGAATCAAGATAGGTAATGAAGTTCCCCAAAAAAATGCATCATTATTTAGGATGCCACGCCCACTACCTACTCCCTCATCCTCGCTGCTCCTTGAAATTGGAAACGGCATTAGTTTTCACATTTTTTGGGGCAGAATCAATAAATTTTGTGTCAAGATAGGTAATGATGTTCCCCAAAAAAAATTCATCAAAATTGTGGATTCCACGCCCACTCCCTACGCCCCCATCCTCTCTGCTGCTTGAAATTGAAAACGCCTTAAGCTTTCACATATTTTGGGCTAGAGCCTAAACCCCCATCCTCGCTGCTCCTTGAAATTTTAAAGGCTTTAGTTTTCGCATTTTTTTGCCCAGAATCAATAAATTTTGTGTCAAGATAGGTAATGATGTTCCCCAAAAAAATTCATCAAAATTGTGGATTCCAAGCCCACTCCTTACGCCCACATCTTTTCACATATTTTGGGCTAGAGCCAAAAAATTTTGTGCCATGATAGGTAATGACGTTACCCAAAAAATTAATTTAAATATTTGATGCCACGCCCACTCCTTCCGCCCCCATCCCCCCTGTTCCTTGAAATTGGAAACGCCTATAGTTTTCACATTTTCTTTGGCCAGAACCACAAAATTTTGTGTCAAGATAGGTAATGACGTTCCACAAAAATAACATCAAAATTTTGGATGCCACTCTCACTCCTTCCGCCCCCATCCTCCCTGCTCCTTTACTTTGGAAGCGCCTATAGTTTTCACAATTTTTGGGAGTCAAGATAGGTAATGATGTTCCCCAAAAAAATTCATCAACATTTAGGATGCCACGCCCCCTCCCTACTACCCCATCCTCGCAGCTCCTTGAAATTGGAAACGGCATTAGTTTTCACTTTTTTTTTTGCCTAGAATCAATAAATTTTGTGTCAAGATAGGTTATGATGTTCCCCAAAAAAATTCATCAAAATTGTGGATTCCACGCCCACTCCTTACGCCCACATCCTCTCTGCTGCTTGAAATTGAAAACGCCTTTAGTTTTCACATATTTTGGGCTAGAGCCAAAAAATTTTGTGCCATGATAGGTAATGACGTTACCCAAAAAAATTTATTAAAATTTTGGATGGCACGCCCACTCTTACTCCCCCATCCTCCCTGCTCCTTGAAATTGAAAACGCCTTTAGTTTTCACATTTTTTGGGCTAGAGCCACCAAATTTTGTGTCAAGATAGGTAATGAAGTTCCCCAAAATAATGCATAAAAATTGTGGATTCCATGAACACTCCTTACTCCCCAATCCTCTCTGCTGCTTGAAATTGAAAACGCCTTTAGTTTTCACATATTTTCAGCTGGAGCCTCTTAATTTTGTGCCAAGATAGGTAATGACGTTCCCCAAAAGACTTTTGGATGCCACACCCACCCATGCCACCCGCCTTATGAAATTGGAATCGGCTATATCTTCAACTGTTTTTGAGCTAGAGCCACAGAACTTTGTAGGAAGATAAATGGTGACATTTAAAAAGATTTGATTCAAAAATTTGGATGCCACACCCACCCACCTTTTAAATTTTGAGTTGTTCAGTTATCTTCCACAGTTTTTAAGCTAAAGTCATCAAATTTGGTAACATAATGGCTGGCGATGTTTACCACCTGGCCCGCCCATGCATTCCCCCTGTGCATAAAGACTCCTTACCATCCGTTCTCTTACTGGTATCAAAGTATTCCGCAGGCGGTTGCGTCCGACTGCAACGTTTACACTTGTTTTTATCTGATTCACTAGACTAAAATCTAATACAAAAAGATTCTGCACTACCGAGTTCCAGTTGCATTCTTGCATAAAGGAGTGCCGATCGCAAAGCGTCCCAAATTTTGCAGACATAATGCGTAGCGCTACTGGTGCAAGTCTTTCTATCGCAGTCTTCATTCTCTGCAACCCGAGCACCCAACAATTTTCGGTTTTTACCGATATGTATATACATATGTGTGCTGTTCGCTCTTAGCGGCCGTCTATTGTAGGAGACGGATCGCAACAGCAGAGAGCGAACAACAACAAGACATGAGCATATGCAAAGTGTAACTATCAAGGTTAGCTATATTTGACAGCTCGCTTAATATGGGTTACCAGCGCCAGTCGCCAAGTGTTTTTAGTGTTGTGAGTCGAAACTAAGCAAATAGCACAGAAGCAAATCAGATATCGAGGATTCTACAGTTACTCCGGAGCCAAGGTCTGATGATTGATTCTTGTATAACTCGACAAAATAAGAAGAAAATATTAAATATTTCAGACAAAATAAATTATAAGTTATACAAATCATTTAAGACAGAGGTCGGCACGCATACACTCACATTTTTTCAGCGCGTCGTCAAAAAGACGAAGGCAAAAACGGTTCTTGCTTCTCTCCCGCTGCGGCAGCCGAGCTACTGTGCGTAGGCTATGCCATAGCCAGAAACCGGTTTCTCTGCCGCTGCGGCAGCAGAGCAACAGCCGAGCAATTGTGCATAGGGCACACGAAGTTTCTGTGCTATGCTTAGCCTATACGTGTGCCGACTGCGCAGCTCGAGACATTTTTCCTATGCACAGTGCATACGATGCTGCCGACCCCTGATTTAAAATGTCGCAGGCAAACATTTTTTCGAGCGATTTTTATTAAAAAATTTTTTGCCTGCGCCGCACTTCTTTTACCACATCAAGTTCTTTTCCGCGATCACTTGTTCTCTACACACAATTACTTTTCTTGCTTTCCTAGAATTACACCACAAAGTGACACAAAATTTCAGAAAAACATCAAAATTTGCATTTCAAGTTTAAAAATGTATTTTTAGTTCTTTTAATGAATTAGTTGGAAATGAGAAAAAAGGTATTTCGTTTCTAGAAGAAATAGATTTGATTTCGTCCCGTGAATTGACTGCACCCCAGTGTTGTGGGCTGCCAATGCAAGCTCTAAATTTCGCTGAAAATTGAAAAAAAAAAAAAACCGGATTATATATCCTGCAGAAAAACTATAAGCCCTAGCTTAAAAATAACATATAAATAAATAAAATATATTTGGGTTATTTTCCGATTTTTTAATATATATATATCGATAACTATTTTCGTCTTATTTTTCAGAAAACTTTTAGACTTCATTAAACAAAAAAATGTTGGTTACATTTTTATGGATAGCTCGATAAAAATCTATATACATATCTATAAATTGTATTTTCGTTTTTCGGAATTCTATTAAACTTCACCAAAAAGTATTAAATTATATGAAATTTATTCGATTTTTTTTTAAATATATCTCGATAACCAAGCTAGCTATCAATAAATTTTATTTAATATTTTCATTTTATTTTATCGAGTTCTACAAGAATTAATCATCAGACTTTGGCGCCGGAGTAACCGTAGACGTGCCCAGATATCTATCTCTTTCGCACACACATAGATAAAAGACAAGAGAGCAGAAAATGTTGCCTTACTTTTCACACTCATACGTTTGATCAACTGGTACCCAGCTGTCTCAAATAAGTTTAAGGGGCACAGGGAAATTTGAAACAAGGAAAAAATAATTAACATAAAGGGAAATAAAACACAATTTTTATCACAAACGTGTATTTAAACAAGTAAAAACGTTGCAGTCGGACGCAACCGACTGCGGAATACTTTGATACCAGTAAATGAACGGTTGATAAGGGGGAATGCAGGGGCGAAGGGAGTGGGCCATGTGGTTAACATCGCCAGCTATCATGTTACCAAATTTGGTGACTTTAGCCCAAAAACTGTGGAAGATAACTTAACTCCCAAATTTAAAAGGTGGGCGGCAGAGGTAGGCGTGGCATCCAAATTTTTGAATCAAATGTTTTTAACTGTCACCATCTATATTCATAAAAAGTTTGGTGGCTCAAGCTCAAAAACTGTTAAAGATAAAGCCGATTTCAATTTTATAAGGCGGGTTGCTTGGGTGGGCGTGGCATTCAAAATTTTGATTCAGATCTTTGATATATGTTGCCTTCTATCTTTCTACAGAATTTACGGGCTCTAGCTTAAAAACTGTAAGAGATATCGAAAGTTATGATTTTAAATGGTGGGCGGCAGAGGTGGGCGTGGCATCCTAATTTTTGATGCAGACCTTTTGTAGTTGTCACCATATATCTTCCTACCAAATTTGGTGACTCTAGCTCGAAAAATGTGAAAACTATAGGCGTTTCCAATTTCAAGTAGAAGGGGGGATGGGGGCGGAATCAGGGGGCGTGGCATCCAAAATTTTGATGAATTTTTTTGGGGAACGTCAATAAAAATCATCACAAAAAAATTTGGTGGCTCTAGCCCAAAAAATGTAAAAACTATAGGCGTTTCCAATTTCACGGTGAAGGGGGGATGGGGTCTGAATCATGGGGCGTGGCATCCAAGTTTTGATGGGGAACGTCAGTACCTATCTTGACACAAAATTTGGTGGCTCTAGCCCAAAAAATGTGAAAACTATAGGCGTTTCCAATTTCTTGGTGAAGGGGGGATGGGGGCGGAATCAGGGGGCGTGGAATCCAAGTTTTGATGCATTTTTTTGGGGAACGTCAATATCTATCTTCACACAAAATTTGATGGCTCTAGCCCAAAAAATGTGAAAACTATAGGCGTTTCCAATTTCATGGTGAAGGGGGGATGGGTGCGGAATCAGGGAGCGGGGCATCCAAAATTTTTATTCATTATTTTGGGGAACTTCAATATGTATCTTGACACAAAATTTGGTGGCTCTAGCCCAAAAAATTTAAAATTTATAGGCGTTTCCAATTTCAAGGAGCAGGGATGATGGGGGCGGAAGGAGTGGGCGTGGCATCCAAAATTTTGATGCAGTTTTTTCAGGGACATGACTAGCTATCTGCGTGCAAAATTTGGTAACTCTAGCTGTAAGAATGTGAGAAATATTTGGTTTTATCGGTTTTCAGTTATCGAATTTATCGATTTCCCAGCCTCCTAGTAGGCGTGGCAACCCAATCTTGACACTTTATCTGTACCGTCTATAGATAAACATAATTGCAAAGTTTCAAGTCTCTAGCTTTACGGGTGTCGAAAAAAGTTGCGTTCATACGGACGGACAGACGGACAGACAGACACCATGACGGACATTGCACAAAACCAATATACTATGAGACCTTCGGTATCAAGGTATAAAAATGCATGCGTGGCGCGAAATCGTTATTGATCGGTGGGGAATGCAACGTTGCACTGAACGAAAATTGCCGCCCTGGTAGTGGTGAGTTCAATTTCAAGAGAGTTTTGGCAAGTTGCCAGTTGGTTACATCCGCTTAATGGGGGTATAAAAGGAGCTATGCAGACGGGATTCGATCTTTTCGATTTGGACAGACGCAGCAGGAGACACTTTACGATTTTTTTTTGTGTGATTGGACATAACCTTCGGAGCACGTTTGTGCCATATAGATATATAAAAACTATATATATATATCTATAAAGTTCATCTCCAGTCAAGTATTTAAAAATCACTCTCAACAACGAATGCTAAAGCTAATTAAAAGCTAGTTCTATTTTGTTGCGGGGAAAAATCGAAAAAAAACGGATCTAACCCTCTTGCAGCCAAAATTTTTGGGTAAGCATTAATATTTGCCTTCGTTTGGGCATGTCTTTTTGGCTTAGGCTAACAGAGAAAAAACCTTTTTTATTATGCAGCGAAATTTGCCACAGTGCAGGCTAAAAGCTCGCATTTTTTGGTCTTGCGCTGCATTATCGCAGAAAACCAACCAAAAGCAGCGCAGACAAAACCAAAGCGATCAAAGATAAGCGAACCAACACATGCAGGGAGGAGTATAAAGTGCAACAAGCGGGGGAAAAAAGTTCAAAACGCAATCAGTGCTATGCAAAAACTTCGCCGCGCAAGTTAGATGCCCGAAAAGGGCTCAGTGTCAAACCCGAAAAGAAAACAAATAAGTTAATCGCAAAAGCTGAAAACAATTTCGAAATAATTGTCCCCCCCCGACCGCTCTCAGTTTGTTACATTTTTTTTTAGTGATCTGAAAAGTCTTAAAAAAACGTCTCATGGGCATCTCAGTGTGTGTAGTGAAATCTATTGAAGAACAAGAGAAAAAGCAGGAAGAGATAAATAGCACCAAATCAGAAAAATGCCGCACAAGTCAGTGAAAGGAAAAAATAAGAACAATTTAGTGGCATAAAAGAAAGCAAAAGCATAGGGGAAGAGAACCCTCAAACGGTAATAGCTGAAAGCAAGTGGTTAAAGAAGTGAAAACAAAAGCTAGTTACAATAGTTAAACCAATAAGTATGTACACGTAGAGGAGTCAAATCGCGTTTTCCCAACTGCCGAAAAAATGCGTTGTGGAGGCACCACCATCATTCGGCTGCTGAAAGTAGCGAGCCGAACGCAAATTTTGCAGACCATTTGCGTAGCTAACAAAGTGCAAGTCATTCATGCGCCGGCGCTTGACTCGGTACAGACGGAGTGCCAGCAATTTGCTGTGTATACGTCTGTATGTCAGCGACAAGATCGCCGTTAGGTGTATATATGTGCGTATGTATGTTTCTGTATGCTGTTTGCTCTGAGCTGCTGTATATTGTGGAAGGGGGATAGCAGCAGCAGAGTGCGAACAACAACAACACATGTGCATTTTTTCTCTATTTGGTGGCTCCGAGCTCAACAAGCAAAAATCATTAGGGCGAATGTATACCTAAATACACATATATATGTGTGTGTGTGTATGTGCGCATGCATATTTTTCAGTTTTTGGTGGCTCTCAAGTGATTTGGGATTTTGTTACTTTTCTAGCAACGCATATCAATGTGTGTGTGTGTGCATGTGTATGTTCATGTGCAGCACATTTGAATGTATGCGTAGCAATTGCCTTGGCTATTCTTGACCTGTCTCAATTTTTATGATTTTTTAGCAATTTTATTAAAAGTAACGATAGCTATAAAAATAATGTCATTAAGATATATGTAATTTTTTATTTATTTTTAAAATTCATCTTAATCATAAAGATGCATTGTCCATAGTTTATAATATGATTAATAATAATTTATATATTTTAATATATATATGTATATAATTATATTTTATATATTTATGTGTTCTCGTTACCCTAAAACATCATAACTAAATCTATATTAAATGCCGACAGCCAATATTTAAAATTAAAATTTGGCGCGCATTTGTATCTGCCTACAAAACACAGGCAATTTCTGTTTTTGCACTTTCTGCTCATACATACTCTTTCGTGATATTAGCTATATGACACCAGCAAACAACTTGGCCACACAGCTACCATGCAGTTGCTCATTTACATATAAAATATGCACACATATTCCGAAAGAGTATAAATGGTTCATGTGTCGGCAACTGGAAGAAAATCTCGGGCTCGCGGCAACTGCGTGCCAACAAAAAACCTTTTCTCTACTCAATAAACGCACACAAGTTCCAGCGATCTCAACAGAAATACAGTTCTGAATACTCTTTCGGAATATGTCTGCATATTTTGTATGTAAATGCGCAACTGCATGGTAGTTGTGTTGCAAAACTGTTTGCTGGTGTCATATAGCTAATATCTCGAAAGAGTATGTATGACCAGAAAGTGCAAAAACAGAAATTGCCTGTGTTTTGTAGGCAGATTCAAATGCGCGCCAAATTTTAATTTTAAATATTGGCTGTCGGCATTTAATATAGATTTAGTTATGATGTTTTAGGGTCACGAGAACACATAAATATATAATATATAATTATATACATATATATATTAAAATATTAAAATTTACATTTGACATATTATGAACTATGGACAATGCATCTTAATGATTAAGATGCATTTTAAAAATAAATAAAAAATTATCATTTAATAACATTATTTTTATAGCTATCGTTACTTTTAATAAAATTGCTAAAAAAATCATAAAAATTGAGACAATTCAAGAATAGCCAAGGCAATTGCTACGCATACATTCAAATGTGCTGCACATGAACATACACATGCACACACACACACATTGATATGCGTTGCTAGAAAAGTAACAAAATCCCAAATCACTTGAGAGCCACCAAAAACTGAAAAAATATGCATGCGCACATACACACACACACATATATATGTGTATTTAGGTATACATTCGCCCTAATGATTTTTGCTTGTTGAGCTCGGAGCCACCAAATAGAGAAAAAATGCACATGTGTTGTTGTTGTTCGCACTCTGCTGCTGCTATCCCCCTTCCACAATATACAGCAGCTCAGAGCAAACAGCATACAGAAACATACATACGCACATATATACACCTAACGGCGATCACGTCGGTGACATACAGACGTATACACAGCAAATTGCTGGCACTCCGTCTGTATCGAGTCAAAATTTGCGTTCGGCTCGATGCTTTCAGCAGCCGAATGAGGGTGGCTCCTCCGCAAATTGGACCAATTAGGCTATTGGATTTTTTGCGTTTGACTCCTCTACGTGTACATACTTATTGGTTAAACACTAAACGCCGCAACAAATAAATGTAAATATAATCATTAAACCTGCAATCTACATAGCGACAATTGCTCAACAACAACAACACCTCGCACAGCGAGAAGGCCTTCATCGTTGCAGCGGAGGGGTGAGTAAACCATAAATCCATATATATATATATTTGTATTTATTTTTTGCTGTTGAACAAAAAAATAATAAAAATGAAAAATAAAGTGTTGTGAATAATAGCAGAAAAAAACAAGAAGCAAATTTAATTAGTGTAGAAAAAAAAAATTAAAAAAATATACCCGTCTTAAATAATTGAGGCAGAGAATAAGAATAGCATAGGAAAGAAGAGAACAGTGAATTTTTTTTAGTCGTAACGACTAGCGACTATATTTAGTTAAGGCAGAGGAAAAAAATATAAGATTATAAAATTTTATTCTTAGATATAAATTACTGATAAATTACTACGGAAGTAAAAGTATTATGAAGTGAGAGAAAAGGTGCAAGAAGAAGAAACCTGAAAGAAGAAAAAAATAAATTAACCACCTTAATAGTGGCAAGTCAGGGTAGGCGACAGTTGAGTTACCAAGAAAGATGCAGGCAGCAATTTTTTAACGTTTGAAGTTGGCTTCGTCGAAGCAAAGCTTTTAGTGGCATGTGCGTATAGACAAACTGAAAACTGTACTGGTGTAGTACCAAAACCAAAACTAGCTACACTGAGAGAAATTATGAGGCACTTTAGAGTAGCTAACTAAAATTAAAATTTTTTTATGATCACCTATTGTTAATATTATTAAGTCGTATTCCAAATTTAGACAATACACTGGAAGAAATTCCCACCCCTTATATAAATTCTTAACTTAGGAAAAACTAAAAAAAAAAAAAAAAAAAAACAAGAAACCCACTAAAGAAATGTTAACTTAGAACTTGGATTATAATCTTAAAATTAGTTTAAAAAAAAAAAAAAAAAAAAAATAGTGCAAGCAAATAGAATACACTGGAAAAAAATATGTTTGTTTAGTTCTATAATGTATTCAAAAAAAATAATTTTTTTTTGAAATTTATTTTTTATTGGTAGGTCATAGTATGCATGAAAACCGAGTGTTTTGGTTTTCTTTATTAGTAGATTTTTTTTATGCATACTATTTGTTGATGAACAATTATTAAATCCTTTTCTTTAAGGAAAAAAAAAAATTATGCTGAAAGTAGTATGAAAAAAAAAGAAAAATTTGCGATTTGCTGTTGTGAATTTAATTACGTTTAATGAATAAATAGAAACAATTATAATGAGCGAATAAAATTTTTTTTGATGTTTCCTGGATAGATAGATGATTGCATGAATTTGGTTTGGGAGTTTTTCAATTAAGGATGGCATAGTAAAAACTCAAGGAAGGGTGGGTTCAGAGCCAGACTGCGACAACATCGGCAGTTTAACAAAAATCAGAAAACCCCGGCGTAAGCGTGTCCGATTTCCAACCCGCTCCAAGTCAGTTAGTGTTATATGTATAGATGTCAAAGCAGGCTCTCGGATTTCTTATAAATTTAAATGAATACAATAATAATAACCGCTGGATTTAGTGTGCGGTCTTACTATTAAGGTTCAACGAACCCCGCGGAGACTGTTTTTGCTAGCCGTGATCAGGAAATCCGAATCCCGAATCTCAATAGGAAACGATATCCACACAAACGGCATGGATTGCCTAACCGAGTTAATGGTTAGAGCGACGATTGTCCGTTACAGTAATAAACAATAATATTATTATTAATATTTATTTTTGGCGCCCAGAACGTGTGGCTTGTGGGGAATAATCTATATTATATCAATATTTTTGCCGCTCAGATCGTGGGATCTGAATAGAAAGGTATATTTTTGGCCGGTGTGGAAAGTTATATTGTTTGACTTATGTGGAAAGCTATATTCTCCGCCAGTGGTGAAGGTTATATTTTTGGCATGTATTGAAATTGTTGTTCGTTAAAGTTAGGTTGTTCAAACGAGTTGCTGGAATTACTATGCATTGAGGCTGAAGCCACAACACAGTCCGCGCAAGTTTGTTCATAAGTAACTAATAGTATTTTGTGAATTGTTACCTTAGAACTTAGCAAGCAATTGCTTTAGGAATACGTTGCTTGAGGCTAGGCCGCCACATCGTCCAAAGTTAATTGTTGGCATTATCTTCGGAAAAGTAATAGTGGTTTTCATTTTTGTCTTGTTCTGACAGACTTTATTAATTAGATCTACTGAAAGGAATTTTATTGTTTTTGGCTTAGACTGGGATAATAACCGCAGCTAGATGTATAATAGAAATTGTCAGAGAAAAAATTTTGTACAAGGAGTGGTAATTGGGATAGAGTTAGTAAACAATGTTATTTTTGTTTGTAAACAGGTACACAAGAAATTGCGCATACGCAAGGGTTATATATAAGAAATTAATGCAATTAGTTACTAGAAGGGAAACAGAAACAGTCATACAACAAAACAAACAAAAAAAAAAAACTAAATAAAATAAAAGGAAAACAATGGGGTTAACTAGGAGTGAAGGAGATTTACGCATTCCGGAGACAGTTAATGCACCACCTATGGCGGTGTGTAGCATTTGTGAAAGACCGTTGGTAGGACTACAAGAACAGGTTCTGAAAACGGGGTGCAACCATATTTTTCATGAAAGTTGCATTCGGGACTGGATAGTTCAATATAACCAATGTCCGCAATGTAAACAAGTGGCGAAAATTGAAGAGTTGGTATTAGGTAGACAAGAAGAAGCGAATATAGAAGTAGACAAAATCTCTACAGGAGCAGTAAGCAAGCTACATAATACAAGGGCAACGACAAAGTCTCATAACAGCAATAGAAATGATCAAATTACAGAAGCAGGAGCTGTTTCGAAGGTATTTAATACAGAAAACACTGAACGGCCCAGTGCCAAGAAAACAGGGAGACCAAAAAGAACTGTTAACGCACCAGCTAGACATAGACAGTATGAGATGCATTCACTTTGAGGCATTATGTAAAAACATACATGTTTTATTGGTGGGAAAAGCTAGGGAATGGCGTTATCGTCGAGACTCCCCTAGATTTGTATGGAGTGAGTTTAGCGTGGCATTACAACGACAGTATACATACAAACTATACGAACGATTTTGATGTTCTTGAAGACATTCGAGCGAGAAAACAATTGAATAATGAATCATTTGAAACTTTTTACGATGCAATCATGGTGATAGCATCTCGTATGTCGGTACCAATAGAAGAAGCTCAACTTTTTGAAATGCTAACTAGAAATCTGTTATTTGAGATAAGGCAAGAACTTTTGTATGTTTTTTTGTTATCCAAATGAGAGAAAACTTATTGCAAGACAACCAAGTAAAGAGGGTAGGAAAAGCTTTCAATAGTACAGTACGGACGAAAGCAATGATGCTGGTATTGGCATGGAAAATGTCACAATGCCGATGGTAGCAGATAATGAAGAGCATCCAGACCAACAGCATATGCAGTCGCTCTCTCCCAAGGTAATGGTTCAGGATATACTGCCCGGTGTGCCCAACAAAGACAACCTGACCGTGCGCATCGACTCTGAAATGCTTGCGTTGGGAGGCGTCAATGAGGAGGTTGAGGAGATAGTGTTAGCGACACGCAAAGTACACTATCCGATCAGTTTAAATATTCTGCGCTTACCGAACAAAAGACTGCGTTCAGAACGTATTTTTTGCCTACCTGCAAACTTCAAGATATTTATGGAACAGCGCCTACCAGCCAAGCGGGAGACTGTTCCCAGAACGCGCAGAACTGTGAATGTTCCTCCACCGCTGCCCCCTGATGCTGGTAACGAATTGGAGTTTGACAGCCATTACAATTTCTTAGGCTTCAGACGTCCCACCCATGATTCTGGCATCGATCAAGAGGAGATTCAAGCGGAACTGGTTGATGTGGTTAATAATGACATACTTGCCTTAAACGCAACAGAAACTGAACCCCAATTAGAAATTCAAGATGTTAGAGATGAGGCGATAACAGATACAAATGAAGTTACGTTGCCTGGTATTCCAATGGACACCATGGAAACATCAACACTAATAGACTCTACAACAAATACTGGCATAGATGAGATCAAAGAATTGCCGGATATTGCTATGGACACCATGGACAAACTGGACACAACCGCTGTCAACACAACAGACGAAAGTGGTGAAAACAACATCATCGCATTGCCTGAGATTCCACCGGACACCACTGGGTTATCCTCCATACAAAACGATAGCGGATTGGAAGCCACTCCAATGGACTTTGAAACAAACCCCGATGGCTTCGACGCAAGTGATAATGATTGGGATGCAGATGATAACATAGTAAATTGCACAAGCATCGATGAAGAAACTGATGCCAAGATCAATGAATGGCATCGTAGGATGGCGCCCGTATTGGAATTGGCCCATGAACGTCATAACTTCAGCATCGAAGCCCTAAATAAGGAAATTGTCCAAAAATGTGTGGAAGGCAACGGAGAAGCCACGTTAGCTGATGTTCTGGAGGGAAAAGATCCAACAAAAATATCTTGCTATTTGCTATCCTCGCTTCTTCTCACAAACCATGGGAACGTGGCGCTAGTACTTTAGTACAAAACGAGTAGTTGCAGCTCTAACGGAAGAATGTTTTGAGGATCCCAATGCTGAAGTAGAGGCAATTCAAGCCCCAAGACGAGTGTACAGATGTTGGAATTGTGACGAAGAAGGTCATGGCTGGGATATGTGTTTGCAGGAACGGAAATTTTTTTGCTACGGATGTGGCGCACAGAAAGTCTACAAACCAACTTGTCCAGTATGCCTTGCAAAACGAGCGGAAAACTCCCAGGTGGGTCCATTTGGCAATCAGCGTCAAGTGGTCCCGAAACAGTAGACGAAATCAGCAGTTATAAAAAGTTAGCTGGTTCAAAAGAGCCAGTTATAGAAGAACCGGATGTGTCTTATTTAACACCGAAAACTGAGATTTTTCAATTCGTCCTTATCACGAGCGCTTACGCGCATATATGCAAGCTAGGGAAAGAATATTTAAAGATAAAGAATTAGGAAAGTCGGTGAGAGCTTCGAAACGTTCAACACGACGGATATGTGATTTTTACCGCGTTATTCGAAAAACCAAAAGTTGCTGATCTCTTCAGTCGTAAATTCAGCCACTGATGGTAGATTATATGCTGAAGTGAAGTTTTTAGATTTTTGAGAACGGGGATTACTTGACATAGGAGCGAATATTAGTTGTGTGGGTTCGGATTTAGCCTCAATAGATTGGCCTAAATATGCACAATTTCAACGCATTTCATCAACGGTGAAAACAGCGGATGGTAGGGCGCATCCAGTCTTAGGATACTTTTGTACTGAGGTCACCTATAAGGATCTAAATAAAGCAATTAAATTCTTTGTAATTCCGTCAATAAATAAAAGAGTTATATTGGGAGTCGACTTTTGGAAGGAGTTTAGTTTAGCGCCAGGAATTATTTCAACAATTGAGTATGACCGCAATGAGGCCGACAAGGATAGTATCCTTTATCCTTTAACTGACTTACAACGAAACCAGTTAAACACCGTTCTATCATTATTTCCTAGTTTTGAGGAGCAAGGTTTAGGTCGTGCTTCGCTAATTGAACACGAAATTGATGTGGGAAATGCGAAACCAGTCAAACAAAGATTTTATCCGGTATCACCGGCAGTAGAAAAACTGATGTATTGAGTTAGGGGTGATAGACACCTCTAATAGCCCATGGAGTTCACCCATGAGATTGGTGATAAAATCAGGCAAAGTAAGATTATGCTTAGATGCAAGAAAAGTAAACGAATGCACTAGGAAGGATGCATATCCGTTACCTAATATAGATGGCATATTTGCACGGTTACCCAAAGCAAATTTGATATCCAAAATCGATCTCAAAGATGCGTATTGGCAAGGGCCGTTGTCTAAAGCTTCTAAAGAGATTACCGCGTTTACAACTCCAGGTCGTCCTCTATACCAGTTTGTAGTTATGCCGTTTGGTTTATGTAACGCACCACAGACAATGTCTCGATTAATGGATGAAGTTATACCGGCAGATTTGAAGAATTGTTGTTTCGGATATTTGGATGACCTTTGTGTCGTATCTTCAGATTTCGAATCGCATCTGACAGTGTTGATTCGACTAGCCAAACAATTTCGCAAAGCTAAGTTAACTCAGAATTTAAGCAAAAGTCACTTTTGTGTAACGAAAGTCAAGTATTTGGGTTATGTTATAGGATGTGGAGGCATATCTACGGATCCAGGCAAGGTTGAGTCAATGTTAGCCTGGCCGGTTCCAAAGTCCGTGAAACAGGTCCGGAGATTTTTAGGATTGGTAGGATGGTATAGGAGATTTATTGAAAATTTTGCGACAATAACAACACCTATAACGGATCTGCTTACGAAGAAGCCGAAGTTTACATGGACAGAAGCAGCGCAAGAGGCTTTTGAGAAACTAAAAAACATCTTAACTTCAGCTCCAGTACTCAGGAATCCAGATTTTAGTAGAAAGTTTTTTTTACATTGTGATGCAAGTGACTTGGGTGTGGGCGCAGTATTAGTACAGATAACTGAGGAAGGTTTGGAACAACCTATAGCGTTTATGTCAAGAAAGCTTAATTCGGCTCAACGCAATTATAGTGTTACGGAGCGTGAATGCTTAGCAGTGCTGTTAGGTATAGAGAAATTTCGTTGTTACCTAGAGCTGCAAGAATTTGAAGTAATTACAGACCACTCTAGTTTAACATGGCTGATGAGGCAAGCAGAATTAAAAGGAAGATTGGCACGATGGGCGATGAAATTACAGAGCTACCGTTTCACAGTAAGTCATAGGAAAGGCCGAGATAATGTCGTCCCAGATGCCTTATCGCGAATGTTTATGGAGGAGATTGATGTGTTAGACAATTTTGGACCGGAAGTAGATCTGACCTCTAAATGTTTCGAAAGTCCCGAATATGTGGAGCTGCAAAGTAAAGTTAATGCGAACAAAGATAGTTACCCAGATGTAAAGGTGTTGGATGGTTTTGTGTATAAACGCACAGAGCATTTCGATGGCACCGAAGCCTCGGAACAGAATGCATGGAAATTATGGATTCCGCCGGGATTGTCCATTCAAGTTATTAAACGGGCACATGAATCAGTTCTTGCTCATGGGGGAATGACAAAAACCTTAGATGTGATCCGTAGACACCTATTCTGGCCAGGAATGGTATCGCAAGTACGAGAGTTTATTAGGGCATGTGACGTTTGTAAAGGTACAAAAGAACCAAACAGGATGTTAAAACCACCAATGGGAGCGAAAGCAGACTCCTCACGTCCGTTTCAACGTCTCTACATTGACATATTAGGACCTTATCCTTGGAGCAAACAAGGGAACATAGGATTGTTAATAGTTCTGGACCATTTTTCTAAATTTCATTGGCTTCACCCGCTCAAGAAGTTTACTAGCAAGTGTATTCAAAAGTTTTTAGAGGATCAAATATTCGATGTATACGGAGTACCAGAAGTTTTAATTAGTGATAATGGTGCACAGTTCAAAGCGAAAGAGTTTAATGCGTTTCTGACTACGTTTGGGGTCAAGCATACGTATACCGCTGTATATTCACCTCAGTCAAATGCATCAGAAAGGGTTAACAGGTCAATAATTTCAGCTAAAAGAGCATATGTTGGGTCTGATCAGAGTGAATGGGATTTACAGGTTCATGCTATTAGTTGTGCATTAAGAAACGGGTATCATTCCAGTATTGGGGTTTCCCCTTATCACGCATTGTATGGCTTGGATATGATAACTCATGGTTCACAATATCAGGTGCTGAGAAATCTACAGTTATTAGATGAACCTACTATTCAGTTAGCACACGATGATAAACTAAAATTATTAAGACAGAAGTTGCGAAAGAGTCACCAAGAGGCATATGATAGGCAGGCAAATCAGTATAACTTACGCACCACGAATGTGGGTTATAAAGTCGGTCAGGAAGTGTTTCGAAGAAACTTTGTACAAAGTAACTTTAGTAAGGGTCTGAACGCAAAATTATGTCCCCAATTCTTAAAAGCTAGAGTCAGGGAAAAACACGGGAATGCTTATTATGTATTAGAAGACATGCAAGGGAAATTTCTTGGTACGTTTCATGCTAAGGATCTGAGACAATAAGAAAATTTTCTGTGTAATTCGACGCGTTAAGAACTTCGAATTAAACAGTGGTGTAAGGGGCACAGGGAAATTTGAAACAAGGAAAAAATAATTAACATAAAAGGAAATAAAACACAATTTTTATCACATACGTGTATTTAAAAAATGCATGCGTGGCGCGAAATCGTTATTGATCGGTGGGGAATGCAACGTTGCACTGAACGAAAATTGCCGCCCTGGTAGTGGTGAGTTCAATTTCAAGAGAGTTTTGGCAAGTTGACAGTTGGTTACATCCGCTTAATGGGGGTATAAAAGGAGCTATGCAGACGGGATTCGATCTTTTCGATTTGGACAGACGCAGCAGGAGACACTTTACGATTTTTTTTTGTGATTGGACATAACCTTCGGATATAAAAATATATCTATAAAGTTCATCTCCAGTCAAGTATTTAAAAATCACTCTCAACAACGAATGCTAAAGCTAATTAAAAGCTAGTTCTATTTTGTTGCGGGGAAAAAATCGAAAAAAAAACGGATCTAACCCTCTTGCAGCCAAAATTTTTGGGTAAGCATTAATATTTGCCTTCGTTTGGGCATGTCTTTTTGGCTTAGGCTAACAGAGAAAAAACCTTTTTTTATTATGCAGCGAAATTTGCCACAGTGCAGGCTAAAAGCTCGCATTTTTGGTCTTGCGCTGCATTATCGCAGAAAACCAACCAAAAGCAGCGCAGACAAAACCAAAGCGATCAACGATAAGCGAACCAACACATGCAGGGAGGAGTATAAAGTGCAACAAGCGGGGGGAAAAAAGTTCAAAACGCAATCAGTGCTATGCAAAAACTTCGCCGCGCAAGTTAGATGCCCGAAAAGGGCTCAGTGTCAAACCCGAAAAAAAAACGAAAAGTGAACAAATAAGTTAATCGCAAAAGCTAAAAACAATTTCGAAATAATTGTCCCCCCCGACCGCTCTCAGTTTGTTACATTTTTTTAGTGATCTGAAAAGTCTTAAAAAAACGTCTCATGGGCATCTCAGTGTGTGTAGTGAAAGAGAAAAAGCAGGAAGAGATAATTAGTACCAAATCAGCCAAATGCCGCACAAGTCAGTGAAAGGAAAAAATAAGAACAATTTAGTGGCATAAAAGAAAG
The DNA here is from genome assembly GCA_018152825.1 of Scaptomyza hsui. Lineage (NCBI taxonomy): Eukaryota > Metazoa > Arthropoda > Insecta > Diptera > Drosophilidae > Scaptomyza > Scaptomyza hsui. Next base: position 258,739 of record JAECXO010000301.1, read on the forward strand.
CAAAAGCATAGGGGAAGAGAACCCTCAAACGGTAATAGCTGAAAGCAAGTGGTTAAAGAAGTGAAAACAAAAGCTAGTTACAATAGTTAAACACTAAACGCCGCAACAAATAAATGTAAATATAATCATTAAACCTGCAATCTACATAGCGACAATTGCTCAACAACAACAACACCTCGCACAGCGAGAAGGCCTTCATCGTTGCAGCGGAGGGGTGAGTAAACCATAAATCCATATATATATATTTGTATTTATTTTTTGCTGGTGAACAAAATAAATAATAAAAATGAAAAATAAAGTGTTGTGAATAATAGCAGAAAAAACAAGTAAAAACGTTGCAGTCGGACGCAACCGACTGCGGAATACTTTGATACCAGTAAAAGAACGGTTGATAAGGGAGAATGCAGGGGCGAAGGGAGTGGCCCATGTGGTAAACATCGCCAGCTATCATGTTACCAAATTTGGTAACTTTAGCTCAAAAGCTGTGGAAGATAACTTAACTTCAAAATGTAAAAGGTGGCATCCAAATTTTTGAACCAAATGTTTTCAACTGTCACTATCTATCTTCCTACCAAGTTTGGTGGCTCTAGCTCAAAAACTCTTAGAGATATAGCCGATTCCGATTTTATAAGGCGGGTGGCTTAGGTGGGCGTGGCATTCAAAATTTTGATGCACATCTTTGGTAGATGCTGCATTCTATCTTTCTACCCCATTTACGGGCTCTAGCTTAAAAACTATAAGAGATATCGAAATTTCCGATTTTAAATAGTGGGCGGCAGAGGTGGGCGTGGCATCCAAATTTTTCATGCAGATCTTTTGTAGATGTCACCATATATCTTCCTACCAAATTTGGTGACTCTAGTTCAAAAAATGTGGAAGATACTCGCATAACCGTTTTAACATCGGCGGGGGGTGGGGGGCGGAAGGTGTGGGCGTGGCATCCAAAATTTTGATGCATTTTTATGGGGAACGTCAATATCTATCTTCACAAAAAAATTTGGTGGCTCTTGCCCAAAAAATGTGAAAACTATAGGCGTTTCCAATTTCTTTGTGAAGGGGGGATGGGGGCGGAATCAGGGGGCGTGGCATCCAAGTTTTGATGGGGAACGTCAGTACCTATCTTGACACAAAATTTGGTGGCTCTAGCCCAAAAAATGTGAAAGCTATAGGCGTTTCCAATTTCATGGAGAAGGGGGGATGGGGGGCGGAATCAGGGGGCGTGGCATCCAAGTTTTGATGGGGAACGTCAGTACCTATCTTGACACAAAATTTGGTGGCTTCTAGCCCAAAAAATGTGAAAACTATAGGCGTTTCCAATTTCACGGAGAAGGGGGGATGGGGCGGAATCAGGGGGCGTGGCATCCAAAATTTTGATGAATTTTTTTGGGGAACGTCAATATCTATCTTGACACAAAATTTGGTGGCTCTAGCCCAAAAAATGTGAAAACTATAGGCGTTTCCAATTTCATGGAGAAGGGGGGGGATGGGTTCGGAATCAGGGGACGGGGCATCCAAAATTTTTATTCATTATTTTGGGGAACTTCAATATGTATCTTGACACAAAATTTGGTGGCTCTAGCCCAAAAAATTTAAAAACTATAGGCGTTTCCAATTTCAAGGAGCAGGGATGATGGGGGCGGAAGGAGTAAGCGTGGCATCCAAAATTTTGATGCAGTTTTTTCAGGGACATGACTAGCTATCTGCGTGCAAAATTTGGTAACTCTAGCTGTAAGAATGTGAGAAATATTTGGTTTTATCGGTTTTCAGTTATCGAATTTATCGATTTCCCAGCCTCCTAGTAGGCGTGGCAACCCAATCTTGACACTTTATCTGTACCGTCTATAGATAAACATAATTGCAAAGTTTCAAGTCTCTAGCTTTACGGGTGTCGAAAAAAGTTGCGTTCATACGGACAGACGGACAGACAGACACCATGACGGACATTGCACAAAACCAATATACTATGAGACCTTCGGTATCAAAGTATAAAAAGAAGCAGAAAATTTAATTAGTGTAGAAAAAAAAAATTAAAAAATATACCCGTCTTAAATAATTGAAGCAGAGAATAAGAATAGCATAGGAAAGAAGAGAACAGGGAAATTTTTTTTTAGTCGTAACGACTAGCGACTATATTTAGTTAAGGCAGAGGAAAAATATATAAGATTATAAAATTTTATTCTTAGATATAAATTACTGATAAATTACTACGGAAGTAAAAGTATTATGAAGTGAGAGAAAAGGTGCAAGAAGAAGAAACCTGAAAGAAGAAAAAAAAATAAATGAACCACCTTAATAGTGGCAAGTCAGGGTAGGCGACAGTTGAGTTACCAAGAAAGATGCAGGCAGCAATTTTTTTTTCGTAACTGTTAACTTTATTTTTGTTTTGGGTTGAGTTTAACGTTTTGAAGTTGGCTTCGTCGAAGCAAAGCTTTTAGTGGCATGTGCGTATAGACAAACTGAAAACTGTACTGGTGTAGTACCAAAACCAAAACTAGCTACACTGAGAGAAATTATGAGGCACTTTAGAGTAGCTAACTAAAATTAAAATTTTTTTATGATCACCTATTGTTAATATTATTAAGTCGTATTCCAAATTTAGACAATACACTGGAAGAAATTCCCACCCCTAATCTAAATTCTTAACTTAGAAAAAACTAAAAAAAAAAAAAAACAAGAAACCCACTAAAGAAATGTTAACTTAGAACTTGGATTATAATCTTAAAATTAGTTTCAAAAAAAAAAAAAAAAAAAAAAAAATAGTGCAAGCAAAAGAGAATACACTGGAAAAAAATATTTTTGTTTAGTTCTATAATGTATTGAAAAAAAAAATTTGTGAAATTTATTTTTTATTGGTAGGTCATAGTATGCATGAAAACCGAGTGTTTTGATTTTCTTTATTAGTAGATTTTTTTTATGCATATTATTTGTTGATGAACAATTATTAAATCCTTTTCTTTAAGGAAAAAAAATAATTATGCTGAAAGTAGTATAAAAAAAAAATTTTTGTGCGATTTTCTGTTGTGAATTTAATTATGTTTAATGAATAAATAGAAACAATTATAATGATTGAATAAAATTTTTTTGATGTTTCCTGGATAGATAGATGATTGCATGAATTTGGTTTGGGAGTTTTTCAATTAAGGATGGCATAATAAAAACTCAAGGAAGGGTCGGTTCAGAGCCAGACTGCGACAACATCGGCAGTTTAACAAAAATCAGAAAACCCCGGCGTAAGCGTGTCCGATTTCCAACCCGCTCCAAGTCAGTTAGTGTTATATGTATAGATGTCAAAGCAGGCTCTCGGATTTCTTATAAATTTAAATGAATACAATAATAATAACCGCTGGATTTTGTGTGCGGTCTTACTATTAAGGTTCAACGAACCCCGCGGAGACTGTTTTTGCTAGCCGTGATCAGGAAATCCGAATCCCGAATCTCAATAGGAAACGATATCCACACAAACGGCATGGATTGCCTAACCGAGTTAATGGTTAGAGCGACGATTGTCCGTTACAGTAATAAACAATAATATTATTATTAATATTTATTTTTGGCGCCCAGAACGTGTGTCTTGTGGGGAATAATCTATATTATATAAATATTTTTGCCGCTCAGATCGTGGGATCTGAATAGAAAGGTATATTTTTGGCCGGTGTGGAAAGTTATATTGTTTGACTTATGTGGAAGGCTATATTTTCCGCCAGTGGTGAAGGTTATATTTTTGGCATGTATTGAAATTGTTGTTCGTTAAAGTTAGGTTGTTCAAACGAGTTGCTGGAATTACTGTGCATTGAGGCTGAAGCCACAACACAGTCCGCGCAAGTTTGTTCATAAGTAACTAATAGTATTTTGTGAATTGTTACCTTAGAACTTAGCAAGCAATAGCTTTAGGAATACGTTGCTTGATTCTAGGCCGCGACAACGTCCAAAGTTAATTGTTGGCATTATCTTCGGAAAAGTAATAGTGGTTTTCATTTTGTCTTGTTCTGACAGACTTTATTAATTAGATCTACTGAAAGGAATTTTATTGTTTTTGGCTTAGACTGGGATAATAAACGCAGCAGATTGTCAGAGAAAAAAATTTTGTACAAGGAGTGGTAATTGGGATAGAGTTAGTAAACAATATTATTTTGGTTTATAAACAGGTACACAAGAAATTGCGCATACGCAAGGGTTATATATAAGAAATTAATGCAATTATTTACTAGAAGGGAAACAGAAACAGTCATAAAAACAAAAAACAAAAAATAAACTAAATAAAATAAAAGGAAAACAATGGGGTTAACTAGGAGTGAAGGAGATTTACGCATTCCGGAGACAGTTAATGCACCACCTATGGCGGTGTGTAGCATTTGTGAAAGACCGTTGGTAGGACTACAAGAACAGGTTCTGAAAACGGGGTGCAACCATATTTTTCATGAAAGTTGCATTCGGGACTGGCTAGTTCAATATAGCCAATGTCCGCAATGTAAACAAGTGGCGAAAATTGAAGAGTTGGTATTAGGTAGACAAGAAGAAGCGAATATAGAAGTAGACAAAATCTCTACAGGAGCAGTAAGCAAGCTACATAATACAAGGGCAACGACAAAGTCTAAAAACAGAAATAGAAATGATCAAAATACAGAAGCAGGAGCTGTTTCGAAGCTATTTAATACAGAAAACACTGAACGGCCCAGTGCAAAGAAAACAGGGAGACCAAAAAGAACTGTTAACGCACCAGCTAGACATAGAGAGTATGAGATGCATTCGGGCTCACGAGTTGGTTTAAACGCACGCTCCTCTGAAATTGATTATGACAGGATATTTGAGCAAATGGATAGTATCATTACTCGTAGATTGAGCGACATGAACATACAGGACCGAGTACAAACAAGTGCAGCTCACGAGTTGGATACACACCAACCTAGAGTAAGTCCATCGGTAGATAGAGGATTTGGTCGAAACAGTCGTATTCAGCCGGATAAAGTCGCACAGATTATGCACAGTTGGAATCTTAAATTCGATGGTTCAACAAAAGGGATAACGGTAGAAGAATTTGTATATAGAATTCGCTCACTAACCGAAGATTGCTTAGATAATGACTTTGAGGCATTATGTAAAAACATACATGTTTTATTGGTGGGAAAAGCTAGGGAATGGTATTGGCGTTATCGTAGAGACTCCCCTAGATTTGTATGGAGTGAGTTTAGCGTGGCATTACAACGACAGCATACAAACTATACGAACGATTTTGATGTTCTTGAAAACATTCGAGCGAGAAAACAATTGAATAATGAATCATTTGAATCTTTTTATGATGCAATCATGGTGATAGCATCTCGTATGTCGGTACCGATAGAAGAAGCTCAACTTTTGGAAATGCTAACTAGAAATCTGTTATTTGAGATAAGGCAAGAACTTTTGTATGTTTTTTTGTTATCCAAATGAGAGAAAACTTATTGCAAGACAACCAAGTAAAGAGGGTAGGTAAAGCTTTCAATAGTACATATATTCCAAAACGAGTAGTTGCAGCTCTAACGGAAGAATGTTTTGAGGATCCCAATGCTGAAGTAGAGGCAATTCAAGCCCCAAGACGAGTGTACAGATGTTGGAATTGTGACGAAGAAGGTCATAACTGGGATATGTGTTTGCAGGAACGGAACATTTTTTTGCTACGGATGTGGCGCAAAGAAAGTCTACAAACCAACTTGTCCAGTATGCCCTGCAAAACAAGCGGAAAACTCCCAGGTGGGTCCATTTGGCAATCAGCGTCAAGTGGTCCCGAAACAGTAGACGAAATCAGCAGTTATAAAAAGTTAGCTGGTTCAAAAGAGCCAGTAATAGAAGCACCGGATGTGTCTTATTTAACACCGAAAACTGAGATTTTTCAGGAGGAAGTTAAATCTCCCAAATTATGTACAATTCGTCTTTATCACGAGCGCTTACGAGCATATATGCAAGCTAGGGAAAGAATATTTAAAGATAAAGACTTAGGAAAGTCGGTGAGAGCTTCGAAACGTTCAACGCGACGGATACGTGATTTTTACCGCGGTATTCGAAAACCCAAAAAGTTGCTGATCTCTTCAGTCGTAAATTCAGCCACTGATGGCAGATTATATGCTGAAGTGAAGTTTTTAGATTTTTGTGAACAGGGATTACTTGACACAGGAGCGAATATTAGTTGTGTGGGTTCGGGTTTAGCCTCAATAGATTGGCCTAAATATGCACAATTTCAACGCATTTCATCAACGGTGAAAACAGCGGATGGTAGGGCGCATCCAGTCTTAGGATACTTTTGTACTGAGGTCACCTATAAGGATCTAATTAAAACAATTAAATTCTTTGTAATTCCGTCAATAAATAAAAGAGTTATATTGGGAGTCGACTTTTGGAAGGAGTTTAGTTTAGCACCAGGAATTATTTCAACAATTGAGTAAGACCGCAATGAGGCCGACAAGGATAGTATCCTTTATCCTTTAACTGACTTACAACAAAACCAGTTAAACACCGTTCTATCATTATTTCCTAGTTTTGAGGAGCAAGGTTTAGGTCGTACTTATCTTATTGAACACGAAATTGATGTGGGAAATGCGAAACCAGTCAAACAAAGATTTTATCCGGTATCACCGGCAGTAGAAAAACTTATGTATTTGGAGGTAGATCGGATGATTGAGTTAGGGGTGATAGAGACCTCAAATAGCCCATGGAGTTCACCCATGAGATTGGTGATAAAACCAGGCAAAGTAAGATTATGCTTAGATGCAAGAAAAGTAAACGAATGCACTAGGAAGGATGCATATCCGTTACCTAATATAGATGGCATATTTGCACGGTTACCCAAAGCAAATTTGATATCCAAAATCGATCTCAAAGATGCGTATTGGCAAGTGCCGTTGTCTAAAGCTTCTAAAGAGATTACCGCGTTTACAATTCCAGGTCGTCCTCTATACCAGTTTGTAGTTATGCCGTTTGGTTTATGTAACGCACCACAGACAATGTCTCGATTAATGGATGAAGCTATAGGATTAGAAGCTTAGGATTGCTAGGGTGGTATAGGAGATTTATTGAAAATTTTGCGACAGTAACAACACCTATAACGGATCTGCTTACGAAGAAGCCGAAGTTTACATGGACAGAAGCAGCGCAAGAGGCTTTTGAGAAACTAAAAAACATCTTAACTTCAGCTCCAGTACTCCGGAATCCAGATTTTAGTAGAAAGTTTTATTTACATTGTGATGCAAGTGACTTGGGTGTGGGCGCAGTATTAGTACAGATAACTAAGGAAGGTTTGGAACAACCTATAGCGTTTATGTCAAGAAAGCTTATTTCGGCTCAACGCAATTATAGTGTTACGGAGCGTGAATGCTTAGCAGTGCTGTTAGGCATAGAGAAATTTCGTTGTTACCTAGAGCTGCAAGAATTCGAAGTAATTACAGACCACTCTAGTTTAACATGGCTGATGAGGCAAGCAGAATTAAAAGGAAGATTGGCACGATGGGCGATGAAATTACAGAGCTACCGTTTAACAGTAAGTCATAGGAAAGGCCGAGATAATGTCGTCCCAGATGCCTTATTGCGAATGTTTATGGAGGAGATTGATGTGTTAGACAATTTTGGACCGGAAGTAGATCTGACCTCTAAATGTTTCGAAAGTCCCGAATATGTGGAGCTGCAAAGTAAAGTTAATGCGAACAAAGATAGTTACCCAGATGTAAAGGTGTTGGATGGTTTTGTGTATAAACGCACAGAGCATTTCGATGGCACCCAAGCATCGGAACAGAATGCATGGAAATTATGGATTCCGCCGGGATTGTCCATTCAAGTTATTAAACGAGCACATGAATCAGTTCTTGCTCATGGGGGAATTACAAAAACCTTAGATGTGATCCGTAGACACCTATTCTGGGCATGTGACGTTTGTAAAGGTACAAAAGCACCAAACAGGATACTAAAACCACCAATGGGAGCGAAAGCAGACTCCTCACGTCCGTTTCAACGTCTCTACATTGACATATTAGGACCTTATCCTAGGAGCAAACAAGGGAACATAGGATTGTTAATAGTTCTGGACCATTTTTCTAAATTTCATTGGCTTCACCCGCTCAAGAAGTTTACTAGCAAGTGTATTCAAAAGTTTTTAGAGGATCAAATATTCGATGTATACGGAGTACCAGAAGTTTTAATTAGTGACAATGGTGCACAGTTCAAAGCGAAAGAGTTTAATGCGTTTCTGACTACGTTTGGGGTCAAGCATACGTATACCGCTGTATATTCACCTCAGTCAAATGCATCAGAAAGGGTTAACAGGTCAATAATTTCAGCTATAAGAGCATATGTTGGGTCTGATCAGAGTGAATGGGATTTACAGGTTCATGCTATTAGTTGTGCATTAAGAAACGGGTATCATTCCAGTATTGGGGTTTCCCCTTATCACGCATTGTATGGCATGGATATGATAACTCATGGTTCACAATATCAGGTGCTGAAAAATCTACAGTTATTAGATGAACCTACTATTCAGTTAGCACACGATGATAAACGAAAATTATTAAGACAGAAGTTGCGAAAGAGTCACCAAGAGGCATATGATAGGCAGGCAAATCAGTATAACTTACGCACCACGAATGTGGGTTATAAAGTCGGTCAGGAAGTGTTTCGAAGAAACTTTGTACAAAGTAACTTTAGTAAGGGTCTGAACGCAAAATTATGTCCCCAATTCTTAAAAGCTAGAGTCAGGGAAAAACAGGGGAATGCTTATTATGTATTAGAAGACATGCAAGGGAAATTACTTGGTACGTTTCATGCTAAGGATCTGAGACAATAAGAAAATTTTCTGTGTAATTCGACGCGTTTAGAACTTCGAATTAAACAGTGGTGTAAGGGGCACAGGGAAATTTGAAACAAGGAAAAAATAATTAACATAAAGGGAAATAAAACACAATTTTTATCACATACGTGTATTTAAAAAATGCATGCGTGGCGCGAAATCGTTATTGATCGGTGGGGAATGCAACGTTGCACTGAACGAAAATTGCCGCCCTGGTAGTGATGAGTTCAATTTCAAGAGAGTTTTAGCAAGTTGACAGTTGGTTACATCCGCTTAATGGGGGTATAAAAGGAGCTATGCAGACGGGATTCGATCTTTTCGATTTGGACAGACGCAGCAGGAGACACTTTACGATTTTTTTGTGTGATTGGACATAACCTTCGGAGCACGTTTGTGCCATATAGATATATAAAAATATATCTATAAAGTTCATCTCCAGTCAAGTATTTAAAAATTACTCTCAACAACGAATGCTAAAGCTAATTAAAAGCTAGTTCTATTTTGTTGCGGGGAAAAAATTACAAAAAAACGGATCTAACCCTCTTGCAGCCAAAATTTTTGGGTAAGCATTAATATTTGCCTTCGTTTGGGCAATTTTTTGGCTTAGGCTAACAGAGAAAAAACTCTTTTTTATTATGCAGCGAAATTTGCCACAGTGCAGGCTAAAAGCTCGCATTTTTGGTCTTGCGCTGCATTATCGCAGAAAACCAACCAAAAGCAGCGCAGACAAAACCAAAGCGATCAACGATAAGCGAACCACACAAAGGGAGGAGTATAAAGTGCAACAAGCGGGGGAAAAAGAAGTTCAAAACGCAATCAGTGCTATGCAAAAACTTCGCCGCGCAAGTTAGATGCCCAAAAAGGGCTCAGTGTCAAACCCGAAAAAAAAAAAACGAAAAGTGAACAAATAAGTTAATCGCAAAAGCTAAAAACAATTTCGAAATAATTGTCTTAAAAAAACGTCTCATGGGCATCTCCGTGTGTGTAGTGAAATCTATTGAAGAACAAGAGAAAAAGCAGGAAGAGATAAATAGCACCAAATCAGAAAAATGCCGCACAAGTCAGTGAAAGGAAAAAATAAGAAAAATTTAGTGTCATAAAAGAAAGCAAAAGCATAGGGGAGGAGAACCCTCAAACGGTAATAGCTGAAAGCAAGTGGTTAAAGAAGTGAAAACAAAAGCTAGTTACAATAGTTAAACACTAAACGCCGCAACAAATAAATGTAAATATAATCATTAAACCTGCAATCTACATAGCGACAATTGCTCAACAACAACAACACCTCGCACAGCGAGAAGGCCTTCATCGTTGCAGCGGAGGGGTGAGTAAACCATAAATCCATATATATATATTTGTATTTATTTTTTGCTGGTGAACAAAAAAAATAATAAAAATGAAAAATAAAGTGTTGTGAATAATAGCGGAAAAAAAAAGCAGAAAATTTAATTAGTGTAGAAAAAAAAAATTAAAAAAATATACCCGTCTTAAATAATTGAAGCAGAGAATAAGAATAGCATAGGAAAGAAGAGAACAGGGAATTTTTTTTTAGTCGTAACGACTAGCGCGACTATATTTAGTTAAGGCAGAGGAAATAAATATAAGATTATAAAATTTTATTCTTAGATATAAATTACTGATAAATTACTAAGTAAGTAAAAGTATTATGAAGTGAGAGAAAAGGTGCAAGAAGAAGAAACCTGAAAGAAGAAAAAAATAAATGAACCACCTTAATAGTGGCAAGTCAGGGTAGGCGACAGTTGAGTTACCAAGAAAGATGCAGGCAGCAATTTTTTTTTCGTAACTGTTAACTTTTTTTTTTTTGATTGGGGTTGAGTTTAACGTTTTGAAGTTGGCTTCGTCGAAGCATTAAGCAAGTACACGTAGAGGAGTCAAACGCAAAAAATCCAATAGCCTAATTGGTCCAATTTGCGGAGGAGCCACCCTCATTCGGCTGCTGAAAGCATCGAGCCGAACGCAAATTTTGACTCGATACAGACGGAGTGCCAGCAATTTGCTGTGTATACGTCTGTATGTCAGCGACGTGATCGCCGTTAGGTGTATATATGTGCGTATGTATGTTTCTGTTATGTTTGCTCTGAGCGGCTGTATATTGTGAAGGGGGATAGCAGCAGCAGAGTGCGAACAACAACAACACATGTGCATTTTTTCTCTATTTGGTGGCTCCGACCTACAAGCAAAAATCATTAGGGCGAATGTATACCTAAATACACATATATATGTGTGTGTGTGTTATGTGCGCATGCATATTTTTCAGTTTTTGGTGGCTCTCAAGTGATTTGGGATTTTGTTACTTTTTATGTAAGTATATCAAGTGTGTGTGTGTGCATGTGTATGTTCATGTGCAGCACATTTGAATGTATGCGTAGCTAGGCCTGGCTATTCTTGAATTGTCTCAATTTTTATGATTTTTTTAGCAATTTTATTAAAAGTAACGATAGCTATAAAATTAATGTTATTAAATGATAATTTTTTATTTATTTTTAAAATGCATCTTAATCATTAAGATGCATTGTCCATAGTTCATAATATGTCAAATGTAAATTTTAATATTTTAATATATATATGTATATAATTATATATTATATATTTATGTGTTCTCGTTACCCTAAAACATCATAACTAAATCTATATTAAATGCCGACAGCCAATATTTAAAATTAAATTTTGGCGCGCATTTGAATCTGCCTACAAAACACAGGCAATTTCTGTTTTTGCACTTTCTGGTCATACATACTCTTTCGAGATATTAGCTATATGACACCAGCAAACAGTTTTGCAACACAACTACCATGCAGTTGCGCATTTACATACAAAATATGCAGACATATTCCGAAAGAGTATTCAGAACTGTATTTCTGTTGAGATCGCTGGAACTTGTGTGCGTTTATTGAGTAGAGAAAAGGTTTTTTGTTGGCACGCAGTTGCCGCGAGCCCGAGATTTTCTTCCAGTTGCCGACACATGAACCATTTATACTCTTTCGGAATATGTGTGCATATTTTATATGTAAATGAGCAACTGCATGGTAGCTGTGTGGGCCAAGTTGTTTGCTGGTGTCATATAGCTAATATCACGAAAGAGTATGTATGAGCAGAAAGTGCAAAAACAGAAATTGCCTGTGTTTTGTAGGCAGATACAAATGCGCGCCAAATTTTAATTTTAAATATTGGCTGTCGGCATTTAATATAGATTTAGTTATGATGTTTTAGGGTAACGAGAACACATAAATATATAATATATAATTATATATATTAAAATATATAAATTATTATTAATCATATTATAAACTATGGACAATGCATCTTTATGATTAAGATGAATTTTAAAAATAAATAAAAAATTACATATATCTTAATGACATTATTTTTTATAGCTATCCTTACTTTTATAAAATTGTTCAAAATCATATAAAATTGATGCAGATCAAGAATAGGCAAGGCAATTGCTATTACATTCAAATGTGCTGCTATAACATGAACATACACATGCACACAATCACTAGCTTGTACGAGTGTCAAACAAAAGTTACAATTCCATACGGACCCACAAACTGAAAAAATTGCATGCGCACATACACACACACACCATATATATGTGTATTTAGGTATACATTCGCCCTAATGATTTTTGCTTCATTTGATCTCGGAGCCACCAAATACAGAATAAATGCACATGTGTTGTTGTTGTTCGCACTCTGCTGCTGCTATCCCCCTTCCACAATATACAGCCGCTCAGAGCAAACAACATACAGAAACATACATACGCACATATATACACCTAACGGCGATCTTGTCGCTGACATACAGACGTATACATAGACAAATTGCTGGCACTCCGTGTCTTACCGAGTCAAGCGCCGGCGCATGAATGACTTGCACTTTGTTAGCTACGCAAATGGTCTGCAAAATTTGCGTTCGGCTCGCTACTTTCAGCAGCCGAATGATGGTGGTGCCTCCACAACGCATTTTTTCGGCAGTTGGGAAAACGCGATTTGACTCCTCTACGTGTACTTGCTTAATGGTCGAAGCAAAGCTTTTAGTGGCATGTGCGTATAGACAAACTGAAAACTGTACTGGTGTAGTACCAAAACCAAAACTAGCTACACTGAAAGAAATTATGAGGCACTTTAGAGTAGCTAACTAAAATTAAAATTTTTTATTCACCTATTGTTAATATTATTAAGTCGTATTCCAAATTTAGACAATACACTGGAAGAAATTCCCACCCCTTATATAAATTCTTAACTTAGGAAAAACTAAAAAAAAAAAAAAAAAACAAGAAACCCACTAAAGAAATGTTAACTTAGAACTTGGATTATAATCTTAAAATTAGTTTAAAAAAAAAAAAAAAAAAAAAATAGTGCATGCAAATAGAATACACTGGAAAAAAATATTTTTGTTTAGTTCTATAATGTATTGAGAAAAAAATTTTTTTTTGAAATTTATTTTTTATTGGTAGGTCATTTGTGTTTTGGTTTTCTTTCTTAGTAGATTTTTTATGCATACTTTTTGTTGATAAACAATTATTAAATCCTTTTCTTTAAGGAAAAAAATAATTATGCTGAAAGTAGTATAAAAAAAAAATAAATTTTGCGATTTGCTGTTGTGAATTTAATTACGTTTAATGAATAAATAGAAACAATTATAATGAGCGAATAAAATTTTTGTTTGATGTTTCCTGGATAGATAGATGATTGCATGAATTTGGTTTGGGAGTTTTTCAATTAAGGATGGCATAGTAAAAACTCAAGGAAGGGTGGGTTCAGAGCCAGACTGCGACAACATCGGCAGTTTAACAAAAATCAGAAAACCCCGGCGTAAGCGTGTCCGATTTCCAACCCGCTCCAAGTCAGTTAGTGTTATATGTATAGATGTCAAAGCAGGCTCTCGGATTTCTTATAAATTTAAATGAATACAATAATAATAACCGCTGGATTTTGTGTGCGGTCTTACTATTAAGGTTCAACGAACCCCGCGGAGACTGTTTTTGCTAGCCGTGATCAGGAAATTCGAATCCCGAATCTCAATAGGAAACGATATCCACACAAACGGCATGGATTGCCTAACCGAGTTAATGGTTAGAGCGACGATTGTCCGTTACATAAGCATACCAGATTGTAACACTATGAGCATATGGGCATTTCCGCGAAAAGGTCAACCAAGAGTCGTGTGAGTGACCGCGGAAATGCTTCTTTTCTTCTGTCAAATAGGGTATTTTTTAGTCGTTTGCAGCTCATGGATATCTCTTTTTTATTTTATCTTCTTCTTAGCTTAAGTACTAATGTAATGACTATAATTGTATATATGTATGTATTACTGCACACAAAACTGTCGCGTGAGTGACCCAGAATAATCCTTCGCAAAGAAAGGCCAGGCCAAATTTTGAAAAATCATAAGTCTAATAATAAAACTTGATATTTCTTATTAATGTCAAAAATATTTAAGGTTAAAAATTGTCACACAATTCGCAGACTTTGCCGATTATTGGCAATGATGTCTAAAGCCATTTCTATTTGAAGTCGCCTGAGTGACCGCTCTTTTGTGGCTTTTATCTCAAAGGATAAATACCGGAGACTCTCAATTTCTTACCATTGATAGTACTCTCAAAATATTACAAAATATTCTTAGTGGCGAATTGTAAAAAATTTAATTTTGTTTCATTTATATAACATTTACAATTTTATTTTGCTCCCGAAAGTCGTGGGAGTGACCGCGGAAATGCCCATTTGTACACTTATGGACATATGTATACATATGTATGTGCGCCTGTTTGTACTCCGATACCAAAGGTAAAGAGCAGATTGGTTTTGTGCAATGTCCGTTATTTTGTCTGTATGAACGCAACATTTTTCGACACCCGTATAGCTAGAGACATGAAACTTACAGTCGGAATCGCCTAATTCTTTGACAGTTTTTAAGCTAGAGTCACCAAAATTGGGGTCATGTTATCTGGCGATATCCCTCAAAGATATGGATAAAAAAATTTTGAGCGTAGCGATCTCCCCTGTCACCCCTTTCCAAGCAGCATCCCTACCTCTCGGGTTTATAATGGTATCAGAGTATTCCGAAGTCGGTTGCGTCCGACTGCAACGTTTTTAATTGTTTATTTTATACCCTGAACCCATAAAATAGGTAAAAAGGGCATAATGGTAATGTGCAAAAGTATGTAACAGGCAGAAGGAAGCATCTCCGACCCCATAAAGTATATATATTCTTGATCAGCATCAACAGCCAGTCGATTTAGCCATGTCCGTCTGTTAGTATGTGTCAACTCGTCGATCTTAGAGACTATAGAAGCTAGAGATTTTGAACATAAGCTTATCTAAATCCAGGGCAGTACAAATTTGTTTCAGATTATCGATAACTCTTTCCGTTTCCGAAATACACATAAAAACTTAATACAAAATAATTAAAATCTAAGAAAATTTAATCGAAATCGTTTAAGAACAGAGAGTTCAATGATAAAAAAAATCAAGTGAAAATTTTGCAGTCGGAGTCAACCGACTGCGGAAGACTCTGATACCAGTAAAAGAACGGATGGTAAGAAGTCTGTATGCAATGGTTAAATGCGGCGGCGGCAGGGGTGCGCCGGGTGGGGAACATCGCCAGCTATCTTATTAATAAATTTGGTGACTCTAGCTCAAAAAAAAGTTGGAAAGATAACTGAATTTCCGAATTTAATAGGTGGGCAGCTGAGGAGGAGAATTTGTATGCAAATTTGTGGGATCTCTCACAAGCTGTCTTCTCTGAAAAATACTTGCATTCCTTTTTGTAAAAGGGGGCTACTAGATGGCGGTTTGAGTTATTTAGTTAATTTTAACTGTAGGTTAATCTTTATAATTGTAGATATTTGCATACACAAAGATTGCAAATTTAGGGAATTGATTTACTAAGATATTTATTTAAGCTATTAATTATTACAAGTTTTCATTCTAGTGAAAAGCGCGAGAGCTCGCTGAAATGACTCGCAACAAATCAGCTGCTATTTGAGTTGCCGTACGATTTGTCGGTATGTAAAGTTTGATGGAGCTGCCAGATATTTGGGCTGCTGTTTAAATGAACACTCAGCGCTAGTGTATTGTATATTAAACGGAGATAAGTTTTTGCTTATCGATTGATAGGCAAAAGATCACACCATATGGCGCTTTGAGTTATTTAGTTAAAACTAATTGTAGGTTTGTGAATCTTTGTATATTTACTGTGGAAGTCATTTTCAATTTTAAAAGACGGGGGAGGCTGGGGGCGGAGTGGATGGGCGTGTGCTGTAGAAGGTGGGCAGCATAAGTGGGCGTGGCATCCAAATTGTTTAATCAAATCCTTCGGATCTGTCACCATCTATTTGCCTACCAAGTTTGGTGGCTCTAGATTAAAAACTGTTAAGGATATAGCCGATTCCGATTTTTAAAGGCGGGTGGCATAGGTGGGCGTGGCATCAAAATTTTTAATGATATTTGATAGATGTTACCATGTCAGCATCATGCTTCCAAATTTGGGGGCTCTAGCTTAAAAACTGTGAGAGAAAGCTGGATTTCCGATTTTAAATGGTGTGCGGCAGAGGTTGATGCAGATTTTTTGTGGATGTCACCATCTATCTTCCTATCAAATTTGGGTACTTCTGCTCAAAAAATGTGGAAGATACATGCACTTACGTTTTAAAAACGGCGGTCATTAACTATCTTGACATACAATTTTGTGGCTCTGGCCCAAAAACTGTGAAAGCTATAGGCGTTTCCAATTTCAAGAAGCAGGGAGGCTAGGGGCAGAAGTAGTGATCGTGGCATCCAATATTTTTATGCATTTTTTTGAGAGACATGACTAGCTATCTTTGGTAATTTTAGCTGTAAGGATGTGAGAAATATATGGTTTAATCGGTTTTCATTTATCGATTAAATTGATTTCCCAGGCTCCTAGTAGGCGTGGCAACCTTCGGTATCAGAGTATAATAACTGTGCGCTTTATGTATAGGGTTCAGCGTATTTACTAGTCGAGAAATCTCGACTGGATCCTTCTTACTTGCTTTAACTTTAATTTGGAGCCGTTTGTATCTGCCTACAAAAAGCAGGAAAAGACACAAGACTTCCACGACAGGCAATTTTTGTTTTGCAATTTCTGGTCATAAATACTCTTTCGAATTTTTAAGTATATGACACTAGCAAAGACTTTTGTCAATACAACTACAATTACAGTTAAAGTTTTGCATTTACAAATACAAAGAGTATCCATAGAATGTCTAGCACTTATTGCGCTACATATTAGGTCTGCAAATTGTGAGATACTTTGCGATCGGATCGCTGCTTTTAGTAGTCAAAGTGCTGATGGCCCATACGCAACGCATTCCCACTGGCAGATTTTACTCCTCTAGGTATAATTTCTTAGTGTCGCAAAACATCTAATTGAACTGTGAAAAGGAAAGTTACAAGTACATTTCAAAAATAATAACCAATTTTGTTTTTCAGATGGATGTCGTATGAAATATTTGAATTGGGAGCCAAGGCTCGAAGGATTGCTTTGAATTGTGGGCGGATAATTTTATTGCAGTAAAGCCCAATTTCTCAATGTCCAGTTAAAATGGCAGTTAGTTGACTGCGAAATAGCTTTGTTGCTCGAGCTATCCGGGAGATAAGAAATTTGGTTATCTCAAAGCCAAAGTTACCTATCATCGATATATCACTATCGCCTAATGGTGTTGCCAGCCTTAACGGGGAATTAAGCTATTTTTTTTATTATTGTTTTGATGTGTTACTCGCATGCTGCATGTTGCACATCAAAATGAGCCCTGTTGTAAACGGCAAAGAGGGAAAATCTTTTTGGTAGTTAAGGAGCACCAACTAGAAGATTTAAAAAGGCATTTTGCAACTTTGCTTCATTAAACAAGTAAGAAACTCTAGTCGAGATTTCCCGATTAGTAGATACCCCGAACCCTATACTTAACGCGCACAGTCATTGTCTGTATGCATCTGTGACAAAACTTCAATCTTCGATATCTCTGGTGTTTCTCAACTGATTTCGGTGAAATTTTCAGGAAAGTTCAATCGTTACCCATTATTTCAACCCCCATTTCTACATTTTCCAAATTCGTGATTTTTTTGTAATCGATTGCATATGTATATCGGAAACGGAAAAAGTTATCGAAAATCGGAACCAAACTTGTACTGCCTATTACTTAGATGAGCTTATGTGCAAAATCTGAAGTCTCTAGCTCTTATAGTCTCTGAGATCGACGCGTTCATACATACAGACGGACAGACGGACATGGCTACATCGACTCGGCTTTTGATGCTGATCAAGAATATTTGTACTTTATAGGGTCGGAGATGCTTCCTTCTGCCTGTTACATACTTTTGCACAAAACCATTATACCCCTTTTACCCATTTCATGGGTTCGGGGTATAAAATTTAAAGAATGCAAGTGTCAGCCAGTGATGTCATTTTTTTCTGAGCAAAAAAAGCTGGAACAACGAAAAAAAAAAGCTTAAAAAAAGCGGAATCTCAGGAAAAACAAGTTAAGAAAAAAGCTGATGTTTGTTTTTCATTGATAAGACATACTTTCATATTTAACAAAAAAAATAAATTCACGTATTATAGTAAGCCAAGAAAATGTTTACACAACACTTAAAGTTAATTCTACCCATAACTTCAACTTACTTAATGGAAAGTATGGTATCAATAGAAAGGTCATGTAATTTCCGTTTGAATGATAAAATACTTTTCTTTCTACTTTCTACTTTCGAAACTTTATTTCCCCGGGCTTAAGCTAAAATTGTTTTGATGCAAAAAGTTACTTCAAACAATTCTAATAGTGACTGAAAATTTTTTCAATAATCCCTTCGCATGTATTTGTTATGATTTTTTGAAAATTGCTAAAAATTACTATTTTATCAACTTTTCATACAAAATAATAATTTTTAATCATATTTAGCAATATTCAAATAAATGTAAAAATCGATACTTTGCCGATTTAAATACATTTTTAACATTTAAGCCGTCAAACTCAATTAAAACAACTCTCAAAATAAAGTAAAAGTAAAATTTAAAAAAAGCTGCTTATTTTTGCTAAAAAATCTAGAATTCCCGCTGCCAGCTATTTGCAAATTTTACCCGCAATCACACTTAAAAACAAGTAAAAACGTTGCAGTCGGACGCAACCGACTGCGGAATACTTTGATACCAGTAAAAGAACGGTTGATAAGGGGGAATGCAGGGGCGAAGGGAGTGGGCCATGTGGTAAACATCGCCAGCTATCATGTTACCAAATTTGGTGACTTTAGCTCAAAAACTATGGAAGATAACTTAACTCCCAAATTTAAAAGGTGGGCGGCAGAGGTAGGCGTGGCATCCAAATTTTTGAATCAAATGTTTTTAACTGTCACTATCTATCTTCCTAATAAGTTTGGTGGCTCTAGCTCAAAAACTGTTAAAGATATAGCCGATTCCGATTTTATAAGGCGGGTGGCTTTGGTGGGCGTGGCATACAAATTTTTGAATCAAATGTTTTTAACTGTCACTATCAATCTTCCTACCAAGTTTGGTGGCTCTAGCTCAAAAACTGTTAAAGATATAGCCGATTCCGATTTTATAAGGCGGGTGGCTTAGGTGGGCGTGGCATCCAAAATTTTGATGCATTTTTTTGGGGAACGTCAATATCTATCTTCACACAAAATTTGGTGTCTCTAGCCCAAAAAATGTGAAAACTACAGGCGTTTCCAATTTCTTGGTGAAGGGGGGATGGGGGCGGAATCAGGGGGCGTGGCATCCAAGTTTTGATGGGGAACGTCAGTACCTATCTTGACACAAAATTTGGTGGCTCTAGCCCAAAAAATGTGAAAACTATAGGCGTTTCCAATTTCATGGAGAAGGGGGAATGGGGGCGGAATCAGGGGGCGTGGCATCCAAAATTTTGATGCATTTTTTTGTGGAACGTCAATATCTATCTTGACATAAAATTTGGTGCCTCTAGCCCAAAAAATGTAAAAACTATTGGCGTTTCCAGTTTCAAGGAGCAGGGATGATGGGGGCGGAAGGAGTGGGCGTGGCATCCAAAATTTTGATGCCGTTTTTTCAGGGACATGACTAGCTATCTGCATGCAAAATTTGGTAACTCTAGCTGTAAGAATGTGAGAATTATTTGTTTTTATCGGTTTTCAGTTATCGAATTTATCGATTTCCCAGCCTCCTAGTAGGCGTGGCACCCCAATCTTGACACTTTATCTGTCGCGCCTATAGATAAACATAATTGCAAAGTTTCAAGTCTCTAGCTTTACGGGTGTCGAAAAAAGTTGCGTTCATACAGACGGACACCATGACGGACATTACACAAAACCAATATACTATGAGACCTTCGGTATCAAAGTATAAAAATCCAAATCTAACGGGAAAAAAGCGGAAATGACATCACTGGTGTCAGCTTGAGTCAGCTGTTCGCCTTACGATGATTGTATTGATATTAATATATCGGAGCTTGAAATCGGTATAAGTGTTAACCAGACCTCCAGGCATCGGATAAGTAAGTGCTAACTGAACATTGAGAAACTCAAATTCGACTAAACTTAGAATAGTATGACTAACCGGACATTAAGAAATTGGGCCTTAGGGCAGTGCAATGAAACTCCATGTTTAGGCAAAAATTGACTTGTACTGCGTCTGCTTTGCAGGCAATTAAGCGTATATTATATGCAATTTAACCATTTAAATTGACAATAAGCTATTTATTAATTGCAATATAAAACTTTGGTTTATTTTTGTATTTATTGCATCAAACACAAACTAAAACAAACCAAAAAGCTGATGCATTGAGTGTGTGAGTAAGCGGAAGAGCTTAAGAGGACGAGCGATTCTCCTGATTTGGTTTTAAAATTCAAACATATGCACATGATATGCTGACCTGGCGGATTGCAAGCCCCACTAGTCTGCTTAGCGATAACAAAGGCTAAATGGTATCATGTCGACTTCTGATTGCTACTGCAACAGAAACATTCACCTCTTAATATATATAACATGTGTTCTCCATATCTAAGTATATATTACACCCTTCTAATTTATTTATTATGTGTCTACTAGTTTAAATGGTCATCGTTCATGTACATAAGTAGATACATATGTATTTATGTATGCATGCATATCTGCCAGCAAAACACTTTTTGCTGTACATTATTGAATAACTACAATTAAATTTCTCGTTTTACAAACATTTCCTATTCTCTAAACAGCAAAACAATTAACTTTTCGTTAAAATTTACCTATTTGCGTTCTGTCACTTTTGTTAAAGGTGTGCGATGTATTCATTTTGTTATGGTAGATATTTTTACTTTTTATAAATTGTACATGTGCAGACAAAACATAAGCACATACATACAAATATATTTTTGTTTGAACAAACTATGCAAATTTAGGACAACAAAAAAAGAGGAATATTAAACATTCTTGAGTCGTCGTTATTTGCACGATTGACGAGAGTTTGCAAGTTTTGTCATACGTTTTTTCTTACATTAATTTCTATTTTTGTATATGGTCATGTATATTTATTTTTGTATTGTTTTTATTTTTTTTATTACATTTTCCGTTACTTAATTGCAGCGCGCGTTTCCACGAAGTGTAACGCGCCCGTAGGTCTTGAAAACGTTGTGGTAACTAAATTAAAACTTAGTCAACCAGCAACAAAACAAATATGCGTTATACACCCACACTCACACATGTACATACATAGCCCTTGTTGCATTCGTTTTGATGGTAGCACGAATCGTGATAAAAAGACATAAGGTGGTGTGCTACGCCAAGATGTACACAGCATGGTGAAACTATAACAAGGTGTTCTATTCCGCAGTTCTTATACCCCGATTCCACTAGAGCCGGATGGGATATAAATGGAACTCGGTAATGCAGCATATATTTGAATTAGATTCCTATGTAGTGAATCTGAATCATATTCAATTTTGCTCAGTTGGAATCGACATCTCCTAGTTAATAAATTTATCCAGAATTTGGCTGTTACAAACATGCTCATCTTTCGTTAACAGAAGAGCTTAACAGCACTGTTAGCATAAATAAATAACAAATCTCTTATCGATATATGGCTATGAAGCGGCTGTCACCGGCTTTGTAATCGGACTTCTGTTAATATTATATACTGATTCCATTCGATTAAGAGTGGAACGACCTGCATTACCGACTTCGCTGTTATGATATATGAAGCCTAGTGGAATCGTTGAATTATACCCAATTCACATAAAGGCACTTCAAACATCTAGCATCAATGATGTAACGTATGAAGTTGCCGTAAAACATTTTTCCATAATATTCCAAAATTTTCTGGAAACGTTTCTATTCTCAGTGCATTTAATGCAGTAAGTTTCGATATTTTTGATTCCACCACTAAAAAATTGTCATTCGCAACGAAAATGTAGGCAAAATAAATTTGGCGGGAACAATATTTTTTTTAAAATTGTTAAAAAAAAGCAACAAGTGAAAACGTTGCAGTCGGACGCAACCGACTGCGGAATACTTTGATACAAGTAAAAGAACGGATGGTAAGGAGTCTGCTTGCAAAGGAGTGGGCCGGGTGGAAAACATCGCCAGCTATCATGTTACCAAATTTGGTGACTTAAGCTCAAAAACTGTGGAAGATAACTGAACTTCCAAATTTAAAAGGTGGGCGGCAGATGTAGGCGTGGCATCCAAATTTTTGATGCAGTTTGTTGGAAAACTTCACTACCTATCTTGACACAAAATTTGGTGGCTCTAGCCCAAAAAATGTGAAAACTATAGGCGTTTCCAATTTCAAGGAGAAAAGGGGGATGGGTGCGGAATCAGGGGGCGTGGCATCTAAAATTTTGATGCATTTTTTGGGGAACTTCAATATCTATCTTGACACAAAATTTGGTTGCTCTAGCCCAAAAAATGTGAAAACTATAGGCGTTTCCAATTTCAAGGAGCAGGGATGATGGGGGCGGAAGGAGTGGGCGTGGCATCCAAAATTTTGATGCAGTTTTTTCAGGGACGTGACTAGCTATCTTCGTGCAAAATTTGGTAATTTTAGCTGTAAGAATGTGAGAAATATTTGGTTTTATCGGTTTTAAGTTATCGAATTTATCGATTTCCCAGCCTCCTATTGGGCGTGGCAGCCCAATCTTGACACTTTATCTGTCTCGCCTATGGAAAAACATAATTGCAAAGTTTCAAGTCTCTAGCTTTACGGGTGTCGAAAAAAGTTGCATTCATACGGACAGACGGACACCATGACGGACATTGCACAAAACCAATATACTATGAGACCTTCGGTATCAAAGTATAAAAATCAAATCAAAGCGTCTTGGTTGGACGCCAGAAAAACAGGCATTGTTTAGACGATTTACGTGGTATGCGAAAAAACACACATGTGTACCAAAAGATGGCAATTAAAATGTGAGGACAAAAGTGGACAGCCTCACAAGAAAGCATATATATGATGCATGGAAGTTATTATATTAAAATTGTTTAATATCGGCAATTTATTTCAGCCAAGAGAAGCAAAATATCGGCCCAAGAAAAGGATAGACTTTAATATGGAAAATGTATGGCAAAATGAATGAATTTCTGGACACGTTTGCCATAAGCAATGCACAAGAGCGAGTTGTCGTTTCAATCGAGACGGGACGATAATATTGTGCTGGACCCAAAAGAAATGGTGGTTGAGGAGGCGACGACGACACCTTCTAAGCGTCGCAGAAATAACCAGAATTAGATAGTTTAGATGATGAGGTAGCGCAACAAGATTCAAAGAGAGCAAAACGCTTATTATTAATATTGTATTTCTAAAAGACCAAACAGATAGACCTAAGTAACTAGGTTACTTGATATATAATATTTTTAACAAACTTTTACCCGCCCCCTAAAATGCCAACGAACTTAATAAACATACTCTCCTGTTGAGAGGCTAACATAATTCTGTTTTATTCATCGTTTTTATACCCGGAACCCATAAAATGGGTAAAAGGGGTATAAAGGTTTTGTGCAAAAGTATCTAACAAGCAGAAGGAATCATCTCCGACCCTATAAAGTGTATATATATATCAGCCTCAACAGCCGAGTCGATATAGCCATGTCAGTCCGTCTGTCGGTATGTATGAACGCGTCGATCTCAGAGACTATAAGAGCTAGAGACTTCAGATTTTGCACATAAGCTCATCTAAGTCCTAGGAAGTACAAGTTTGTTTCCGATTTTCGATAACTATTTCCGTTTCCGATATACACATGAGATCGATAACATAAAAATATCGAATATCGAAAATGTAAAAATGGTAGCTGATAGAATAACGACAGAGCTTTTCTGAAAATTTCATCGAAATCGTTTGAGAAACAACAGAGATATCGAAGATTTAAGTTTAGTCACAGATGCATACAGACAATGACTGTACGCGTTAAGTATAGGGTTCGGGGTATCTCCTAGTTGGGAAGTCTCGACTAGAGCCTTCTTACTTGTTAGTTTTTGAATGGGTGGATTAAGTGATTTATGGGTAAATTATTTACAAATTCTGAAATATCTCAACATAGAAGGAACAGCATTGAAAATTGGGAACGCACGATTAAAGCCCATAATTTCACCTTTTTAATGGTATAATTTAAAAAAAAAAGTTTTGTCTAAAATTTTGAGTCATGTTCGAAAGAGTGCAGCTACCTCTGGTCTGGGCCCATACAAATGTTACCGCTAAAATATGTGGTCGGCACATAAGCCATATTATCTTATCTTACAGATCACGGCCTGCAAAGCGGTATATAAGGAATTCAAGCTAATTGTTTGAGGAAGCTATAGCAATTAAATTTAGAAAAAGTTTTGTCTAAATTGTTGAGAAAATTAATTATTTGTGAATAAACGTAAGATAGTTCACAATGGGACTGAACTACTACGCAACATAAATCTGACTGATATGGAGTGGCCTATGGAACTTTGGCTGCTCTTCACCACTGACCAAATAATGTTATAGATGGGACATTTCTAGTACTGTTTTGGTTTCCACTACACTGTGAACGAGAGTGACCCATGATTGTTAACATTATGTTATGCTCGCTCAAAATGTTAACACATAGCAGAGAGATCCAAGTCTGTTTCAGTTTGTATTCACTTTCAGCAGCTTTTAGGGGAAAGGGGGAAGCGGCGGCGGAAAGCAAGGAACGGTTAAAATACATTAGTATTTGTATACGTGTGCATTTGCTTCATACTTTGGTGGACTAGTAATGTTTGAGATTTTACAAATTTGTCTTTTTCAATGCCCTGCATACGCATGTGTGTGTGCAGGAATGTATATGCAGAATGTTTATATGTATGCGAGCCATTTGTTTTGGAATTTATTGACATGCCTCAACATCTATGATTTAATTTCTAAAAGGTCAAGGGCGGGCTTTTGGGATTGCAAATATTCTTTTTATATTTAAAAAATTTAAAAATATTTGGCCGACTATTTTTATTTAAGTACATCTATTTATTTTACAATTATTTTTTGTATAGATTATACCACACAACTAAAAATATGTACTTAGGTTCATTCTGCATATACATTCATGCACACACACATGCGTATGCAGGGCATCAAAAAAGACAAAAGTGCAAAATATCAAACATTGCTAGCCCACCAAAGTATGAATGCCCAGCATATTTATTTAGACTGACTAGGAGATACCCTATGCCCTAAACATTATTCGTTCATATATTGGCAAATCGACACGCACATTGATGCTGAACAAGAAAAAATATATATAATGGGGCGGTAAATAATTTCCTTCTGCCTGTTACATACATTAGCACAGGCCAATATACCCGTTCCACGTTCCATCAATAGAAAAGTTATAAGTGCTCATCTAATTTTACAACAAGCGGCAGCGTGATGTGTGTGTACACAAGAATGATCATTTATGTATGTATGTATATCTATCATTCGAGAGTATACACATCGAGAATGGGAAAATGCAATAATAGCACTTGCTGGTGGCTGAGACGCAAAAACAGCACAACGTAAATTACATTACATTATTGTTATATTATTATATAAAATTTATTTTAAGTATTCAAATACAAAACAAGTTTATTTTATTTCGTATTTATTATGTTATATTCAACGTGTTAGATGATTTAATAATGCCCTACCTAATATCCAAAATATTAGTAAACATATATTATACATATCATATTGCTTTTATCTAGTTATTAAACGAAATTTAAAGTAAAGTCAAACTACCCTTCCTTGCTAGGCAGCAACAAGCGGATTGAAACAAAAACCTCGGCAAAGCTTGCCCAGCAAAATATGAAGCAAATGCACACGTATACAAATACAAATGTATTTTTACCGCCACTTCCCCCATTCCCCTAAAAGCCGCTGAAACTGAATACAAACTGAAACACGGGTCTCTCTGCTATGAGTTAACATTTCGAGCGAGCATAACATAATGTTAACAATCATGGGTCACTCTCGTTCACAGTGTAGCGGAAACCAAAACAATACTAGAAATGTCCCATCTATAACATTATTTGGTCAGTGTCTACACATATGTCCAACAGTAAGCAAAAGATGCCTGACATAAAAATGGTCGTGGTCTTTAAACATTTTATGAATTAAAATTACAAAATATGCACTTAACATATCCATTAATGTAATTTATTGATTATTATGTTTCTATTCAACAAGCATTTTATTAGAAAATATCATATTCCATTTACTCGCTCTTCCCGCCTGCAGCCATTTGAGCAACAAAACAAGTTGACACCTTTTTGAGCCGATATACAAAATCGTTGCTAGCTTTTAATTTTCTTTGAAGTGCGTGGCCCAAGATGCACGCTATGTTAGCTTATAGGCCTAAATTTAACTAACATTTTAAAACGTTACCCAAGAAAAGATTTTTCTTAATTGTTGAGAAAATTGCATTCGATACGAAATTTGTGCAGAACCGCCCATCTTGTAAAAAAAAATATTACGAAGGCTGCCTGACTAAAGTGTGCCGAGCATGCATTTATGAGTAAAAAAAAAGAAAACGAAGGCTGCCTGAGAGATGAACATGTTCGTGGTCTTTTCTAATGCATGATTATCACAACAAATGAACAAAATATATGCATTAATGTCATTATTTAACTAATATATAGCTATTAAATAGTAATTTTATTAGAAAATAACATATTCCATTCATTCACTTTTCCCGCCTGCAGCCATTTGAGCAACAAAACAAGCTGGCACTTTTTTGTGCCGATATACAAAATCGTTGCCAGCTTTTAATTTTCTTTAAAGTGCGTGGCCCAAGATGCACGCTATGTTAGCTCATAGGCCTAAATTTAACTAACATTTTAAGACGTTTCCCAAGAAAAGCATCGCGCACACCAGAGCGAATAATCCGCAGCGGCAGCGGCACAAATAAATCGCGTGATATTTTCCGCGCCAAAATCGCAAGTGTGATCACACTGGGGCGAATTTATTCGCGGTATTTTCTTCCAGCTCCAATCTAATTTCGTCCCATATCTTATTTTTTTTCTTATGTTTTTATAGTCCTTGTCCGCTAAATCGTTCAATATTTTATGTTTTTTCACTAATTCAATAAGCAGCTCCACTTTTGCCATTGTTTAACATTAGTGCACATATGTATGTCAGCAAATATTGCGGGAAGCCATGAAGAAAGACATTACGCATAAACAGCTGTTCGAAACGTCACATGTGATGAATTTTTTATAAATATTTTTTTTAATAAAAGTAAATGATTATAAGTTAAAAACTGCTTCTCTTATTATATTATTATTATTAAATTGTATTTAAAGCCAAAATATAGTAATTTAACATGTAAACAAGGCAAAAATTCAACACATGCATCACATGTGACGTCATCAGCGCAGAACATGAACAAGTTTCTGCGCAATCTGAGTTTTATCGTTCTTGGCGACAAGCGAAAAAAACGCTGCATGCACGGTTGTCAATGTTGAGCGGAAAAAAACGCTGCAGATTCGCTGTCAAAAAGAATTCGCCCCGCTTTGGTAAGCGTGCGTTCATAAGACACAATGTAATTATATATTCGTGCCGCTGCCGCTGCGGATTATTCGCTCTGGTGTGCGCGATGCTAAAAGATTTGTCTTAATTGTTGAGAACATTGCATTCGATACAAAATGTGTGCAGACCTGCCCATGAATCTAAGAAAACCAGATTGCGCATTCGCTGTGTCAAAATAAAAATCTACTGCGCATCTATTTCACAGTATGGTAGACTGCAGCTGTCGCGCGCAGTTTGAATTTAATGGAATTTGTGTGTAAAAGGCTGTGTTATTTAAAACAACATTCTTGACTGAAAAAATTGTTTTTTGACCCTGCCAACACAGTCAACGCTTTGGGTATGTTCCCTGTGAAGTCCCTTTACAATGAGCAAAGCTTGGTGGTTGTTTGTTTTAAAGATATTGTGGAGCTAACTCGCACATATATATCCATGCAAATTGCATACAGCACAAAAATGTTGTAGTCTACTGTGACGTCACAAAATCAGCTGTTTGCTTGAGAAAAACTAACGGACCTGCGCAATGCGCAATCTGGTTTTCTTAGATTCATGGACCTGGCCATCTTGTAAAAAAAAATATTACGAAGGCTGCCTGACTAAAGTGTGCCGAGCATGCATTTATGAGTAAAAAAAAGTAAACGAAGGCTGCCTGAGACATGAACATGGTCGTGGCCAAGTGTTTTGATTGTATCCTGAACCGGTTTTGCTTTGTGTGCAGGTGCATTGTCATGGAGCAAAATTACCTTGCCGTGTCTTCTGGCCCATTCTGGTCGTTTCTCGATCAATGCATGGTTCAAATTGATCATTTGTTGTCGGTAGCG
This sequence comes from Scaptomyza hsui, assembly GCA_018152825.1. Lineage (NCBI taxonomy): Eukaryota > Metazoa > Arthropoda > Insecta > Diptera > Drosophilidae > Scaptomyza > Scaptomyza hsui. The sequence continues at coordinate 287,373 of JAECXO010000301.1, forward strand.
ATCAGCATTAACGGTTTCACCAGGTTTTAGGAGCTCGTGGTACACCACACCTTTCTGGTCCCACCAAACACACAGCATTGTCTTCTTGCCGAATCGATCTGGTTTTGCAGTCGATGTTGAAGTTTGTCCCGGATTAACCCATGATTTTTATACTTTGATACCGAAGGTCTCATAGTATATTGGTTTTGTGCAATGTCCGTCATGGTGTCTGTCTGTCCGTCTGTCCGTCCGTATGAACGCAACTTTTTTCGACACCCGTAAAGCTAGAGACTTGATACTTTGCAATTATGTTTATCCATAGAAGGTACAGATAAAGTGTCAAGATTTGGTTGCCACGCCTACTAGGAGGCTGGGAAATCGATAAATTCGATAACTGAAAACCGATAAAACCAAATATTTCTCACATTCTTACAGCTAGAGTTACCAAATTTTGCACGCAGATAGCTAGTCATGTCCCTGAAAAAACTGCATCAAAATTTTGGATGCCACGCCCACTCCTTCCGCCCCCATCATCCCTGCTCCTTGAAATTGGAAACGCCTATAGTTTTTAAATTTTTTGGGCTAGAGCCACCAAATTTTGTGTCAAGATACATATTGAAGTTCCCCAAAATAATGAATAAAAATTTTGGATGCCCCGCTCCCTGATTCCGCACCCATCCCCCCCTTCTCCATGAAATTGGAAACGCCTATAGTTTTCACATTTTTTGGGCTAGAGCCACCAAATTTTGTGTCAAGATAGATATTGACGTTCCCCAAAAAAATGCATCAAAATTTTGGATGCCACGCCCCCTGATTCCGCCCCCATCCCCCCTTCTTCGTGAAATTGGAAACGCCTATAGTTTTCACATTTTTTGGGCTAGAACCATCAAATTTTGTGTGAAGATAGATATTGACGTTCCCCAAAAAAATGCATCAAAACTTGGATTCCACGCCCCCTGATTCCGCCCCCATCCCCCTTCACCAAGAAATTGGAAACGCCTATAGTTTTTTGGGCTCGACCAAATTTTGTGGGGTTTTTCAAGATAGGTACTGACGTTCCCCATTAAAACTTGGATGGCCGCCCCTAATTCCGCCCCCATCCCCCCTTTCCTGAAATTGGAAACGCCTATAGCTTTCACATTTTTTGGGCTAGAGCCCAAATTTTTGTGTCAAGATAGGTACTGACGTTCCCCATCAAAACTTGGATGCCACGCCCACTAATTCCGCCCCCATCCCCCCTTCTCCATGAAATTGGAAACGCCTATAGTTTTCACATTTTTTGGGCAAGAGCCACCAAATTTTTTTGTGAAGATAGATATTGACGTTCCCCATAAAAATGCATCAAAATTTTGGATGCCACGCCCACACCTTCCGCCCCCCACCCCTCGCCGATGTTAAAGCGGTTATGCGAGTATCTTCCACATTTTTTGAACTAGAGTCACCAAATTTGGTAGGAAGATATATGGTGACATCTACAAAAGATCTGCATCAAAAATTTGGATGCCACGCCCACATCTTCCGCCCACCATTTAAAATCGGAAATTTCGATATCTCTGTCAGTTTTTAAGCTAGAGCCCGTAAATGGGGTAGAAAGATAGAATGCAGCATCTACCAAAGATGTGCATCAAAATTTTGAATGCCACGCCCACCCAAGCCAACCGCCTTATAAAATTGGAATCGGCTATATCTCTAACAGTTTTTGAGCTAGAGCCACCAAACTTGGTAGGAAGATAGATAGTGACAGTTAAAAACATTTGGTTCAAAAATTTGGATGCCACGCCCACCTCTGCCGCCCACCTTTTACATTTTGAAGTTAAGTTATCTTCCACAGCTTTTGAGCTAAAGTCACCAAATTTGGTAACATGATAGCTGGCGATGTTTACCACTTGGGCCACTCCCTTCGCCCCTGCATTCTCCCTTATCAACCGTTCTTTTACTGGTATCAAAGTATTCCGCAGTCGGTTGCGTCCGACTGCATTGTTTTTGCTTGTTTCCGTTTAGGAATCTTAAAATAAATCCATTTTTCATCGCCAGTAACAATCCGATGCAAAACCGATTTTCTTTCGTGTCTTTGAAGCAAAATTTCACAAGTGTTTTTTCGGTTTTCCATCTGTCTTTCATTCAATTCATGTGGCACCCATTTTCCACACTTTTGGATCTTTTAAACGGTCAGAAATTGTTTGTTGTGCAACATTTAACATTTCTGCCATTTGCTTTTGACTCAAAGTGTCATCTCCATCCAATATCGTTTGCAATTCGGCGTCTTCAAACTTTTTTGGTGGTCTTCCACGTTCTTCATTTCTCACATCAAAATCATTATTTCTGAACAGATGAAACCATCTTTTGTATGTTGCTTCTGATAGAGCATGATCACCATATGCCTCGACAAGCATTCGATGCGACTCTGCAGCACTTTTCTTCAAATGAAAACAAAAAATTAATGCTTTCCGCAAATCATCACTTTCTGGTACAAAATTCGACATTTTTAATATGATGAAAAAATATGATGTTGTCTGTTCAATGACTTGATGTATACTTAATATGTTTCACAGATGTCATAGCAAACAAACAAAAAAAAAAATAAAGGCTCGTTCACAAAAAATGTTCCCTATCGAGATATTTGTATCTTGGCGCTCACTTCATACCGGTATGCCTGGTAAACTGCAGCTGTGGCGCGCAGTTTAAATTTAATGGAATTTGTGTGTAAAAGGCTGTGTTATTTAAAACAATATTCTTGACTGAAAAAATTGTTTATTGACCCTGCCAACACAGTCAACGCTTTGGGTATGTTCCCTGTGAAGTCCCTTTACAATGAGCAAAGCTTGGTGGTTGTTTGTTTTAAAGATATTGTGGAGCTAACTTGCACATATATATCCATGCAAATTGCATACAGCACAAAAATGTTGTAGTCTACTGTGACGTCACAAAATCAGCTGTTTGCTTGAGAAAAACTAACGGACCTGCGCACTGCGCAATCTGGTTTTCTTAGATTCATGGACCTGGCCATCTTGTAAAAAAAAATATTACGAAGGCTGCCTGACTAAAGTGTGCCGAGCATGCATTTATGAGTAAAAAAAAGTAAACGAAGGCTGCCTGAGACATGAACATGGTCGTGGTCTTTTTCTAATGCATGATTATCACAACAAATGAACAAAATATATGCATTAATGTCATTATTTAACTAATATATAGCTATTAAATAGTAATTTTATTAGAAAATAACATATTCCATTCATTCACTTTTCCCGCCTGCAGCCATTTGAGCAACAAAACAAGCTGGCACTTTTTGTGCCGATATACAAAATCGTTGCCAGCTTTTAATTTTCTTTTAAAGTGCGTGGCCCAAGATGCACGCTATGTTAGCTCATAGGCCTAAATTTAACTAACATTTTAAGACGTTTCCCAAGAAAAGCATCGCGCACACCAGAGCGAATAATCCGCAGCGGCAGCGGCACAAATAAATCGTGTGATATTTTCCGCGCCAAAATCGCAAGTGTGATCACACTGGGGCGAATTTATTCGCGGTTTTTTCTTCCAGCTCCAATCTAATTTCGTCCCATATCTTATCTTTTTTCTTATGTTTTTATAGTCCTTGTCCGCTAAATCGTTCAATATTTTATGTTTTTTCACTAATTCAATAAGCAGCTCCACTTTTGCCATTGTTTAACATTAGTGCACATATGTATGTCAGCAAATATTGCGGGAAGCCATGAAGAAAGACATTACGCATAAACAGCTGTTCGAAACGTCACATGTGATGAATTTTTTATAAATATTTTTTTTAATAAAAGTAAATGATTATAAGTTAAAAACTGCTTCTTTTATTATATTATTGTTATTAAATTGTATTTAAAGCCAAAATATAGTAATTTAACATGTAAACAAGGCAAAAATTCAACACATGCATCACATGTGACGTCATCAGCGCAGAACATGAACAAGTTTCTGCGCAATCTGAGTTTTATCGTTCTTGGCGACAAGCGAAAAAAACGCTGCATGCACGGTTGTCAATGTTGAGCGGAAAAAAACGCTGCAGATTCGCTGTCAAAAAGAATTCGCCCCGCTTTGGTAAGCGTGCGTTCATAAGACACAATGTAATTATATATTCGTGCCGCTGCCGCTGCGGATTATTCGCTCTGGTGTGCGCGATGCTAAAAGATTTGTCTTAATTGTTGAGAAAATTGAATTCGATACAAAATGTGTGCAGTCCTGCCAATCTTGTAAAAAAAATATTACGAAGGCTGCCTGACTAAAGTGTGCCGAGCATGCATTTATGAGTAAAAAAAAAAGTAAACGAATGCTGCCAGAGACATGAACATGGTCGTGGTCTTTTTCTAATGCATGATTATCACAACAAATGAACAAAATATATGCATTAATGTCATTATTTAACTAATATATAGCTATTAAATAGTAATTTTATTAGAAAATAACATATTCCATTCATTCACTTTTCCCGCCTGCAGCCATTTTTTTTTAATTTTTAATAATGTGCCTTTATTTATCAAAAGTAAACTTAATAACATACGAAGGGAAAGTGACAAACTTGTAATTGAGTGCACTTAAACTAAGCTTAGCATCGTCTTAGACGGTGTTTCAAAGGCTTAAATGGTAACATTTATCTTTAGTATATATATTATTGGGTTTTCTTCTTTACAGAATTAAATTTGAGTTCCAGGTTACTGGAATGTGTTAAAATTAAAAATTAAAAAATTTTAAAAATTAAAAATTAAAAACTTAGCCTAACTTATCAAAGAATGAACACATGAGTGCTAAGTTCTGCAGCCATTTGAGCAACAAAACAAGTTGGCACTTTTTTGTGCCGATATACAAAATCGTTGCTAGCTTTTAATTTTCTTTAAATTGCGTGGCCCAAGATGCACGCTATGTTAGCTTATAGGCCTACATTTAACTAACATTTTAAGACGTTTCCCAAGAAAAGATTTGTCTTAATTGTTGAGAAGATTGCATTCGATACAAAATGTGTGCAGTCCTGCCCATCTTATACAAAAAAATATTACGAAGGCTGCCTGACTAAAGTGTGCCGAGCATGCATTTATGAGTAAAAAAGTAAACGAAGGCTGCCTGAGACATGAACATGGTCGTGGTCATTTTCTAATGCATGATTATCACAACAAATGAACAAAATATATGCATTAATGTTATTATTTAACTAATATATAGCTATTAAATAGTAATTTTATTAGAAAATAACATATTTCATTCATTCACTTTTCCCGCCTGCAGCCATTTGAGCAACAAAACGAGCTGGCACCTTTTTGTGCCGTTACTAGCTTTTAATTTTCTTTAAAGTTGTAAAGGGCAATCGTCGCTCTAACTATTAACTCGGTTAGGCAATCCATGCCGTTTGTGTGGATATCGTTTTCTATTAAGATTCGGATTTCGTGATCACGGCTAGCAAAAAACAGTCTATGCGGGGTTCGTTGAACCTTAATAGGTTATTATTATTGTATTCATTTAAATTTATATGAAATGCGAGAGCCTGCTTTGACACCTATACATAGAACACTAACTGACTTGGAGCGGGTTGGAAATCGGACACGCTTACGCCGGGGTTTTCTGATTTTTGTTAAACTGCCGATGTTGTCGCAGTCTGGCTCTGAACCCACCCTTCCTTGAGTTTTTACTATGCCATCCTTGATAAAAAGAACTCCCAAACCAAATTCATACAATCATCTATCTATCCAGGAAACATCATAAAAAATTTACTCGCTCATTATCATTGTTTTTATTTATTCATTAAACGTAATTAAATCACAAAAAAATTCGCAAAATATTTTTGCATACTATTTTCAGCATAATTATTTTTTTTTATATTATTTTTTATATAATATATTTTTTATTTAATAATTGTTCATCAGTTGCATCGTGACGGTCAAAGTGTACGCATGTGCCCGTGGATGATTCTCATCAGCATCGACCAAAACAAACAAAGACAAACAAAAACAAACACCAACGTTAAAAGTGCTTCAAGTCGGCAACTTGCGGATTATGCTCAAAAAGTCCCGGTTGACTTTTCTAGCTGGCCAGCCAATCAGAAAGTAAGCAGAAATCAGTGCAAACTTTCGGGCTTAATAAAAAATCAGTGAAGTGTTGCCTACCTTTAGGCACCATTTTAAACCAAATTTTCGCGCTGCATATTTTAAGGCTGCTCCCGAAAATCAAATTTCTCGACACACTAGGGAACTGATTACAGTTCGCGGCCAATCTTGGCCTGGAGAATGGATAACGACGTCGCGCCGAGCGGCAGTGCTGCGGGACCCGTCTCGTGGCAGATTGTCGCCCGGAAGTCTGCCCCACTAAAGAGAAAGCAGTCGTCTCCTGAAGTGAAACGCAAGAAGTCTGCTACAACAAAAAAGCGATCTTCGTCAACTGAGTCGGCATCATCCGGATCCGACCTAAGCTCAAGTGAGGCCGGCGTAATCCGACGCAAGCCAGCTGCAAGTGCAGCTCTAAGCTCCAACAAATTTGCCCTGCTCGCCCAGAATGACGAAAACTCCCAGCTAAACGCCCCTACTGCCGCAGTAGAGCCCAGCACCTCTGCCCCCAAGACTCCCCCATCTTTATTTCCCACGTTGGCGACATCTCTGACATGTTAATATTTATTGTTGATACCATTAACAGCGATAACTTCTCGTACAAAGCAGGCAGAGACGGTCAGGTTCGCGTAATGACCACTAGCGTCGAGGACTACAAAAAGTTAATCCGTGCACTGGAATCGAGCAAGGTTGAATTCCACAGTTACCAGATGAAGCATGAAAGAGCGTACAGATGTGTCATCAGAAACCTGCACCACAGCACTCCATTAAGCCTCATCCGTGACGAAATTAACAAGCTTGGTCACAACGTGCGCCATCTCACCAACGCCAAACATAGAACAACCAAAGCGCCATTGCCTATGTTCTTCGTTGACTTGGAACCAGCTGGGAATAACAAAGACGTTTTCTCAATCAAACGCCTGTGCAACGCCATCGTTATCATCGAGCCTCCCAGAAAAAGGAACGAGCTCGTTCAATGCCACAGATGCCAGGAGTTTAACCACACCCAAAACTTCTGCAACAAACCCTGGAGATGTGTCAAGTGCTCAGGCAATCACGAGACGAACAAGTGCCTGAAAGGCAAGGAGCTGCCCCCAGTGTGCGTGAACTGCAAAGAAAGCCACACTGCTTCCTACAGAGGCTGCAGGGTCTACAAGGAAACAGTCAAGATAAGAGACCAAGGCAAGACTCAAACTCGCCCTGCCACTGTGCATAACCGCCCAGGCGCCGGGTTTGTCAGCCCAGTGTCCCAAAATCCTCCCTCTACCTACACCCAGCCGGGAATGACTTATGCTGGAGTTTCCAAAAACTCTGCAACCTTCAACGCTCCCTCTTATGCCAACCCCAACGTTCCCCCAACCACACAGCAAATCGGCTCCTCCTATGCTCACTTAGAGCAAATCATAAAACTACTGCAGGCTCAAATGGAGCAAATGACTCTTATGATGAACACGATCCTGGCCCAATTATGCAAGTAGGTCTCAAGATTGTCATATGAAATGCTAACGGCCTATGCAAGAGTCGGCCTGAGATCGACTTGAACCTTAAGCGGAACAACGTCGACATCATGCTCATATCTGAAACTCATTTAACCACGCAGTCATTCTTCAAAATCAGCGGATACGACCTGCTGCAGGCAAACCACCCCAGCGGCAATGCCAGAGGTGGAGCTGCCATTATCATTAAATCGAAATTGAAATATGCAGAAAACACGCCGACCCTACTCCCATGGCTTCAAGCGTCATCCGTGAGTATTTCCACCTCCCTTGGAAACCTACCGATTGCCTCCTGCTACGCTCCTCCGAGACACACTGTTGACACCCAATCGTTCCTGCATATCCTAAGCTCGTTTGGCTCCAGATTTATAATCGGAGGCGACTTCAACGCAAAACACACGTGGTGGGGCTCAAGGTGTAATAACCCCAAGGGAGTCGCCCTCATGCCCTGCATTGGCATCCTCAACCTGACCACCCACTCGTCTGGTCAACCAACATACTGGCCAACAGATCCTCTGAAGAGCCCTGACGTCCTGGATATTGCTATTTCCCGAGGAATCAACCACAGCAGAATCCTCACTGTAGCCGACTTCGACCTTTACTCTGACCACAGTGCGGTCAAGGTCTGGCTGGACACCCCTGTTGAAATGACCAAGCGAAACACCAGGTTACTCAGTAAAAGCTCCAACATTGACTCTTTTAAAACAATGCTTGAAGCAATTACTGAGCCTAACCCCTGCCTTAACAGCGGAGAGGACATCGACCAAACTGTGGAAAAGCTCACGCGTGACATCTGCGAATCTGCTTTCGCCTGCACACCTCCAGCTCGGATATCTCAACCTCCAGTAAGTCAGAGAGACATATTCACCCGGTCTGACGAAATCACCAACGCGCTGAGAAAGAAGAGACGCCTGCGTAGAATTTGGCAGCAAACTCGCAATCCGCTGGATAAAAGGGCCTTCAACCGCGCCATCAAGGAGTTGAAAGCTCTATACCACAACCTCCGTAACGATGCCACAGCTGAATTCCTACGCAACCTAGAGCCCAACAACCCGGAACACAGCCTCTGGAACGCTACCAAGTACCTCAAAAGGCCAACCACGAGGAAAATTCCCATCCGGAGCTCAAATGGTACGTGGTGTATGTCGAGTGTGGAGAGGGCTGAGGAGTTTGTGTCGCATCTGGCAAACACCTTCACCCCCTTTAGCACATGTTGCGCCGAAGAAGCCGACGCTATCCAGGCTTTTCTTGACACTCCATGCCAAATGGCTCTCCCCATCACCAGAGTTACGCCGGAAGAGGTGCAAAGCGAGGTTGACTGCCTGAAAGCAACAAAAAGTCCGGGATACGACGGTATCGACTCTGTGACCCTCAAGTGCCTTCCGCCGAAAGTGATCCAACTGCTGGCAAACATTTTCAATGGAATCTTTGACCTCTGCCACTTTCCATCCCAATGGAAGTGTGCAGAGGCTATTATGATTCCGAAACCTGGGAAACCGGAAAATGAAATTGCCTCCTACCATCCAAGCAGTCTGCTGGCGATACTCTCCAAAGTATTCGAGAGATTACTTTTGGCTAGAGTGTTGCCACTACTGGACGAAGGCAATTCGATCCCAGACCACCAATTTGGATTCCGACAGCATCACGGCACTCCAGAGCAATGCCATCGCTTTGTTCAAGAGATCCTCTGCAGCATTGAAGAAAAGAAGTACTCCTCTGCGGTATTCCTGGACGTCAAGCAGGCGTTCGATCGGGTATGGCACGCCGGTCTACTCTACAAAATCAAGCTCCTGTTCCCAGCTCCATTCTACCTAACCCTTAAATCCTACCTAACGGACAGATGCTTCTATGTAAGGTGTGAAGGCTCTAGCTCGAGGATAGAACGTGTCCAGGATGGCGTTCCACAGGGCAGTGTACTGGGCCCGATTTTATACACCCTATTCACCGCGGATCTACCATTGCTTCAACACGAGCAGCTCCTTGTTGCCTCCTATGCTGACGACACAGCCTTCATCGCCTCAGCAACGGACCGCGCAGAGGCATCCGAAATCGTCCAAAGGCAGCTGGACTTGCTGCAACCATGGCTGCTGAGATGGAACATCTCAGTTAACACTGAAAAGTCACTCCACATGACATTCGCGAACCGCAGGCTCAATTGCTCTCCAGTAAGCCTACACGGCTCACCCCTCCCAGTTGTGGATAAGGTGAGGTACCTGGGCCTTACTCTTGACAGGCGCCTAAACTGGAAGGCTCACCTTAAGGCCAAAAGGACGCAGCTAAATCTTAAGGTAGCTAAAATGAACTGGCTGCTCGGTAAACGCTCGGAGCTGAGCACTCGCAACAAAGTGTTGCTTTACAAAGCGCTGCTTAAGCCAATCTGGACTTACGGCATCCAACTCTGGGGGACGGCAGCTGAGTCCAACATCGAAATCATACAGCGTTTCCAGAGCAAGCTGCTCCGAAGAATTATTGGTGCGCCAACCTATGTCAGAAATTCAGTTATACACAGAGACCTGGAAGTACCGTCTGTGAGAAGCGAAATTCGCAAATTCGGTACACGATATGCCTCCACCCTCGAGCGTCACAGCAACCACCTGGCCATAAGCCTGCTGAACAACAGCCAACACTTAAGGCGGCTAAAACGGAGTCATCCCCTTGACTTGCCCTTCAGACCCGAGCAGCACTGGTAGCCTGTTTATGTTGGTTTTTATCTTCGCTGTTATGAATGTAAATAGTCCTTTTCACCCATAAATGTAAAAACTGTGACGCCCTTTCCCCACGTTATGTAATATTTTGATCTAATTTGCTTATTGTCTGCTAGACAGATTGTAAATATACTTGAATTGTAAGAAAAAAAAAAAAAAAAACTAATTGTTCATCAACAAATAGTATGCATAAAAAAATCTATTAATAAAGAAAACCAGAACACTAGGTTTTCAGACTTACTATGAACTAGAGATGGGCGCGTGTCGAATTTTTTCAACACGGCTCAACACGAGCACGAAACCTTTTTTCAAAACACGGACGAACACGAACGACGAAAAAATTCTGGACACACGGCCCAGCACGGCCCAACACGAAATTATGTTATTTATTTATTTTTTTTTTTTTTGTTTACCGGGCGGGTGTGAGTATTGTGGCTGCAACATGGCGGTGAAAAGCTGACTACGTTGTACGAATCCGAGGTCGGATTTGCAAAATTCAAGATTATCCAAGATAAACTCGAAGTACTCTGATCTTTTCATATATTTGTAGAATAATTCACTACAACTTTTTTCCGTTGAGGGCTAGCTTAAAATAGTTTAGATAAGTTATCTAGACTAAACCGTTTCTGAATAATAAGCATTCTTTTGATTCTGGTGCGACTTTTGCATACACTCGAAAGGAGGCGGAATTCCTCTCTGTCATTAGATTTTTTCTTGTCAAAGGTTAAAGTCCGTATATCTGTTTGTGGATTTGTTTGAGGCTTGTGGACTTTGTTGAGTTGCATCAAACACGTTGCAACTAACGGGCGGCCGAGAGCGAAGCCGCGGGGGTAACAACTAGTATAAATTTAAACTCCAATTAAAAAATGTATTTATATTTCGTGTACGTATATTTATTTCTATGGAAATGAAATGTTGCATGTAGTCTTACATATTTATAATGTTACATATTTATATATAGAAATAATTTTTTTCTAAATTTGAACTTAGCAATCTAGTCCGCGTTTCATTTAATACATTTCCTGAACTCGTAAAAAGTCGTTCACTCGTAGCCGAACTTGCTGGAATAGCTAAAATAATTTTAGCTAAACTCCGCAAAAGTTTCAAGCGTGTGGCATTTTGCCAAAAAAGCAACACATCGGTGTCGGGAGCAACAACCATATTCAGATAATTTTCAAGTTCTACGTCAATAGCATTTTTATGAAGCTTAATTTTTTTGGCGATTGGTTCATATCCAAAAACTCAGAAAATGCATGCCCATCTAGCTTAGGAGGCACATTTTCAGACTCCACGCTAATCTCTTTTTCTCCTTCTATTTCCATAAGCATTGCTTTAACAGAAGCTAAGACATGCTCTTTTTTCTCCTCTGTCAAAAATTTCATTTCTTTGAAAGGTGGATTTAAGAATACTCCAATGTAGTGAGCAGTAGAAGGCTGAAAACGGCTATTTAGTGACATCAAAGTTGAACGTTTTAAAGTTGTTATAATTTCCGAGTCTAAAGCATCTGCGCGACATACTTTGGTTAATTTTTCGAACCAAAGTGCAAAAATATGAATAGTTGGCACTTTATCGGCGCTTAACTGCTCAGAACAATTTTTGAAATGCCTTAAAAATGACAATAATTGTTCAAGAAGAATGAAGCCCATTTCAGCTATTCGCTGCACTTCATTTTTTTTAACAAGAGAATTTTAACTTCTTCTTGGGTTTTATAAATGCTCTCAAGCATAATGTAAATGGAATTCCATCGTGTTTTTACGTCTTGCTTTATCATTTTTTTAATTTCAGGCATGACATTTTTTTCCAAAACGTCTCCCACTACTAAATTTAAATTGTGACAAGCACAAGAAAGCCGTTTGTATTGGCGGAAAGCATTAACTACATTTGCGCCATCAACTTTGACCACCACAGCACTTTTAAGTTTCGGCTCAATTTGAAAGTCCTCCAATATTTCTGTAATATTTTTTAAAATATTACTGCCTGTTTTTCGGTCCTCCGAAAATTCTCTTATTCCTAAGAGTGCGACTTTTAAGACAAAAGATTCATTAACGTAATGCGCAGTTAGCGATATAAAACTCCTTTGAGTGTAGTGGTCTGTCCACATATCTGTTGTGAAGGCTAGATGCTGATCCGCCAAGTCGGCCTTAATTTGCTCCGCACCTGTATTTATAAGTGCCTGTGCATACTCGCGAAAACCTCGACCTGCAAAAACAAAAATAATAGAATTGATAGAAAAATGCCAGTTTTATTTTGTAGTTACTGTTAATCTCGCGGCATCGCTCTCGGCCGACCAATTGTAAAAGAAAGGGGAGATTACTATTGGGCGGTCTGGAGCGAGGCCGCGAGGATTAAAAGCTACTAGTAGTGCACTATGCCATGAAAATGTTTACACACTGTAAAAATTGCATTTTTTCACTTTTAGGCTAGAAGGGACATACTTATTGTTGTTTTTAAAATTTGTTTATATTTTTAAAAAATTAAATTTTTTCTATGTTAATGCATTTATTTTTATAATTTTGTTTTTCATTTTCATTAGATAAAAGGTTAAATAAACTAAAAAAAAATATAAACAAATTTAAAAAACAACAATAAGTATGTCCCTTTTAGCCAAAAAGTGAACAAATTCAATGATTTTTACAGTGTGTAAACACATTCATGGCATAGTGTACATGAATGTAGATGCACAGAACGAATCTTTATAAAGGACAGCCACTTACCTTCTGTTACACTTAGCGGTAGTAAGTCTTTCGCCACTAAGCCTAGCTGCTTTTCCGCCAGAATATGCAGAGCTCGCTGCGACACTTCCTTCTTCCCAAATATGTCCAGTATTGTTTGTTTTTTGCTGCACGATGGAGCACCCACGCATTTATGGCGAAGTAGTGTGCCAGTGCCGGTTTTTGTTGTATATGAGAATACAGCCTTGCACTTTATGCAGCAGACATAATCAACTTTTGCATTTTCGTACTCTATCATAAAAAATGTTTGCCAAACATCGTAATAAGTTTAATTTTGGCACTATTACTGCGAACAGCATTTTCAATTACTTGCCGCGACATGTTACACTTCTTTTGCTTTGCCTTTTTAATATATGTATACTCATGTCAAAGTCAAATTGCTTTTTGTTAGTTATGGGGCAGTGAGTGAACATAATTTATTGATAACTTGTCATTAGTGATGGGACAATATGCAGACAAAAAGCGCAAAGGTTATTTTAAGTCGGTCAGAGTAGCATTTTTGATGTCGTGTATTCTCGTGTCTAGAGCAAGACACGAACACGAATGGAACACGCACGAAACACGACGTGCCACGTCGTGTTCGTGCGTGCCACGAAAAAAAACACGGCCCGCGCCCGTCTCTACTATGAACTAAAAATAAAAAATAAATTTAAGAAAATAAACATTTTTTTTTCAATACATAATAGAACTAAACAAAAAAATTTCAGTGTATTCCATTTGCTTGCATTATCTTTTAATACATAAATTTAAGTTAACAATCCAAGTTTTAAGTTAACATTTTCTTTGGTGGGTTTTTTTCTTTTCCTAAGCTAAGAATTTACGTTAGAGGTTGGGAATTTCTTCCAGTGTATTTTCTAAATTTGGAATTCTACTTAATAACATTAACAAAAGGTGATGAAGAAAAACAAAATGTACATTTTATTTAGCTACTCCAAAGTGCCTCATAATTTCTCTCAGTGTACGCTAGTTTTGGTTTTGGTGCTATACAAGTTCAGTTTTCTGTTTGCCTATATGCACATGCCACTAAAAGCTTAGCTTTAACGAAGCCAATTTCAAAACGTTAAACCCAAAACAAAACCAAAGAAGTTAACAGTTACGAAAAAAAATTTGCTGCCTGCATCTTTATTGGTAACTCAACTGTCGCCTACCCTGACTTGCCAATATTAAGATGGTTCATTTCATTTATTTTCTTTCAGGTTTCTTCTTCTTTCACCTTTTCCTTACACTTTATAATACTTTTACTTCCGTAGTAATTTATATCTAAGAATAAAATTTCATACTTTAATATTTTTACTCTGTCTAACTATGTATGTATAGTCGCTAGTCGGTACGACTAAAAAAAATTTCCTGTTCTCTTCTTTCCTATACTATTCTTATATTCTGCAGCAATTATTTAAGACGGGTATATTATTTTTTTTTTTTTAACACTACTTATTAAATTTTTCTGATTCTTTTTTTTCCTGCTGTTATTTACAACACTTTATTTTTATTTATTGCTGGTGGAAAAAAATAAATACAAATATATATGGTTTGTTTTGGTTTACTCACCCCTCCGCTGCAACGATGAAGGCCTTCTCGCTGTGCGAGGTGTTGTTGTTGTTGAGCAATTGTCGCTATGTAGATTGCAGGTTTAATGATTATATTTACATTTATTTGTTGCGGCGTTTAGTGTTTAACTATTGTAACTAGCTTTTGTTTTCACTTCTTTAACCACTTGCTTTCAGCTATTACCGTTTGAGGGTTCTCCTCCCCTATGCTTTTGCTTTCTTTTATGACACTAAATTTTTCTTATTTTTTCCTTTCACTGACTTGTGCGGCATTTGGCTGATTTGGTGCTATTTATCTCCTCCTGCTTTTTCTCTTGTTCTTCAATAGATTTTACTACACACACTGAGATGCCCATGAGACATTTTTGAGACTTTTCAGATCACTAAAAACTTAACAAACAATTATTTAGAAATTGTTAGTAACTTTTGCGGTTAACTTTTCGTTAACTTTTTTTCCGGTTATGACACTGAGCCCTTTTCGGGCATCTAACTTGCGCGGCGAAGTTTTTGCATAGCACTGATTGCGTTTTGAGCTTTTTCCCCGCTTGTTGCACTTTGTACTCCTCCCTGCCTGTGTTGGTTCGCTTATCGTTGATCGCTTTGGTTTCGTCTGCGCTGGCTTTTGGTTGGTTTGCTGCGATAATGCAGCTCAAGACAAAAATGCGAGCTTTTAGCCTGCACTGTGACAAATTTCGCTGCATAATTAAAAAAAGGTTTTTTTCTCTGTTAGTTTAAGCCAAAAAGACATACCCAAACGAAGGCAATTATTAACGCTTACCCAAAAATATTGGCTGCAAGAGGGTTAGGTCCGCTTTTCGACTTTTCCCTTTTCTCCCTCGCAACAAAACAGAACTAGCTTTTACTTAGCTTTAACATTTGTTGTTGAGATTTAATTTCAAATACTTGACTGGAGATTAACTTCATAGATATATATATATATTTTTTTGTATATATATGGCACAAACGTGCTCCGAAGGTTATGTCCAATCTCACACCAAACTCGTAAGGTGTCTACTGCTGCGTCTGTACAAATCGAAAAGATCGAATCCCGTCTGCATAGCTCCTTTTATACCCCCATTAAGCGGATGTAACCAACTGTCAACCTGCCAAAACTCTCTTGAAATTGAACTCACCACTACCAGGGCGGCAATCTTCGTTCAGTTCAAAGTTGCATTCCCCAACGATCAATAACGATTTCGCGCCACGCATGCATGTTTTAAATACACATTTGTGATAGAAATTGTGTTTTATTTCCCTTTATGTTAATTATTTTTTTGTTCTAAGTTTTCCTGTGCCCCTTACACCACTGTTTAATTCGAAGTTCTTAATGCGTCGAATTACACAGACAATATTTTTTTTTTTTTATTGTCTCAGATCCTTAGCATGAAACGTACCAAGTAATTTCCCTTGCATGTCTTCTAATATATAATAAGCATTCTGTGGAAACTGTGGAAAAGCTCACGCGTGACATCTGCGAATCTGCTTCCGCCTGCACACCTCCAGCTCGGATCTCTCAACCTCCAGTAAGTCAGAGAGACATATTCACCCGGTCTGACGAAATCACCAACGCGCTGAGAGAGAAGAGACGCCTGCGTAGAATTTGGCAGCAAACTCGCAATCCGCTGGATAAAAGGGCCTTCAACCGCGCCATCAAGGAGTTGAAAGCTCTATACCACAACCTCCGTAACGATGCCACAGCTGAATTCCTACGCAACCTAGAGCCCAACAACCCGGAACACAGCCTCTGGAACGCTACCAAGTACCTCAAAAGGCCAACCACGAGGAAAGTTCCCATCCGGAGCTCAAATGGTACGTGGTGTAGGTCGAGTGTGGAGATGGCTGAGGAGTTTGTGTCGCATCTGGCAAACACCTTCACCCCCTTTAGCACATGTTGCGCCGAAGAAGCCGACGCTATCCAGGCTTTTCTTGACACTCCATGCCAAATGGCTCTCCCCATCACCAGAGTTACGCCGGAAGAGGTGCAAAGCGAGGTTGACTGCCTGAAAGCAACAAAAAGTCCGGGATACGACGGTATCGACTCTGTGACCCTCAAGTGCCTTCCGCCGAAAGTGATCCAACTGCTGGCAAACATTTTCAATGGAATCTTTGACCTCTGCCACTTTCCATCCCAATGGAAGTGTGCAGAGGTTATTATGATTCCGGAACCTGGGAAACCGGAAAATGAAATTGCCTCCTACCGTCCAAGCAGTCTGCTGGCGATACTCTCCAAAGTATTCGAGAGATTACTTTTGGCTAGAGTGTTGCCACTACTGGACGAAGGCAATTCGATCCCAGACCACCAATTTGGATTCCGACAGCATCACGGCACTCCAGAGCAATGCCATCGCGTTGTTCAAGAGATCCTCTGCAGCATTGAAGAAAAGAAGTACTCCTCTGCGGTATTCCTGGACGTCAAGCAGGCGTTCGATCGGGTATGGCACGCCGGTCTACTCTACAAAATCAAGCTCCTGTTCCCAGCTCCATTCTACCTAACCCTTAAATCCTACCTAACGGACAGATGCTTCTATGTAAGGTGTGAAGGCTCTAGCTCGAGGATAGAACGTGTCCAGGCTGGCGTTCCACAGGGCAGTGTACTGGGCCCGATTTTATACACCCTATTCACCGCGGATCTACCATTGCTTCAACACGAGCAGCTCCTTGTTGCCTCCTATGCTGACGACACAGCCTTCATCGCCTCAGCAACGGACCGCGCAGAGGCATCCGAAATCGTCCAAAGGCAGCTGGACTTGCTGCAACCATGGCTGCTGTGATGGAACATCTCAGTTAACACTGAAAAGTCACTCCACATGACATTCGCGAACCGCAGGCTCAATTGCCCTCCAGTAAGCCTACACGGCTCACCCCTCCCAGTTGTGGATAAGGTGAGGTACCTGGGCCTTACTCTTGACAGGCGCCTAAACTGGAAGGCTCACCTTAAGGCCAAAAGGACGCAGCTAAATCTTAAGGTAGCTAAAATGAACTGGCTGCTCGGTAAACGCTCGGAGCTGAGCACTCGAAACAAAGTGTTGCTTTACAAAGCGCTGCTTAAGCCAATCTGGACTTACGGCATCCAACTCTGGGGGACGGCAGCTGAGTCCAACATCGAAATCATACAGCGTTTCCAGAGCAAGCTGCTCCGAAGAATTATTGGTGCGCCAACCTATGTCAGAAATTCAGTTATACACAGAGACCTGGAAGTACCGTCTGTGAGAAGCGAAATTCGCAAATTCGGTACACGATATGCCTCCACCCTCGAGCGTCACAGCAACCACCTGGCCATAAGCCTGCTGAACAACAGCCAACACTTAAGGCGGCTAAAACGGAGTCATCTCCTTGACTTGCCCTTCAGACCCGAGCAGCACTGGTAGCCTGTTTATGTTGGTTTTTATCTTCGCTGTTATGAATGTAAATAGTCCTTTTCACCCATAAATGTAAAAACTGTGACGCCCTTTCCCCACGTTATGTAATATTTTGATCTAATTTGCTTATTGTCTGCTAGACAGATTGTAAATATACTTGAATTGTAAGAAAAAAAAAAAAAAAAAACTAATTGTTCATCAACAAATAGTATGCATAAAAAAATCTATTAATAAAGAAAACCAGAACACTAGGTTTTCAGGCATACTATGAACTAGAGATGGGCGCGTGTCGAATTTTTTCGACACGGCCCAACACGAGCACGAAACCTTTTTTCAAAACACGGACGAACACGAACGACGAAAAAATTCTGGAAACACGGCCCAGCACGGCCCAACACGAAATTATGTTATTTATTTATTTTTTTTTTTTTACCGGGCGGGTGTGAGTATTGTGGCTGCAACATGGCGGTGAAAAGCTGACTACGTTGTACGAATCCGAGGTCGGATTTGCAAAATTCAAGATTATCCAAGATAAACTCGAAGTACTCTGATCTTTTCAAATATTTGTAGAATAATTCACTACAACTTTTTTCCGTTGAGGGCTAGCTTAAAATAGTTTCGATAAGTTAGTTATCTAGACTAAACCGTTTCTGAATAATAAGCATTCTTTTGATTCTGGTGCGACTTTTGCATACACTCGAAAGGAGGCGGAATTCCTCTCTGTCATTCGATTTTTTCTTGTCAAAGGTTAAAGTCCGTATATCTGTTTGTGGATTTGTTTGAGGCTTGTGGACTTTGTTGAGTTGCATCAAACACGTTGCAACTAACGGGCGGCCGAGAGCGAAGCCGCGGGGGTAACAACTAGTATAAATTTAAACTCCAATTAAAAAATGTATTTATATTTCGTGTACGTATATTTATTTCTATGGAAATGAAATGTTGCATGTAGTCTTACATATTTATAATGTTACATATTTATATATAGAAATAATTTTTTTTCTAAATTTGAACTTAGCAATCTAGTCCGCGTTTCATTTAATACATTTCCTGAACTCGTAAAAAGTCGTTCACTCGTAGCCGAACTTGCTGGAATAGCTAAAATAATTTTAGCTAAACTCCGCAAAAGTTTCAAGCGTGTGGCATTTTGCCAAAAAAGCAACACATCGGTGTCGGGAGCAACAACCATATTCAGATAATTTTCAAGTTCTACGTCAATAGCATTTTTATGAAGCTTAATTTTTTTTGGCGATTGGTTCATATCCAAAAACTCAGAAAATGCATGCCCATCTAGCTTAGGAGGCACATTTTCAGACTCCACGCTAATCTCTTTTTCTCCTTCTATTTCCATAAGCATTGCTTTAACAGAAGCTAAGACATGCTCTTTTTCTACTCTGTCAAAAATTTCATTTCTTTGAAAGGTGGATTTAAGAATACTCCAATGTAGTGAGCAGTAGAAGGCTGAAAACGGCTATTTAGTGACATCAAAGTTGAACGTTTTAAAGTTGTTATAATTTCCGAGTCTAAAGCATCTGCGCGACATACTTTGGTTAATTTTTCGAACCAAAGTGCCAAAATATGAATAGTTGGCACTTTATCGGCGCTTAACTGCTCAGAACAATTTTTGAAATGCCTTAAAAATGACAATAATTGTTCAAGAAGAATGAAGCCCATTTCAGCTATTCGCTGCACTTCATTTTTTTTTAACAAGAGAATTTTAACTTCTTCTTGGGTTTTATAAATGCTCTCAAGCATAATGTAAATGGAATTCCATCGTGTTTTTACGTCTTGCTTTAAAATAGTTGTCAATTTGTTATTTAATTCTGAATGCTTAAAATATTTTACAAGGGCTCAGGCGCAATCTATCATTTTTTTAATTTCAGGTATGACATTTTTTTCCAAAACGTCTCCCACTACTAAGTTTAAATTGTGACAAGCACAAGAAAGCCGTTTGTATTGGCGGAAAGCATTAACTACATTTGCGACTTTTAACACAAAAGATTCATTAACGTAATGCGCAGTTAGCGATATAAAACTCCTTTGAGTGTAGTGGTCTGTCCACATATCTGTTGTGAAGGCTAGATGCTGATCCGCCAAGTCGGCCTTAATTTGCTCCTTCAATTTATTGTAATGGTCCACCATAACAGATGTGGTGAGTGTTTTGTAGTCAGTCTTTCCAAACTCCGCACCTGTATTTATTAGTGCCTGTGCATATCGCGAAAACCTCGACCTGCAAAAACAAAAATAATAGAATTGATAGAAAATGCCAGTTTTATTTTGTAGTTACTGTTAATTGTTAATTGTAAAAGAAAGGGGAGATTACTATTGGGCGGTCTGGAGCGAGGCCGCAGGATTAAAAGCTACTAGTAGTACACTATGCCATGAAAATGTTTACACACTGTAAAAATTGCATTTTTTCACTTTTAGGCTAGAAGGGACATACTTATTGTTGTTTTTAAAATTTGTTTATGGCAGAGTAGTGTGCCAGTGCCGGTTTTTGTTGTATATGAGAATACAGCCTTGCACTTTATGCAGCAGACATAATCAACTTTTGCATTTTCGTACTCTATCATAAAAAATGTTTGCCAAACATCGCTTTTTGCTTTTTCGATCTTAATAAGTTTAATTTTGGCACTATTACTGCGAACAGCATTTTCAATTACTTGCCGCGACATGTTACACTTCTTTTGCTTTGCCTTTTTAATATATGTATACTCATGTCAAAGTCAAATTGCTTTTTGTTAGTTATGGGGCAGTGAGTGAACATAATTTATTGATAACTTGTCATTAGTGATGGGACAATATGCAGACAAAAAAGCGCAAAGGTTATTTTAAGTCGGTCAGAGTAGCATTTTTGATGTCGTGTATTCTCGTGTCTAGAGCAAGACACGAACACGAATGGAACACGCACGAAATTGTTTTTTAAACACGAACACGACGTGCCACGTCGTGTTCGTGCGTGCCACGATAAAAAACACGGCCCGCGCCCGTCTCTACTATGAACTAAAAATAAAAAATAAATTTAAGAAAATAAACATTTTTTTTTCAATACATAATAGAACTAAACAAAAAAAATTTCAGTGTATTCCATTTGCTTGCATTATCTTTTAAGACATAAATATAAGTTTACAATCCAAGTTTTAAGTTAACATTTTCTTTGGTGGGTTTTTTTTCTTTTCCTAAGCTAAGAATTTACGTTAGAGGTTGGGAATTTCTTCCAGTGTATTTTCTAGATTTGGAATACTACTTAATAACATTAACAAAAGGTGATGAAGAAAAACAAAATGTACATTTTATTTAGCTACTCCAAAGTGCCTCATAATTTCTCTCAGTGTACGCTAGTTTTGGATTTGGTGCTATACAAGTACAGTTTTCTGTTTGCCTATACGCACATGCCACAAAAAGCTTAGCTTCAACGAAGCCAATTTCAAAACGTTAAACCCAAAACAAAACCAAAGAAGTTAACAGTTACGAAAAAATTTGCTGCCTGCATCTTTATTGGTAACTCAACTGTCGCCTACCCTGACTTGCCAATATTAAGGTGCTTCATTTTATTTATTTTCTTTCAGGTTCTTCTTCTTTCACCTTTTCCTTTCACTTTATAATACTTTTACTTCCGTAGTAATTTATATCTAAGAATAAAATTTCATACTTTAATATTTTTACTCTGTCTAACTATGTATGTATAGTCGCTAGTCGGTACGACTAAAAAAAATTTCCTGTTCTCTTCTTTCCTATACTATTCTTATATTCTGCAGCAATTATTTAAGACGGGTATATTATTTTTTTTTTTTTAACACTACTTATTAAATTTTTCTGATTCTTTTTTTTCCTGCTGTTATTTACAACACTTTATTTTTATTTATTGCTGGTGGAAAAAAATAAATACAAATATATATGGTTTGTTTTGGTTTACTCACCCCTCCGCTGCAACGATGAAGGCCTTCTCGCTGTGCGAGGTGTTGTTGTTGTTGAGCAATTGTCGCTATGTAGATGCAGGTTTAATGATTATATTTACATTTATTTGTTGCGGCGTTTAGTGTTTAACTATTGTAACTAGCTTTTGTTTTCACTTCTTTAACCACTTGCTTTCAGCTATTACCGTTTGAGGGTTCTCCTCCCCTATGCTTTTGCTTTCTTTTATGACACTAAATTTTTCTTATTTTTTCCTTTCACTGACTTGTGCGGCATTTGGCTGATTTGGTGCTATTTATCTCCTCCTGCTTTTTCTCTTGTTCTTCAATAGATTTTACTACACACACTGAGATGCCCATGAGACATTTTTGAGACTTTTCAGATCACTAAAAACTTAACAAACAATTATTTAGAAATTGTTAGTAACTTTTGCGGTTAACTTTTCGTTAACTTTTTTTCCGGTTATGACACTGAGCCCTTTTCGGGCATCTAACTTGCGCGGCGAAGTTTTTGCATAGCACTGATTGCGTTTTGAGCTTTTTTCCCCGCTTGTTGCACTTTGTACTCCTCCCTGCCTGTGTTGGTTCGCTTATCGTTGATCGCTTTGGTTTCGTCTGCGCTGGCTTTTGGTTGGTTTGCTGCGATAATGCAGCTCAAGACAAAAATGCGAGCTTTTAGCCTGCACTGTGACAAATTTCGCTGCATAATCAACAAAAGGTTTTTTTCTCTGTTACCTAAGCCAAAAAGACATACCCAAACGAAGGCAATTATTAACGCTTACCCAAAAATATTGGCTGCAAGAGGGTTAGGTCCGCTTTTCGACTTTTCCCTTTTCTCCCTCGCAACAAAACAGAACTAGCTTTTACTTAGCTTTAACATTCGTTGTTGAGATTTAATTTCAAATACTTGACTGGAGATTAACTTCATAGATATATATATATTTTTTTGTATATATATGGCACAAACGTGCTCCGAAGGTTATGTCCAATCTCACACCAAACTCGTAAGGTGTCTACTGCTGCGTCTGTACAAATCGAAAAGATCGAATCCCGTCTGCATAGCTCCTTTTATACCCCCATTAAGCGGATGTAACCAACTGTCAACCTGCCAAAACTCTCTTGAAATTGAACTCACCACTACCAGGGCGGCAATCTTTTTTCAGTGCAAAGTTGCATTCCCCAACGATCAATAACGATTTCGCGCCACGCATGCATTTTTTAAATACACATTTGTGATAGAAATTGTGTTTTATTTCCCTTTATGTTAATTATTTTTTTGTTCTAAGTTTTCCTGTGCCCCTTACACCACTGTTTAATTCGAAGTTCTTAATGCGTCGAATTACACAGACAATTTTTTTTTTTTTTTATTGTCTCAGATCCTTAGCATGAAACGTACCAAGTAATTTCCCTTGCATGTCTTCTAATATATAATAAGCATTCTGTGGAAACTGTGGAAAAGCTCACGCGTGACATCTGCGAATCTGCTTCCGCCTGCACACCTCCAGCTCGGATCTCTCAACCTCCAGTAAGTCAGAGAGACATATTCACCCGGTCTGACGAAATCACCAACGCGCTGAGAGAGAAGAGACGCCTGCGTAGAATTTGGCAGCAAACTCGCAATCCGCTGGATAAAAGGGCCTTCAACCGCGCCATCAAGGAGTTGAAAGCTCTATACCACAACCTCCGTAACGATGCCACAGCTGAATTCCTACGCAACCTAGAGCCCAACAACCCGGAACACAGCCTCTGGAACGCTACCAAGTACCTCAAAAGGCCAACCACGAGGAAAGTTCCCATCCGGAGCTCAAATGGTACGTGGTGTAGGTCGAGTGTGGAGATGGCTGAGGAGTTTGTGTCGCATCTGGCAAACACCTTCACCCCCTTTAGCACATGTTGCGCCGAAGAAGCCGACGCTACCCAGGCTTTTCTTGACACTCCATGCCAAATGGCTCTCCCCATCACCAGAGTTACGCCGGAAGAGGTGCAAAGCGAGGTTGACTGCCTGAAAGCAACAAAAAGTCCGGGATACGACGGTATCGACTCTGTGACCCTCAATTGCCTTCCGCCGAAAGTGATCCAACTGCTGGCAAACATTTTCAATGGAATCTTTGACCTCTGCCAATTTCTATCCCAATGGAAGTGTGCAGAGGTTATTATGATTCCGAAACCTGGGAAACCGGAAAATCTCCAAAGTATTCGAGAGATTACTTTTGGCTAGAGTGTTGCCACTACTGGACGAAGGCAATTCGATCCCAGACCACCAATTTGGATTCCGACAGCATCACGGCACTCCAGAGCAATGCCATCGCGTTGTTCAAAAGATCCTCTGCAGCATTGAAGAAAAGAAGCACTCCTCTGCGGTATTCCTGGACGTCAAGCAGGCGTTCGATCGGGTATGGCACGCCGGTCTACTCTACAAAATCAAGCTCCTGTTCCCAGCTCCATTCTACCTAACCCTTAAATCCTACTTAACGGACAGATGCTTCTATGTAAGGTGTGAAGGCTCTAGCTCGAGGATAGAACGTGTCCAGGCTGGCGTTCCACAGGGCAGTGTACTGGGCCCGATTTTATACACCCTATTCACCGCGGATCTACCATTGCTTCAACACGAGCAGCTCCTTGTTGCCTCCTATGCTGACGACACAGCCTTCATCGCCTCAGCAACGGACCGCGCAGAGGCATCCGAAATCGTCCAAAGGCAGCTGGACTTGCTGCAACCATGGCTGCTGAGATGGAACATCTCAGTTAATGACATTCGCGAACCGCAGGCTCAATTGCCCTCCAGTAAGCCTACACGGCTCACCCCTCCCAGTTGTGGATAAGGTGAGGTACCTGGGCCTTACTCTTGACAGGCGCCTAAACTGGAAGGCTCACCTTAAGGCCAAAAGGACGCAGCTAAATCTTAAGGTAGCTAAAATGAACTGGCTGCTCGGTAAACGCTCGGAGCTGAGCACTCGAAACAAAGTGTTGCTTTACAAAGCGCTGCTTAAGCCAATCTGGACTTACGGCATCCAACTCTGGGGGACGGCAGCTGAGTCCAACATCGAAATCATACAGCGTTTCCAGAGCAAGCTGCTCCGAAGAATTATTGGTGCGCCAACCTATGTCAGAAATTCAGTTATACACAGAGACCTGGAAGTACCGTCTGTGATTCGCAAATTCGGTACACGATATGCCTCCACCCTCGAGCGTCACAGCAACCACCTGGCCATAAGCCTGCTGAACAACAGCCAACACTTAAGGCGGCTAAAACGGAGTCATCCCCTTGACTTGCCCTTCAGACCCGAGCAGCACTGGTAGCCTGTTTATGTTGGTTTTTATCTTCGCTGTTATGAATGTAAATAGTCCTTTTCACCCATAAATGTAAAAACTGTGACGCCCTTTCCCCACGTTATGTAATATTTTGATCTAATTCGCTTATTGTCTGCTAGACAGATTGTAAATATACTTGAATTGTAAGAAAAAAAAAAAAAAAAAAACTAATTGTTCATCAACAAATAGTATGCATAAAAAAATCTATTAATAAAGAAAACCAGAACACTAGGTTTTCAGGCATACTATGAACTAGAGATGGGCGCGTGTCGAATTTTTTCGACACGGCCCAACACGAGCACGAAACCTTTTTTCAAAACACGGACGAACACGAACGACGAAAAAATTCTGGAAACACGGCCCAGCACGGCCCAACACGAAATTATGTTATTTATTTATTTTTTTTTTACCGGGCGGGTGTGAGTATTGTGGCTGCAACATGGCGGTGAAAAGCTGACTACGTTGTACGAATCCGAGGTCGGATTTGCAAAATTCAAGATTATCCAAGATAAACTCGAAGTACTCTGATCTTTTCATATATTTGTAGAATAATTCACTACAACTTTTTTCCGTTGAGGGCTAGCTTAAAATAGTTTAGATAAGGTTTCTAGACTAAACCGTTTCTGAATAATAAGCATTCTTTTGATTCTGGTGCGACTTTTGCATACACTCGAAAGGAGGCGGAATTCCTCTCTGTCATTAGATTTTTTCTTGTCAAAGGTTAAAGTCCGTATATCTGTTTGTGGATTTGTTTAAGGCTTGTGGACTTTGTTGAGTTGCATCAAACACGTTGCAACTAACGGGCGGCCGAGAGCGAAGCCGCGGGGGTAACAACTAGTATAAATTTAAACTCCAATTAAAAAATGAATTTATATTTCGTGTACGTATATTTATTTCTATGGAAATGAAATGTTGCATGTAGTCTTACATATTTATAATGTTACATATTTATATATAGAATTAAATTTTTTTCTAAATTTGAACTTAGCAATCTAGTCCGCCTTTCATTTAATACATTTCCTGAACTCGAAAAAAGTCGTTCACTCGTAGCCGAACTTGCTGGAATAGCTAAAATAATTTTAGCTAAAGTTTCAAGCCTGTGGCATTTTACCAAAAAAGCAACACATCGGTGTCGGGAGCAACAACTATATTCAGATAATTTTCAAGTTCTACGTCAATAGCATTTTTATGAAGCTTAACTTTTTGGCGCTTGGTTCATATCCAAAAACTCAGAAAATGCATGCCCATCTAGCTTAGGAGGCACATTTTCAGACTCCACGCTAATCTCTTTTTCTCCTTCTATTTCCATAAGCATTGCTTTAACAGAAGCTAAGACATGCTCTTTTTTCTCTGTCAAAAATTTCATTTCTTTGAAAGGTGGATTTAAGAATACTCCAATGTAGTGAGCAGTAGAAGGCTGAAAACGGCTATTTAGTGACATCAAAGTTGAACGTTTTAAAGTTGTTATAATTTCCGAGTCTAAAGCATCTGCGCGACATACTTTGGTTAATTTTTCGAACCAAAGTGCAAAAATATGAATAGTTGGCACTTTATCGGCGCTTAACTGCTCAGAACAATTTTTGAAATGCCTTAAAAATGACAATAATTGTTCAAGAAGAATGAAGCCCATTTCAGCTATTCGCTGCACTTCATTTTTTTTAACAAGAGAATTTTAACTTATTCTTGGGTTTTATAAATGCTCTCAAGCATAATGTAAATGGAATTCCATCGTGTTTTTACGTCTTGCTTTAAAATAGTTGTCAATTTGTTATTTAATTCTGAATGCTTAAAATATTTTACAAGGGCTCGGGCGCAATCTATCATTTTTTTAATTTCAGGCATGACATTTTTTTCCAAAACGTCTCCCACTACTAAGTTTAAATTGTGACAAGCACAAGAAAGCCGTTTGTATTGGCGGAAAGCATTAACTACATTTGCGACTTTTAACACAAAAGATTCATTAACGTAATGCGCAGTTAGCGATATAAAACTCCTTTGAGTGTAGTGGTCTGTCCACATATCTGTTGTGAAGGCTAGATGCTGATCCGCCAAGTCGGCCTTAATTTGCTCCTTCAATTTATTGTAATGGTCCACCATAACAGATGTGGTGAGTGTTTTGTAGTCAGTCTTTCCAAACTCCGCACCTGTATTTATTAGTGCCTGTGCATATCGCGAAAACCTCGACCTGCAAAAACAAAAATAATAGAATTGATAGAAAAATGCCAGTTTTATTTTGTAGTTACTGTTAATTGTTAATTGTAAAAGAAAGGGGAGATTATTATTGGGCGGTCTGGAGCGAGGCCGCAGGATTAAAAGCTACTAGTAGTACACTATGCCATGAAAATGTTTACACACTGTAAAAATTGCATTTTGTCACTTTTAGGCTAGAAGGGACATACTTATTGTTGTTTTTAAAATTTGTTTATATTTTTAAAAAATTAAATTTTTTCTATGTTAATGCATTTATTTTTATAATTTTGTTTTTCAGTTTCATTAGATAAAAGGTTAAATAAACTAAAAAAATATAAACAAATTTAAAAAACAACAATAAGTATGTCCCTTTTAGCCAAAAAGTGAACAAATTCAATGATTTTTACAGTGTGTAAACACATTCATGGCATAGTGTACATGAATGTAGATGCACAGAACGAATCTTTATAAAAGACAGCCACTTACCTTCTGTTACACTTAGCGGTAGTAAGTCTTTCGCCACTAAGCCTAGCTGCTTTTCCGCCAGAATATGCAGAGCTCGCTGCGACACTTTCTTCTTCCCAAATATGTCCAGTATTGTTTGTTTGTTTGCACGATGGAGCACCCACGCATTTATGGCGGAGTAGTGTGCCAGTGCCGGTTTTTGTTGTATATGAGAATACAGCCTTGCACTTTATGCAGCAGACATAATCAACTTTTGCATTTTCGTACTCTATCATAAAAAATGTTTGCCAAACATCGCTTTTTGCTTTTTCGATCTTAATAAGTTTAATTTTGGCACTATTACTGCGAACAGCATTTTCAATTACTTGCCGCGACATGTTACACTTCTTTTGCTTTGCCTTTTTAATATATGTATACTCATGTCAAAGTCAAATTGCTTTTTGTTAGTTATGGGGCAGTGAGTGAACATAATTTATTGATAACTTGTCATTAGTGATGGGACAATATGCAGACAAAAAAGCGCAAAGGTTATTTTAAGTCGGTCAGAGTAGCATTTTTGATGTCGTGTATTCTCGTGTCTAGAGCAAGACACGAACACGAATGGAACACGCACGAAATTGTTTTTTAAACACGAACACGACGTGCCACGTCGTGTTCGTGCGTGCCACGATAAAAAACACGGCCCGCGCCCGTCTCTACTATGAACTAAAAATAAAAAATAAATTTAAGAAAATAAACATTTTTTTCAATACATAATAGAACTAAACAAAAAAAATTTCAGTGTATTCCATTTGCTTGCATTATCTTTTAAGACATAAATATAAGTTTACAATCCAAGTTTTAAGTTAACATTTTCTTTGGTGGGTTTTTTTCTTTTCCTAAGCTAAGAATTTACGTTAGAGGTTGGGAATTTCTTCCAGTGTATTTTCTAGATTTGGAATACTACTTAATAACATTAACAAAAGGTGATGAAGAAAAACAAAATGTACATTTTATTTAGCTACTCCAAAGTGCCTCATAATTTCTCTCAGTGTACGCTAGTTTTGGATTTGGTGCTATACAAGTACAGTTTTCTGTTTGCCTATACGCACATGCCACAAAAGCTTAGCTTCAACGAAGCCAATTTCAAAACGTTAAACCCAAAACAAAACCAAAGAAGTTAACAGTTACGAAAAAATTTGCTGCCTGCATCTTTATTGGTAACTCAACTGTCGCCTACCCTGACTTGCCAATATTAAGGTGCTTCATTTTATTTATTTTCTTTCAGGTTCTTCTTCTTTCACCTTTTCCTTTCACTTTATAATACTTTTACTTCCGTAGTAATTTATATCTAAGAATAAAATTTCATACTTTAATATTTTTACTCTGTCTAACTATGTATGTATAGTCGCTAGTCGGTACGACTAAAAAAAATTTCCTGTTCTCTTCTTTCCTATACTATTCTTATATTCTGCAGCAATTATTTAAGACGGGTATATTATTATTTTTTTTTTTAACACTACTTATTAAGTTTTTCTGATTCTTTTTTTCCTGCTGTTATTTACAACACTTTATTTTTATTTATTGCTGGTGGAAAAAAAATAAATACAAATATATATGGTTTGTTTTGGTTTACTCACCCCTCCGCTGCAACGATGAAGGCCTTCTCGCTGTGCGAGGTGTTGTTGTTGTTGAGCAATTGTCGCTATGTAGATTGCAGGTTTAATGATTATATTTACATTTATTTGTTGCGGCGTTTAGTGTTTAACTATTGTAACTAGCTTTTGTTTTCACTTCTTTAACCACTTGCTTTCAGCTATTACCGTTTGAGGGTTCTCCTCCCCTATGCTTTTGCTTTCTTTTATGACACTAAATTTTTCTTATTTTTTCCTTTCACTGACTTGTGCGGCATTTGGCTGATTTGGTGCTATTTATCTCCTCCTGCTTTTTCTCTTGTTCTTCAATAGATTTTACTACACACACTGAGATGCCCATGAGACATTTTTTGAGACTTTTCAGATCACTAAAAACTTAACAAACAATTATTTAGAAATTGTTAGTAACTTTTGCGGTTAACTTTTCGTTAACTTTTTTCCGGTTATGACACTGAGCCCTTTTCGGGCATCTAACTTGCGCGGCGAAGTTTTTGCATAGCACTGATTGCGTTTTGAGCTTTTTTCCCCGCTTGTTGCACTTTGTACTCCTCCCTGCCTGTGTTGGTTCGCTTATCGTTGATCGCTTTGGTTTCGTCTGCGCTGGCTTTTGGTTGGTTTGCTGCGATAATGCAGCTCAAGACAAAAATGCGAGCTTTTAGCCTGCACTGTGACAAATTTCGCTGCATAATTAAAAAAGGTTTTTTTCTCTGTTAGTTTAAGCCAAAAGACATACCCAAACGAAGGCAATTATTAACGCTTACCCAAAAATATTGGCTGCAAGAGGGTTAGGTCCGCTTTTCGACTTTTCCCTTTTCTCCCTCGCAACAAAACAGAACTAGCTTTTACTTAGCTTTAACATTTGTTGTTGAGATTTAATTTCAAATACTTGACTGGAGATTAACTTCATAGATATATATATATTTTTTTGTATATATATGGCACAAACGTGTTCCGAAGGTTATGTCCAATCTCACACCAAACTCGTAAGGTGTCTACTGCTGCGTCTGTACAAATCGAAAAGATCGAATCCCGTCTGCATAGCTCCTTTTATACCCCCATTAAGCGGATGTAACCAACTGTCAACCTGCCAAAACTCTCTTGAAATTGAACTCACCACTACCAGGGCGGCAATCTTCGTTCAGTTCAAAGTTGCATTCCCCAACGATCAATAACGATTTCGCGCCACGCATGCATGTTTTAAATACACATTTGTGATAGAAATTGTGTTTTATTTCCCTTTATGTTAATTATTTTTTTGTTCTAAGTTTTCCTGTGCCCCTTACACCACTGTTTAATTCGAAGTTCTTAATGCGTCGAATTACACAGACAATTTTTTTTTTTTTTTATTGTCTCAGATCCTTAGCATGAAACGTACCAAGTAATTTCCCTTGCATGTCTTCTAATATATAATAAGCATTCTGTGGAAACTGTGGAAAAGCTCACGCGTGACATCTGCGAATCTGCTTCCGCCTGCACACCTCCAGCTCGGATCTCTCAACCTCCAGTAAGTCAGAGAGACATATTCACCCGGTCTGACGAAATCACCAACGCGCTGAGAGAGAAGAGACGCCTGCGTAGAATTTGGCAGCAAACTCGCAATCCGCTGGATAAAAGGGCCTTCAACTGCGCCATCAAGGAGTTGAAAGCTCTATACCACAACCTCCGTAACGATGCCACAGCTGAATTCCTACGCAACCTAGAGCCCAACAACCCGGAACACAGCCTCTGGAACGCTACCAAGTACCTCAAAAGGCCAACCACGAGGAAAGTTCCCATCCGGAGCTCAAATGGTACGTGGTGTAGGTCGAGTGTGGAGATGGCTGAGGAGTTTGTGTCGCATCTGGCAAACACCTTCACCCCCTTTAGCACATGTTGCGCCGAAGAAGCCGACGCTATCCAGGCTTTTCTTGACACTCCATGCCAAATGGCTCTCCCCATCACCAGAGTTACGCCGGAAGAGGTGCAAAGCGAGGTTGACTGCCTGAAAGCAACAAAAAGTCCGGGATACGACGGTATCGACTCTGTGACCCTCAAGTGCCTTCCGCCGAAAGTGATCCAACTGCTGGCAAACATTTTCAATGGAATCTTTGACCTCTGCCACTTTCCATCCCAATGGAAGTGTGCAGAGGTTATTATGATTCCGGAACCTGGGAAACCGGAAAATGAAATTGCCTCCTACCGTCCAAGCAGTCTGCTGGCGATACTCTCCAAAGTATTCGAGAGATTACTTTTGGCTAGAGTGTTGCCACTACTGGACGAAGGCAATTCGATCCCAGACCACCAATTTGGATTCCGACAGCATCACGGCACTCCAGAGCAATGCCATCGCGTTGTTCAAGAGATCCTCTGCAGCATTGAAGAAAAGAAGTACTCCTCTGCGGTATTCCTGGACGTCAAGCAGGCGTTCGATCGGGTATGGCACGCCGGTCTACTCTACAAAATCAAGCTCCTGTTCCCAGCTCCATTCTACCTAACCCTTAAATCCTACCTAACGGACAGATGCTTCTATGTAAGGTGTGAAGGCTCTAGCTCGAGGATAGAACGTGTCCAGGCTGGCGTTCCACAGGGCAGTGTACTGGGCCCGATTTTATACACCCTATTCACCGCGGATCTACCATTGCTTCAACACGAGCAGCTCCTTGTTGCCTCCTATGCTGACGACACAGCCTTCATCGCCTCAGCAACGGACCGCGCAGAGGCATCCGAAATCGTCCAAAGGCAGCTGGACTTGCTGCAACCATGGCTGCTGTGATGGAACATCTCAGTTAACACTGAAAAGTCACTCCACATGACATTCGCGAACCGCAGGCTCAATTGCCCTCCAGTAAGCCTACACGGCTCACCCCTCCCAGTTGTGGATAAGGTGAGGTACCTGGGCCTTACTCTTGACAGGCGCCTAAACTGGAAGGCTCACCTTAAGGCCAAAAGGACGCAGCTAAATCTTAAGGTAGCTAAAATGAACTGGCTGCTCGGTAAACGCTCGGAGCTGAGCACTCGAAACAAAGTGTTGCTTTACAAAGCGCTGCTTAAGCCAATCTGGACTTACGGCATCCAACTCTGGGGGACGGCAGCTGAGTCCAACATCGAAATCATACAGCGTTTCCAGAGCAAGCTGCTCCGAAGAATTATTGGTGCGCCAACCTATGTCAGAAATTCAGTTATACACAGAGACCTGGAAGTACCGTCTGTGAGAAGCGAAATTCGCAAATTCGGTACACGATATGCCTCCACCCTCGAGCGTCACAGCAACCACCTGGCCATAAGCCTGCTGAACAACAGCCAACACTTAAGGCGGCTAAAATGGAGTCATCTCCTTGACTTGCCCTTCAGACCCGAGCAGCACTGGTAGCCTGTTTATGTTGGTTTTTATCTTCGCTGTTATGAATGTAAATAGTCCTTTTCACCCATAAATGTAAAAACTGTGACGCCCTTTCCCCACGTTATGTAATATTTTGATCTAATTTGCTTATTGTCTGCTAGACAGATTGTAAATATACTTGAATTGTAAGAAAAAAAAAAAAAAAAAAAAAAACTAATTGTTCATCAACAAATAGTATGCATAAAAAAATCTATTAATAAAGAAAACCAGAACACTAGGTTTTCAGGCATACTATGAACTAGAGATGGGCGCGTGTCGAATTTTTTCGACACGGCCCAACACGAGCACGAAACCTTTTTTCAAAACACGGACGAACACGAACGACGAAAAAATTCTGGAAACACGGCCCAGCACGGCCCAACACGAAATTATGTTATTTATTTATTTTTTTTTTACCGGGCGGGTGTGAGTATTGTGGCTGCAACATGGCGGTGAAAAGCTGACTACGTTGTACGAATCCGAGGTCGGATTTGCAAAATTCAAGATTATCCAAGATAAACTCGAAGTACTCTGATCTTTTCAAATATTTGTAGAATAATTCACTACAACTTTTTTCCGTTGAGGGCTAGCTTAAAATAGTTTCGATAAGTTAGTTATCTAGACTAAACCGTTTCTGAATAATAAGCATTCTTTTGATTCTGGTGCGACTTTTGCATACACTCGAAAGGAGGCGGAATTCCTCTCTGTCATTCGATTTTTTCTTGTCAAAGGTTAAAGTCCGTATATCTGTTTGTGGATTTGTTTGAGGCTTGTGGACTTTGTTGAGTTGCATCAAACACGTTGCAACTAACGGGCGGCCGAGAGCGAAGCCGCGGGGGTAACAACTAGTATAAATTTAAACTCCAATTAAAAAATGTATTTATATTTCGTGTACGTATATTTATTTCTATGGAAATGAAATGTTGCATGTAGTCTTACATATTTATAATGTTACATATTTATATATAGAAATAATTTTTTTTCTAAATTTGAACTTAGCAATCTAGTCCGCGTTTCATTTAATACATTTCCTGAACTCGAAAAAAGTCGTTCACTCGTAGCCGAACTTGCTGGAATAGCTAAAATAATTTTAGCTAAACTCCGCAAAAGTTTCAAGCGTGTGGCATTTTGCCAAAAAAGCAACACATCGGTGTCGGGAGCAACAACCATATTCAGATAATTTTCAAGTTCTACGTCAATAGCATTTTTATGAAGCTTAATTTTTTTTGGCGCTTGGTTCATATCCAAAAACTCAGAAAATGCATGCCCATCTAGCTTAGGAGGCACATTTTCAGACTCCACGCTAATCTCTTTTTCTCCTTCTATTTCCATAAGCATTGCTTTAACAGAAGCTAAGACATGCTCTTTTTTCTCCTCTGTCAAAAATTTCATTTCTTTGAAAGGTGGATTTAAGAATACTCCAATGTAGTGAGCAGTAGAAGGCTGAAAACGGCTATTTAGTGACATCAAAGTTGAACGTTTTAAAGTTGTTATAATTTCCGAGTCTAAAGCATCTGTGCGACATACTTTGGTTAATTTTTCGAACCAAAGTGCCAAAATATGAATAGTTGGCACTTTATCGGCGCTTAACTGCTCAGAACAATTTTTGAAATGCCTTAAAAATGACAATAATTGTTCAAGAAGAATGAAGCCCATTTCAGCTATTCGCTGCACTTCATTTTTTTTTAACAAGAGAATTTTAACTTCTTCTTGGGTTTTATAAATGCTCTCAAGCATAATGTAAATGGAATTCCATCGTGTTTTTACGTCTTGCTTTAAAATAGTTGTCAATTTGTTATTTAATTCTGAATGCTTAAAATATTTTACAAGGGCTCAGGCGCAATCTATCATTTTTTTAATTTCAGGTATGACATTTTTTTCCAAAACGTCTCCCACTACTAAGTTTAAATTGTGACAAGCACAAGAAAGCCGTTTGTATTGGCGGAAAGCATTAACTACATTTGCGACTTTTAAGACAAAAGATTCATTAACGTAATGCGCAGTTAGCGATATAAAACTCCTTTGAGTGTAGTGGTCTGTCCACATATCTGTTGTGAAGGCTAGATGCTGATCCGCCAAGTCGGCCTTAATTTGCTCCTTCAATTTATTGTAATGGTCCACCATAACAGATGTGGTGAGTGTTTTGTAGTCAGTCTTTCCAAACTCCGCACCTGTATTTATTAGTGCCTGTGCATATCGCGAAAACCTCGACCTGCAAAAACAAAAATAATAGAATTGATAGAAAAATGCCAGTTTTATTTTGTAGTTACTGTTAATTGTTAATTGTAAAAGAAAGGGGAGATTACTATTGGGCGGTCTGGAGCGAGGCCGCAGGATTAAAAGCTACTAGTAGTACACTATGCCATGAAAATGTTTACACACTGTAAAAATTGCATTTTTTCACTTTTAGGCTAGAAGGGACATACTTATTGTTGTTTTTAAAATTTGTTTATGGCAGAGTAGTGTGCCAGTGCCGGTTTTTGTTGTATATGAGAATACAGCCTTGCACTTTATGCAGCAGACATAATCAACTTTTGCATTTTCGTACTCTATCATAAAAAATGTTTGCCAAACATCGCTTTTTGCTTTTTCGATCTTAATAAGTTTAATTTTGGCACTATTACTGCGAACAGCATTTTCAATTACTTGCCGCGACATGTTACACTTCTTTTGCTTTGCCTTTTTAATATATGTATACTCATGTCAAAGTCAAATTGCTTTTTGTTAGTTATGGGGCAGTGAGTGAACATAATTTATTGATAACTTGTCATTAGTGATGGGACAATATGCAGACAAAAAAGCGCAAAGGTTATTTTAAGTCGGTCAGAGTAGCATTTTTGATGTCGTGTATTCTCGTGTCTAGAGCAAGACACGAACACGAATGGAACACGCACGAAATTGTTTTTTAAACACGAACACGACGTGCCACGTCGTGTTCGTGCGTGCCACGATAAAAAACACGGCCCGCGCCCGTCTCTACTATGAACTAAAAATAAAAAATAAATTTAAGAAAATAAACTTTTTTTTTTCAATACATAATAGAACTAAACAAAAAAAATTTCAGTGTATTCCATTTGCTTGCATTATCTTTTAAGACATAAATATAAGTTTACAATCCAAGTTTTAAGTTAACATTTTCTTTGGTGGGTTTTTTTCTTTTCCTAAGCTAAGAATTTACGTTAGAGGTTGGGAATTTCTTCCAGTGTATTTTCTAGATTTGGAATACTACTTAATAACATTAACAAAAGGTGATGAAGAAAAACAAAATGTACATTTTATTTAGCTACTCCAAAGTGCCTCATAATTTCTCTCAGTGTACGCTAGTTTTGGATTTGGTGCTATACAAGTACAGTTTTCTGTTTGCCTATACGCACATGCCACAAAAAGCTTAGCTTCAACGAAGCCAATTTCAAAACGTTAAACCCAAAACAAAACCAAAGAAGTTAACAGTTACGAAAAAATTTGCTGCCTGCATCTTTATTGGTAACTCAACTGTCGCCTACCCTGACTTGCCAATATTAAGGTGCTTCATTTTATTTATTTTCTTTCAGGTTCTTCTTCTTTCACCTTTTCCTTTCACTTTATAATACTTTTACTTCCGTAGTAATTTATATCTAAGAATAAAATTTCATACTTTAATATTTTTACTCTGTCTAACTATGTATGTATAGTCGCTAGTCGGTACGACTAAAAAAAATTTCCTGTTCTCTTCTTTCCTATACTATTCTTATATTCTGCAGCAATTATTTAAGACGGGTATATTATTTTTTTTTTTTTTAACACTACTTATTAAATTTTTCTGATTCTTTTTTTTCCTGCTGTTATTTACAACACTTTATTTTTATTTATTGCTGGTGGAAAAAAAATAAATACAAATATATATGGTTTGTTTTGGTTTACTCACCCCTCCGCTGCAACGATGAAGGCCTTCTCGCTGTGCGAGGTGTTGTTGTTGTTGAGCAATTGTCGCTATGTAGATTGCAGGTTTAATGATTATATTTACATTTATTTGTTGCGGCGTTTAGTGTTTAACTATTGTAACTAGCTTTTGTTTTCACTTCTTTAACCACTTGCTTTCAGCTATTACCGTTTGAGGGTTCTCCTCCCCTATGCTTTTGCTTTCTTTTATGACACTAAATTTTTCTTATTTTTTCCTTTCACTGACTTGTGCGGCATTTGGCTGATTTGGTGCTATTTATCTCCTCCTGCTTTTTCTCTTGTTCTTCAATAGATTTTACTACACACACTGAGATGCCCATGAGACATTTTTGAGACTTTTCAGATCACTAAAAACTTAACAAACAATTATTTAGAAATTGTTAGTAACTTTTGCGGTTAACTTTTCGTTAACTTTTTTCCGGTTATGACACTGAGCCCTTTTCGGGCATCTAACTTGCGCGGCGAAGTTTTTGCATAGCACTGATTGCGTTTTGAGCTTTTTTCCCCGCTTGTTGCACTTTGTACTCCTCCCTGCCTGTGTTGGTTCGCTTATCGTTGATCGCTTTGGTTTCGTCTGCGCTGGCTTTTGGTTGGTTTGCTGCGATAATGCAGCTCAAGACAAAAATGCGAGCTTTTAGCCTGCACTGTGACAAATTTCGCTGCATAATCAACAAAAGGTTTTTTTTCTCTGTTACCTAAGCCAAAAAGACATACCCAAACGAAGGCAATTATTAACGCTTACCCAAAAATATTGGCTGCAAGAGGGTTAGGTCCGCTTTTCGACTTTTCCCTTTTCTCCCTCGCAACAAAACAGAACTAGCTTTTACTTAGCTTTAACATTCGTTGTTGAGATTTAATTTCAAATACTTGACTGGAGATTAACTTCATAGATATATATATATTTTTTTGTATATATATGGCACAAACGTGCTCCGAAGGTTATGTCCAATCTCACACCAAACTCGTAAGGTGTCTACTGCTGCGTCTGTACAAATCGAAAAGATCGAATCCCGTCTGCATAGCTCCTTTTATACCCCCATTAAGCGGATGTAACCAACTGTCAACCTGCCAAAACTCTCTTGAAATTGAACTCACCACTACCAGGGCGGCAATCTTTTTCAGTGCAAAGTTGCATTCCCCAACGATCAATAACGATTTCGCGCCACGCATGCATTTTTTAAATACACATTTGTGATAGAAATTGTGTTTTATTTCCCTTTATGTTAATTATTTTTTTGTTCTAAGTTTTCCTGTGCCCCTTACACCACTGTTTAATTCGAAGTTCTTAATGCGTCGAATTACACAGACAATTTTTTTTTTTTTTTTATTGTC
Source organism: Scaptomyza hsui (assembly GCA_018152825.1). Classification (NCBI taxonomy): domain Eukaryota; kingdom Metazoa; phylum Arthropoda; class Insecta; order Diptera; family Drosophilidae; genus Scaptomyza; species Scaptomyza hsui. The sequence goes on from JAECXO010000301.1 coordinate 325,391, forward strand.
TCAGATCCTTAGCATGAAACGTACCAAGTAATTTCCCTTGCATGTCTTCTAATATATAATAAGCATTCTGTGGAAACTGTGGAAAAGCTCACGCGTGACATCTGCGAATCTGCTTCCGCCTGCACACCTCCAGCTCGGATCTCTCAACCTCCAGTAAGTCAGAGAGACATATTCACCCGGTCTGACGAAATCACCAACGCGCTGAGAGAGAAGAGACGCCTGCGTAGAATTTGGCAGCAAACTCGCAATCCGCTGGATAAAAGGGCCTTCAACCGCGCCATCAAGGAGTTGAAAGCTCTATACCACAACCTCCGTAACGATGCCACAGCTGAATTCCTACGCAACCTAGAGCCCAACAACCCGGAACACAGCCTCTGGAACGCTACCAAGTACCTCAAAAGGCCAACCACGAGGAAAGTTCCCATCCGGAGCTCAAATGGTACGTGGTGTAGGTCGAGTGTGGAGATGGCTGAGGAGTTTGTGTCGCATCTGGCAAACACCTACGACGCTACCCAGGCTTTTCTTGACACTCCATGCCAAATGGCTCTCCCCATCACCAGAGTTACGCCGGAAGAGGTGCAAAGCGAGGTTGACTGCCTGAAAGCAACAAAAAGTCCGGGATACGACGGTATCGACTCTGTGACCCTCAATTGCCTTCCGCCGAAAGTGATCCAACTGCTGGCAAACATTTTCAATGGAATCTTTGACCTCTGCCACTTTCTATCCCAATGGAAGTGTGCAGAGGTTATTATGATTCCGAAACCTGGGAAACCGGAAAATCTCCAAAGTATTCGAGAGATTACTTTTGGCTAGAGTGTTGCCACTACTGGACGAAGGCAATTCGATCCCAGACCACCAATTTGGATTCCGACAGCATCACGGCACTCCAGAGCAATGCCATCGCGTTGTTCAAAAGATCCTCTGCAGCATTGAAGAAAAGAAGCACTCCTCTGCGGTATTCCTGGACGTCAAGCAGGCGTTCGATCGGGTATGGCACGCCGGTCTACTCTACAAAATCAAGCTCCTGTTCCCAGCTCCATTCTACCTAACCCTTAAATCCTACTTAACGGACAGATGCTTCTATGTAAGGTGTGAAGGCTCTAGCTCGAGGATAGAACGTGTCCAGGCTGGCGTTCCACAGGGCAGTGTACTGGGCCCGATTTTATACACCCTATTCACCGCGGATCTACCATTGCTTCAACACGAGCAGCTCCTTGTTGCCTCCTATGCTGACGACACAGCCTTCATCGCCTCAGCAACGGACCGCGCAGAGGCATCCGAAATCGTCCAAAGGCAGCTGGACTTGCTGCAACCATGGCTGCTGAGATGGAACATCTCAGTTAATGACATTCGCGAACCGCAGGCTCAATTGCCCTCCAGTAAGCCTACACGGCTCACCCCTCCCAGTTGTGGATAAGGTGAGGTACCTGGGCCTTACTCTTGACAGGCGCCTAAACTGGAAGGCTCACCTTAAGGCCAAAAGGACGCAGCTAAATCTTAAGGTAGCTAAAATGAACTGGCTGCTCGGTAAACGCTCGGAGCTGAGCACTCGAAACAAAGTGTTGCTTTACAAAGCGCTGCTTAAGCCAATCTGGACTTACGGCATCCAACTCTGGGGGACGGCAGCTGAGTCCAACATCGAAATCATACAGCGTTTCCAGAGCAAGCTGCTCCGAAGAATTATTGGTGCGCCAACCTATGTCAGAAATTCAGTTATACACAGAGACCTGGAAGTACCGTCTGTGATTCGCAAATTCGGTACACGATATGCCTCCACCCTCGAGCGTCACAGCAACCACCTGGCCATAAGCCTGCTGAACAACAGCCAACACTTAAGGCGGCTAAAACGGAGTCATCCCCTTGACTTGCCCTTCAGACCCGAGCAGCACTGGTAGCCTGTTTATGTTGGTTTTTATCTTCGCTGTTATGAATGTAAATAGTCCTTTTCACCCATAAATGTAAAAACTGTGACGCCCTTTCCCCACGTTATGTAATATTTTGATCTAATTTGCTTATTGTCTGCTAGACAGATTGTAAATATACTTGAATTGTAAGAAAAAAAAAAAAAAAAAAAAAACTAATTGTTCATCAACAAATAGTATGCATAAAAAAAATCTATTAATAAAGAAAACCAGAACACTAGGTTTTCAGGCTTACTATGAACTAGAGATGGGCGCGTGTCGAATTTTTTCAACACGGCTCAACACGAGCACGAAACCTTTTTTCAAAACACGGACGAACACGAACGACGAAAAAATTCTGGACACACGGCCCAGCACGGCCCAACACGAAATTATGTTATTTATTTATTTTTTTTTTTTGTTTACCGGGCGGGTGTGAGTATTGTGGCTGCAACATGGCGGTGAAAAGCTGACTACGTTGTACGAATCCGAGGTCGGATTTGCAAAATTCAAGATTATCCAAGATAAACTCGAAGTACTCTGATCTTTTCATATATTTGTAGAATAATTCACTACAACTTTTTTCCGTTGAGGGCTAGCTTAAAATAGTTTAGATAAGTTATCTAGACTAAACCGTTTCTGAATAATAAGCATTCTTTTGATTCTGGTGCGACTTTTGCATACACTCGAAAGGAGGCGGAATTCCTCTCTGTCATTAGATTTTTTCTTGTCAAAGGTTAAAGTCCGTATATCTGTTTGTGGATTTGTTTGAGGCTTGTGGACTTTGTTGAGTTGCATCAAACACGTTGCAACTAACGGGCGGCCGAGAGCGAAGCCGCGGGGGTAACAACTAGTATAAATTTAAACTCCAATTAAAAAATGTATTTATATTTCGTGTACGTATATTTATTTCTATGGAAATGAAATGTTGCATGTAGTCTTACATATTTATAATGTTACATATTTATATATAGAAATAATTTTTTTCTAAATTTGAACTTAGCAATCTAGTCCGCGTTTCATTTAATACATTTCCTGAACTCGTAAAAAGTCGTTCACTCGTAGCCGAACTTGCTGGAATAGCTAAAATAATTTTAGCTAAACTCCGCAAAAGTTTCAAGCGTGTGGCATTTTGCCAAAAAAGCAACACATCGGTGTCGGGAGCAACAACTATTCAGATAATTTTCAAGTTCTACGTCAATAGCATTTTTATGAAGCTTAATTTTTTTGGCGCTTGGTTCATATCCAAAAACTCAGAAAATGCATGCCCATCTAGCTTAGGAGGCACATTTTCAGACTCCACGCTAATCTCTTTTTCTCCTTCTATTTCCATAAGCATTGCTTTAACAGAAGCTAAGACATGCTCTTTTTCTCCTCTGTCAAAAATTTCATTTCTTTGAAAGGTGGATTTAAGAATACTCCAATGTAGTGAGCAGTAGAAGGCTGAAAACGGCTATTTAGTGACATCAAAGTTGAACGTTTTAGAATTGTTATAATTTCCGAGTCTAAAGCATCTGTGCGACATACTTTGGTTAATTTTTCGAACCAAAGTGCAAAAATATGAATAGTTGGCACTTTATCGGCGCTTAACTGCTCAGAAAAATTTTAGAAAGTCCTTAAAAATGACAATAATTGTTCAAGAAGAATGAAGTCCATTTCAGCTATTCGCTGCACTTCATTTTTTTTAACAAGAGAATTTTAACTTCTTGGTTTTTATAAATGCTCTCAAGCATAATGTACATGGAATTCCATCGTGTTTTTACGTCTTGCTTTAAAATAGTTGTCAATTTGTTGTTTAATTCTGAATGCTTAAAATATTTTACAAGGGCTCGGGCGCAATCTATCATTTTTTTAATTTCAGGCATGACATTTTTTTCCAAAACGTCTCCCACTACTAAGTTTAAATTGTGACAAGCACAAGAAAGCCGTTTGTATTGGCGGAAAGCATTAACTACATTTGCGACTTTTAACACAAAAGATTCATTAACGTAATGCGCAGTTAGCGATATAAAACTCCTTTGAGTGTAGTGGTCTGTCCACATATCTGTTGTGAAGGCTAGATGCTGATCCGCCAAGTCGGCCTTAATTTGCTCCTTCAATTTATTGTAATGGTCCACCATAACAGATGTGGTGAGTGTTTTGTAGTCAGTCTTTCCAAACTCCGCACCTGTATTTATTAGTGCCTGTGCATATCGCGAAAACCTCGACCTTCAAAAACAAAAATAATAGAATTGATAGAAAAATGCCAGTTTTATTTTGTAGTTACTGTTAATTGTTAATTGTAAAAGAAAGGGGAGATTATTATTGGGCGGTCTGGAGCGAGGCCGCAGGATTAAAAGCTACTAGTAGTACACTATGCCATGAAAATGTTTACACACTGTAAAAATTGCATTTTTTCACTTTTAGGCTAGAAGGGACATACTTATTGTTGTTTTTAAAATTTGTTTATATTTTTAAAAAATTAAATTTTTTCTATGTTAATGCATTTATTTTTATAATTTTGTTTTTCAGTTTCATTAGATAAAAGGTTAAATAAACTAAAAAAAATATAAACAAATTTAAAAAACAACAATAAGTATGTCCCTTTTAGCCAAAAAGTGAACAAATTCAATGATTTTTACAGTGTGTAAACACATTCATGGCATAGTGTACATGAATGTAGATGCACAGAACGAATCTTTATAAAAGACAGCCACTTACCTTCTGTTACACTTAGCGGTAGTAAGTCTTTCGCCACTAAGCCTAGCTGCTTTTCCGCCAGAATATGCAGAGCTCGCTGCGACACTTTCTTCTTCCCAAATATGTCCAGTATTGTTTGTTTGTTTGCACGATGGAGCACCCACGCATTTATGGCGGAGTAGTGTGCCAGTGCCGGTTTTTGTTGTATATGAGAATACAGCCTTGCACTTTATGCAGCAGACATAATCAACTTTTGCATTTTCGTACTCTATCATAAAAAATGTTTGCCAAACATCGCTTTTTGCTTTTTCGATCTTAATAAGTTTAATTTTGGCACTATTACTGCGAACAGCATTTTCAATTACTTGCCGCGACATGTTACACTTCTTTTGCTTTGCCTTTTTAATATATGTATACTCATGTCAAAGTCAAATTGCTTTTTGTTAGTTATGGGGCAGTGAGTGAACATAATTTATTGATAACTTGTCATTAGTGATGGGACAATATGCAGACAAAAAAGCGCAAAGGTTATTTTAAGTCGGTCAGAGTAGCATTTTTGATGTCGTGTATTCTCGTGTCTAGAGCAAGACACGAACACGAATGGAACACGCACGAAATTGTTTTTTAAACACGAACACGACGTGCCACGTCGTGTTCGTGCGTGCCACGATAAAAAACACGGCCCGCGCCCGTCTCTACTATGAACTAAAAATAAAAAATAAATTTAAGAAAATAAACATTTTTTTTCAGTACATAATAGAACTAAACAAAAAAATTTCAGTGTATTCCATTTGCTTGCATTATCTTTTAAGACATAAATATAAGTTTACAATCCAAGTTTTAAGTTAACATTTTCTTTGGTGGGTTTTTTTCTTTTCCTAAGCTAAGAATTTCTTCCAGTGTATTTTCTAGATTTGGAATACTACTTAATAACATTAACAAAAGGTGATGAAGAAAAACAAAATGTACATTTTATTTAGCTACTCCAAAGTGCCTCATAATTTCTCTCAGTGTACGCTAGTTTTGGATTTGGTGCTATACAAGTACAGTTTTCTGTTTGCCTATACGCACATGCCACAAAAAGCTTAGCTTCAACGAAGCCAATTTCAAAACGTTAAACCCAAAACAAAACCAAAGAAGTTAACAGTTACGAAAAAATTTGCTGCCTGCATCTTTATTGGTAACTCAACTGTCGCCTACCCTGACTTGCCAATATTAAGGTGCTTCATTTTATTTATTTTCTTTCAGGTTCTTCTTCTTTCACCTTTTCCTTTCACTTTATAATACTTTTACTTCCGTAGTAATTTATATCTAAGAATAAAATTTCATACTTTAATATTTTTACTCTGTCTAACTATGTATGTATAGTCGCTAGTCGGTACGACTAAAAAAATTTCCTGTTCTCTTCTTTCCTATACTATTCTTATATTCTGCAGCAATTATTTAAGACGGGTATATTTTTTTTTTTTTTTAACACTACTTATTAAATTTTTCTGATTCTTTTTTTTCCTGCTGTTATTTACAACACTTTATTTTTATTTATTGCTGGTGGAAAAAAAATAAATACAAATATATATGGTTTGTTTTGGTTTACTCACCCCTCCGCTGCAACGATGAAGGCCTTCTCGCTGTGCGAGGTGTTGTTGTTGTTGAGCAATTGTCGCTATGTAGATTGCAGGTTTAATGATTATATTTACATTTATTTGTTGCGGCGTTTAGTGTTTAACTATTGTAACTAGCTTTTGTTTTCACTTCTTTAACCACTTGCTTTCAGCTATTACCGTTTGAGGGTTCTCCTCCCCTATGCTTTTGCTTTCTTTTATGACACTAAATTTTTCTTATTTTTTTCCTTTCACTGACTTGTGCGGCATTTGGCTGATTTGGTGCTATTTATCTCCTCCTGCTTTTTCTCTTGTTCTTCAATAGATTTTACTACACACACTGAGATGCCCATGAGACATTTTTGAGACTTTTCAGATCACTAAAAACTTAACAAACAATTATTTAGAAATTGTTAGTAACTTTTGCGGTTAACTTTTCGTTAACTTTTTTTCCGGTTATGACACTGAGCCCTTTTCGGGCATCTAACTTGCGCGGCGAAGTTTTTGCATAGCACTGATTGCGTTTTGAGCTTTTTTCCCCGCTTGTTGCACTTTGTACTCCTCCCTGCCTGTGTTGGTTCGCTTATCGTTGATCGCTTTGGTTTCGTCTGCGCTGGCTTTTGGTTGGTTTGCTGCGATAATGCAGCTCAAGACAAAAATGCGAGCTTTTAGCCTGCACTGTGACAAATTTCGCTGCATAATTAAAAAAAGGTTTTTTTTCTCTGTTAGCCTAAGCCAAAAAGACATACCCAAACGAAGGCAATTATTAACGCTTACCCGAAAATATTGGCTGCAAGAGGGTTAGGTCCGCTTTTCGACTTTTCCCTTTTCTCCCTCGCAACAAAACAGAACTAGCTTTTACTTAGCTTTAACATTTGTTGTTGAGATTTAATTTCAAATACTTGACTGGAGATTAACTTCATAGATATATATATATTTTTTATTGTATATATATGGCACAAACGTGCTCCGAAGGTTATGTCCAATCTCACACCAAACTCGTAAGGTGTCTACTGCTGCGTCTGTCCAAATCGAAAAGATCGAATCCCGTCTGCATAGCTCCTTTTATACCCCCATTAAGCGGATGTAACCAACTGTCAACCTGCCAAAACTCTCTTGAAATTGAACTCACCACTACCAGGGCGGCAATCTTTTTTCAGTGCAAAGTTGCATTCCCCAACGATCAATAACGATTTCGCGCCACGCATGCATTTTTTAAATACACAATTGTGATAGAAATTGTGTTTTATTTCCCTTTATGTTAATTATTTTTTTGTTCTGAGTTTTCCTGTGCCCCTTACAAAGTGCGTGGCCCAAGATGCACGATATTTTAGCTTATAGGCCTAAATTTAACTAACATTTTAAGAAGTTTCCCAAGAAAAGATTTGTCTTAATTGTTGAGAAAATTGCATTCGATACAAAATGTGTGCAGACCTGCCCATCTTGTAAACAAAATTATATTACGAAGGCTGCCTGACTAATGTGTGCCGAGCATTCGTTTATGAGTAAAAACGTAAACGAAGGCTGCCCGAGACATGAACATGGTCGTGGACTTTTTCTAATGCATGATTATTACAACAAATGAACAAAACATATGCACTAATGTTATTATTTAACTAATATATAGCTATTAAATAGTAATTTTATTAGAAAATAACATATTCCATTCATTCACTTTTCCCGCCTGCAGCCATTTGAGCAACACAACAAGTTGGCACCTTTTTGAGTCGATATACATAATCGTTGCTAGCTTTTAATTTTCTTTGAAGTGCGTGGCCCAAGATGCACGCTATGTTAGCTTATAGGCCTAAATTTAACTAACATTTTAAGACGTTTCCCAAGAAAAGATTTGTCTTAATTGTTAAGAAAATTGCATTCGATACAAAAAGTGTGCAGACCTGCCCATCTTGTAAAAAAACAAGTAAAAACGTTGCAGTCGGACGCAACCGACTGCGGAATCCTTTGATACCAGTAAAAGAACGGTTGATAAGGGAGAATGCAGGGGCGAAGGGAGTGGGCCATGTGGTAAACATCGCCAGCTATCATGTTACCAAATTTGGTGACTTTAGCTCAAAAACTGTGGAAGATAACTTAACTCCGAAATTTAAAAGGTGGGCGGCAGAGGTAGGCGTGGCATCCAAATTTTTGAATCAAATGTTTTTAACTGTCACTATCTATCTGCCTACCAAGTTTGGTGGCTCTAGCTCAAAAACTCTTAGAGATATAGCCGATTCCGATTTTATAAGGCGGGTGGCTTAGGTGGGCGTGGCATTCAAAATTTTGATGCAGATCTTTGGTAGATGCTGCCTTCTATCTTTCTACCCAATTTACGAGCTCTAGCTTAAAAACTATAAGAGATATCGAAATTTCCGATTTTAAATTGTGGGCGGCAGAGGTGGGCGTGGCATCCAAATTTTTCATGCAGATCTTTTGTAGATGTCACCATATATCTTCCTACCAAATTTGGTGACTCTAGTTCAAAATATGTGGAAGATACACGCATAACCGTTTTAACATCGGCGGAGGGTGGGGGCGGAAGGTGTGGGCGTGGCATGCAAAATTTTGATGCATTTTTATGGGGAACGTCAATATCTATCTTCACAAAAATTTGGTGGCTCCAGCCCAAAAAATGTGAAAACTATAGGCGTTTCCAATTTCATGGAGAAGAGGGGATGGGGGCGGAATTAGGGGCGTGGCATCCAAAATTTTGATGCATTTTTTGGGGAACTTCAATATCTATCTTGATACAAAATTTGATGGCTCTAGCCCAAAAAATTTGAAAGCTATAGGCGTTTCCAATTTCATGGAGAAGGGGGGATGGGGGCGGAATCAGCGGGCGTGACATCCAAAATTTTGATGCATTTTTTTGGGGAACGTCAATATCTATCTTGACACAAAATTTGGTGGCTCTAGCCCAAAAAATGTAAAAACTATAGATGTTTCCAATTTCAAGGAGCAGGGATGATGGGGGCGGAAGGAGTGGGCGTGGCATCCAAAATTTTGATGTAGTTTTTTCAGGGACATGACTAGCTATCTGCTTGCAAAATTTGGTAACTCTAGCTATAAGAATGTGAGAAATATTTGGTTTTATCGGTTTTCAGTTATCGAATTTATCGATTTCCCAGCCTCCTAGTAGGCGTGGCAACCCAATCTTGACACTTTATCTGTACCGTCTATAGATAAACATAATTGCAAAGTTTCAAGTCTCTAGCTTTACGGGTGTCGAAAAAAGTTGCGTTCATACGGACGGACGGACAGACGGACAGACGGACAGACAGACACCATGACGGACATTGCACAAAACCAATATACTATGAGACCTTCGGTATCAAAGTATAAACAGCTGTTTCTAAAGACTTTTTGCCAATGTAAATGACTTTCGCCGCTAACCACTAAGGCTTTTTTAGCGGCGCCAGTGTAAATGCACTATTATAGGCCTAAATTTAACTAACATTTTAAAACGTTTCCCAAGAAAAGATTTGTCTTAATTGTTGAGAAAATTGCATTCGATACGAAATGTGTGCAGACCTGCCCATCTTGTGAAAAAAAAATATTACGAAGGCTGCCTGACTAAAGTGTGCCGAGCATGCATTTATGAGTAAAAAAGTAAACGAAGGCTGCCTGAGACATGAACATGGTCGTGGTCTTTTTCTAATGCATGATTATCACAACAAATGAACAAAATATATGCATTAATGTTATTATTTGACTAATATATAGCTATTAAATAGTAATTTTATTAGAAAATAACATATTCCATTCATTCACTTTTCCCGCCTGCAGCCATTTGAGCAAAAAAAAAAACAAGCTGACACCTTTTTGTGCCGATATACAAAATCGTTGCTAGCTTTTAATTTTCTTTAAAGTGCGTGACCCAAGATGCACGCTATGTTAGCTTATAGGCCTAAATTTAACTAACATTTTAAGACGTTGCCCAAGAAAAGATTTGTGTTAATTGTTGAGAAAATTGCATTCGATACAAAATGTGTGCAGACCTGCCCATCTTGTTAAAAAAAAGTACGAAGGCTGCCTGACTAAAGTGTGCTGAGCATGCATTTATGAGTAAAAAAGTAAACGAAGGCTGCCTGAGACATGAACATGGTCCTGGTCTTTTTCTAATGCATGATTATCACAACAAATGAACAAAATATATGCATTAATGTCATTATTTAACTAATATATAGCTATTAAATAGTAATTTTATTAGAAAATAACATATTCCATTCATTCACTTTTCCCGCCTGCAGCCATTTGAGCAACAAAACAAGTTGACACCTTTTTGTGCCGATATACTAAATCGTTGCTAGCTTTTAATTTTCTTTAAAGTGCGTGACCCAAGATGCACGCTATGTTAGCTTATAGGCCTAAATTTAACTAACATTTTAAGACGTTTCCCAAGAAAAGATTTGTCTTAAATGTTGAGAAAATTGCATTCGATACAAAATGTGTGCAGACCTGCCCATCTTGTAAAAAAAAAAGTACGAAGGCTGCCTGACTAAAGTGTGCCGAGCATGCATTTATGGGTAAAAAAGTAAACGAAGGCTGCCTGAGACATGAACATGGTCGTGGTCTTTTCACATTTAATACATGAAAATTACCAAAAATGTACAAAACATAGGCATTTATGTAATTATTTAACCAATATATTCCTATTAAATAGTCATTTTGTGAGAAAATAAAATATTCCATTTTGTCGCTTATCCCGCCTGTTGCCATATGAATATATTGAACAAGGTGGCACCTTTTTATGTCGATATACAAAATCGCTGCCAGCTTTTATATTTTTCCCCAGCTAATCATGAAAATTGCAAATATGCGAACTGCCAATAATTTTCTCGTCATGTTGGTATGCGTATCGTTTGTGATGCAACATTTTTTTTTGAAAAAAAAAAAAAAAATGGAATTTTATTCTTTAATGAAAAATGTGAGCAGACCTGCCACATTTTGTAAAAAACAGTATATGAATATATTGAACAAGGTGGCAGCTTTCTGCATAAAAACAAGGTGGCAGCTTTTAATATAACGGAACTTAAATTTCAATGGAATACAGATTTCAAGCGGCGCAGCTCACCAAAAAATTGAAAGAAGATAAAATATAAAAATAACAAGATGAATCCAGCACTATACAACATTTTGGTGCAAGGGCAGAGGCCAGCCCCAATTGTAAACTTAAAAAATGAGCTAAAGCAGCTAAAAACTGAATTTAAAAGTTAAAAAAAAACAGTCAAAGTGCTCGTAAGGTGCAGCATGACCAAATTAAGGTGCTGCGCGCAGTTCTCCTGCAACAGCACCCGCTGCAGCAGCAGCCGTTGCAGCAACAACAGCAGCCGGTGCAGTCGGTGCAGCAACTGTCGGTGCAGCAACGACAGCAGCCGGTGCAGCAAGAACAGCAGAAGTTGCAGCAAGAACAGCAGCCGTTGCAGCAACAACAGCAGCTGGTGCAGCAACTGTCGGTGCTGGCGGAGCAGCAGCAGCCGGTGCAGCTGCCAAGGAGCGTCTTTAATCCCTTTTATCGACACTATTACCAATAAATAATTTAAATAATAAAAATTAAAATAATAACAAAAAAATATAAAAATAATAACAAAAAAATTATTATAATAACAAAATTAATAATATTAATAACAAAAATAATAATAATAACAAAACAGAAATATTAAAATTGACTTGTGGTTCATGGTAAGATGGCAATGATCAAATTGTTATACGTAATTTAAACATTCATTTTGTTTGGCAGGCAACATTGGTTTGGCCGACTTACAATCGCGGTTGATTGGAACAACAGTGATGTATGAGGAGCAGCTGCAGGGTGAGATACGTGAGGAAAATGAGCGCGATGCGCGTGATCAGGCCAAGGCTGAGCAGGACATGGCACACGAGGAGACGCAACAAGCGGACATGGCCAAAGAGGCAGCCAAACGTCAAAAGGAGGCCGCTCAGGCCCCCGAACGAAAACGTATTGAATCAGAAACGGCAGAAGAAGGTGCTAGACGCGAGTCCATAAGCTTAGTTGTAAGTTTATTTAAAAATGTATATAGCAGTAACCATATTTCTTGATAATATTAGGCTCAACAATCGTTACCTCAAGAGCCTGAATCAAACATTTCCAAAATACGCGTACGAAAACCAACTGGCGAGTTTTTGGAGTGTCGCTTTTACACACAAGACCCATTGCAGGTGCGATTTGAATTAATACAAGTATACAAGCACACATTCAATAATAACACATATGCTTTTAGGATCTGTTGAACTTTGTGGCCGCAAGTGGTTTTCTCATCGATGAGTATAAGGTGATTAGCAGTGTGCCACGTCGCGATCTAACCTCAATCGATGCTAGACAAACACTCGAATCGCTCAAACTGTATCCGCAGGAAACGGTCATTTTAGAGGAGCGATTTTGATTGTAGTCGTAGTTTTATGCTAATTCTACGTTTGGTTATGATTCTAATTATGATTTATGTTCATTTCTGAGTTCGTTTACACTAGGCTTAAGTTTTGAATTAATAAGTCTAAAACACAAATTAGTTTTGTATTTTTATGTTAAATTTTATAGAGGAAACAAAAATCAAAAACAATTAAATTAAAACACTAATGAGCATAATAGATTATTTAGAAGCTGCAGTTAGAAACATGGGTTTTTTTTTACAATTACAATATAATATAGATAAGCATTGAAGAAGCGCATTTAAGTTGGCTTGTTTTACTTTATCAATAATCAATAATATATTATATGTATTACATGTACTTAAACGCTTCGCCACAGGTTACACATTTTGCACTTAATTTACACATTTTACACATAACAACATATAACGGAATTGGGGTTATTATAAAAATAAAAAAAATACACGCAAACAACCCAGAATTGAGCACAAACTTTGTATTGCTGTTGCCGTCTTAGAGTATTGGCCTGTACAGTAGCTGTAGAGATAGCTAATAAGTTGTCTTAAGATCTATGGCCTATCCGAATACTTTCTCAATGGCCGCCAGCACCACGAGCAGAATCAGCACCACAACGAACAGGAAGAAGACAACAGTGTAAAAGCCCAATAGACCCTTGCGCAGACCCTCATACTGTATGGAATGTAATAAGAAATTTAGTAAATTGATGTAAAGGTTGTTGGTTGGCAAGTGGTGATAACTATGAACTAAGACAACTAAGATAACAAAATAAACTCTTTTCCACACCACCATTGAAGTAGAGTTAAAGTGGGTTTTTTTTAGTATGGTATCCCCAGTAGGCCTAATCTACAGCACAAAAGTAAATACATTTAGTATTAACATTTGTATATAAATACACAAATTATGTCTAAAAATGTATTTATATATATATATTATTTGAAAGTATGTGAACTCAGCTCACATATTTTGCAAATAATATTTTCTAGGATCGTTTTATAAAAGTTTTTTATACATCTTTCACATATAAAACGATCACATTTAGAGCATCTAGATTCTGAGAATGATGCAGTCTTAAACGAGCAGTGAAGACATAAATCATTTAAAGAATCTCCAAATTTGAGAATTTTATCAAACATTAAGCTTCTGTATCAGGGGTGTGCCAGCAATCAAAACCAACCCGATTCCAACCCAAAACCAACCTTATGCAATATTAAATGTCTAATGAATAACAACTGTTACTTTTTCGAAAGGTAATTTTAAGCTTAGTTGCATATTGCAAATACATTTGTAACAAAATTGCATGGTTGAGCAGTGTACAGTTGGTTGTAAATTTAACTTAGTTATTGCAGCAAACCTTTTTTTTATGAGGTGGCAACGGGGGTGAGGTGGCGGTGTTTGTTAGGTGTGTAAATGTCTACAGTAAGAAGAAGAATTTAATTTATGGAAAGTCATTGAGCAGCCAAAATGTAGGTTAAATTAAAATTGCATTTAATTATTTGTTTTACATTTATTTTATTATTGGTCCACAGGGGAAATCACCGTTCACCGTTTGCACTTTTAAAATGTAAACAAAATCAGATTCGCCATTTACGAAGTACGTAGAACAGCTGTTCAAGCAAGCTGACATAGCAGGGCTGTCAAGCAACATGAGTTACTCGGCGGGCAAAATATTAAATATTTATTTTGTATAAGAACTAAAAGAGATAATACCTAACATATTTTTATTTTACCATTTATTAAATATAACACTAATGCCATGAGGTCAACCTTGAAAACAATGACAAAAATATCAAATGCATTTTAGGCAATTATCATTTTTGAAAGGTAGCAACTCTTTTTGGCCATTTTCGTTTTACGTATTTGCTCCGAAGCATTTTACCGAAAAATGAAATCTCCCTAACTTCTGGCACACCGACGGTTTTGTTTTAGAGATTTGAAAACAAGCTCGAGCCAAAATCTCCAGAGATTTCTGGAACACCCCCGTAAGTCAGTTGACTTTAATGGGTCTTAAAACAATGAGGTATTATTAAATTGGTATTACTAAGTAAACCATTTTGAATAACCTCCTTATTTTTGAGACAATTATCATTTAGTTGACAAGGCAAGTTTATAAAAGACTCATCTCCATTTTCGTATAAAATAGCTGTTAGGCAAGCGTCAACAATAAAATTTGTTAGCCAATTGCGGCCGTTTAACGAAAATTAATCTGTTGTAGTCATGTGATACATAAAGCCATAAAGCCGATAAAACCATATATTTCTCACATTCCTGCAGCTAGAGTTACCAAATTTTGCACTAAGATTGCTAGTCACGTCCCTGAAAAAACTGCATCTAAATTTTGGATGACCCCATCCTCCCTGCTCCTTGAAATTGGAAACGCCTATAGCTCTTAAATTTTTTGGGCTAGATGCACCAAGTTTTGTGTCAATATAGATATTGACGTTTTCCAAAAAAATTCATCAAAATTTTGGATGTCATGCCCCCTTATTCCGCCCCCATCCCACCATCTCCTTGAAATTGGAAACGCCTATAGCTTTCACATTTTTTGTGCTAGAGCCACAAAATTTTGTGTCAAGATAGGTAATGACGTTCTCCAAAAAAAATTCATCAAAATTTTTGATGCCACGCCCCCTGATTTCGCCCCCATCCCCGCCTTATCCTTGGAACTGGAAACGCCTATAGTTTTCACATTTTTTGAGCTAGAGCCACCAAACTTTGTGCCAAGACAGGTAGTGAAGCTTTCCAAAAAACTGCATCAAAAATTTGGATGCCACGCCCACCTCTGCCGCCCAATATTTAAAATCGGAAATTTCGATATCTCTTATAGTTTTTAAGCTAGAGCCCGTAAATTGGGTAGAAAGATAGAAGGCAGCATCTACCAAAGATCTGCATCAAAATTTTGAATGCCACGCCCACCTAAGCCACCCGCCTTATAAAATCGGAATCGGCTATATCTTTAACAGTTTTTGAGCTAGAGCCACCAAACTTGGTAGGCAGATAGACAGTGACAGTTAAAAACATTTGATTCAAATATTTAGATGCCACGCCTACCTCTGCCGCCCACCTTTTAAATTTGGGAGTTAAGTTATCTTCCACAGTTTTTGAGCTAAAGTCACCCAATTTGGTAACATGATAGCTGGCGATGTTTACCACATGGCCCACTCCCTTCGCCCCTGCATTCTCCCTTATCAACCGTTCTTTTACTGGTATCAAAGGATTCCGCAGTCGGTTGCGTCCGACTGCAACGTTTTTACTTGTTTTTGTTTAATTTTGTTGTGATTGCTGAAGAAGAAGAGATTTTAAAAATGGATCAAAATTTAAATTTATTAATGCTGGCCACGCAAATGGGTGATAGCATTATAAATACTGGAAATAATTGCGTTCAGATTTTAAGCAATGTTATTGATTGCGAAAATGAAGAAACGGCAGCAGCAACGGCTGCGCTAAATATGTTGTCGCAGTTCGACTGTATTAGTACGCGAAGTGTCTGGATGCTCGAGCGCAATGGTTGTTATTGGGAGATGAATGTGCCAAAATTAAGTGAGGATTTGTTCAAGGAAAGCTTTAGGATGGAAAGAAGCCTCTTTCAAAAGTTAGTCGATGCCTTGCCTCAAATGGAAAGGAGGGACTCCAATTTAAGAGCGTGCATCCCACTAGAAAAGCGGGTTGCCGTAGCTTTGTACAGCCTGGGGTCTTCCGCCGAGTACAGAACCGTTGCCAGGTTGTTTGGCATATCAACTGCTAGCCTGTGCAACATTCAGAAGGAGTTCTGCAAACTTGTTTGGCAAAACATGGCATTTGAGTATCTGGGGCCAAATTTGTTGACTCAATCGAAAATTGAGGATTCGGTGCAAGGCTTCGAAAAACTTGGGTTTCCGCAGTGCTTTGGAGCAATTGATGGATGCCACATTGAAATTAAACCTAAACAGACGGATGCAACAGATTATTATAATTACAAAGGGTGGTACTCTGTTGTTCTTCTAGCTCTTGTGGACTACAGATATAGATTTATGTATATAAATGTGGGGTCTTCTGGCAGGGGTCGACTCCCAGATATATGAACGGTCTGCCTTAAAGCAGAAGGTATCCACAACAGATTTATTTCAAAAGAACGCGAAGAGAATAGGAAGTGCTGACGTGCCGGTGTTCTTGATTGGGGACTCCGCCTTCCGATTCTGCCCAAGTATGATGAAGCCTTACCCGTTTTCAATAGACGCCTCTGATGATAAGAAGCGCTTCAATTACCACCTATCTAAGGCTAGACGCGTCGTGGAGAATGCGTTTGGACAAATGAAGGGAAGGTTTCGTCGCCTTGGCAAAGGCATTGACAATAATATTGAAAATGCAAATGCACTAATTAAGTGCTGTTGTGTTTTGCACAACTTTGTAAATACACATAATAGCAAGTACGGCAAAGTTGTAGACTTGCCATTGAATGAGCGTGAACAGCCCGAATACCACCGACATACGGGCTGCGGTCCAAACAGCTCTGCAGAGAATATTAGAAATGCAATAGCTGAAACACTCTCTGAAATAGTTGAATAAAACTCGATTTTTTCCCATCACAAAATTAATTTATTTTTTTTATTTTTTACTATTTTTGGCTAAATTCGCCTTCATTATTTCCAACATCTCTCTCTGAGCATCACAGGCACGCTCCGTTGCGGAGGCAATGCGATCGGTGAATTCTTTAAATATTATTGTTTTCTTCTTAGCCTCTTCCACAAGTCCGCGCATTGCATCAACCGATTGGTCCATGCGCAGCATCTTTTCTCCTCCTGAGTTGTGCCTTCTCCTCTTTGAGGTAGAAGGACCATCCTCGGGGGTCACGCATGCGGAACGTGACGACTCATCCACGAGCACGTCATCCAAATACTCCACTTCCGTGAAGTTTTCCACTTGCAACCCTATAAAAACAGCACTTTATATGAATGAACATATATTTATTTGTTGTTACCATTGCACTTACCAATGCTTTCCTCCACAAGTGCCTCAGGATTCGTAGATTTGGAAGAGGCAAGGATCTTTCCAATTTCCTCATAGTGTTGCCACGTCGAGGCCGAGCCGCCAGAACTACCCACAGCAGTTTTCTCAAGCCTGCAATATATGTATGTTAAAAACCGCGATCATATATATAAAATTTTCGGAAGGCGTATTTTGAATGCCTTAAACAAACCTGTATCTCTTTTTTAGGGACTCCAACTTCTTCTTCACATCAAGTGGAGTCATGTCCACTGAATATTCCTTCAATGTTTCAGCCATTTCCGCATAAACATGTACATTTTTGCGCGTACCACGCAGCTCATCGGCCTTATCGCTCCATATCTCAATAAAAATGCTTTCCAAGCTTTCCGACCAGCGCTTCCTCTTTTGTCCGACATCCACTTGAATTTAAATGGTTTAATTACAATAATAATAAAAATATTTAGTATTTTAAAGAATTTTGTACTTACTTGCACATTTGTTTTGATTTTGAATCAGCTGATTCCTGTTGCCGCCATTAGTAATTTGACCAAAAGTATCGATTCATCGGTAAAAAAAGGCCTTTACTTGAGCCGGTAGAATAGCGGCGCTCTAGCGGCGCGAGAAAAAGTCGCTAAATTCAAATTTAACGGACACATTTTGTATGGTGTAGGCTAAAAATATCGAAGACCTTAAGGCGAAATGCTAAAGGCGCTGCTTGCGGCGCCAGTGTAAATGCACTATAAGCTAACATAGCGTGCATCTTGTGTCACGCACTTTAAAGAAAATTAAAAGCTAGCAACGATTTTGTATATTGACACAAGAAGGTGCCAACTTGTTTTGTTGCTCAAATGGCTGCAGGCGGGAAAAGTGAATAAATAGAAAATGTTATTTTCTAATAAATTTCATTCCCTAACACTCACTGGCAGCTTTTTTGAATCATTGTTTATTTAATTTTTTCTTCATCAAATTAAGAATACAATCTGAATTAATATAGCATATTTGTATTTATTTATATATGAAAATGTAGGGGGGCTCCGCACGTAGGATGATGGACTTCGTATGTAATTGTATGTAGTATTGGTATCGTAGGATTAAAACACTTGAGGTTCTATGTATTAAATCGCAGGAACTTTATTATCTCGTGACCTCTATGTGACACTTCTAAAATATTACTGACTACAGCATCCTAAGCTTAAGCGAGAGAAGGCCTCTGTTAAGGGCTACCGTCGGCTAGAAGGCTCGGCTTGTGGTGAGTTTCTTGCCACGGCAGCAGTGATGCGCGGATAGCGGATTTGCAGCTGTTTGGCTTAACGAACTCCCCCCCTTTGCAAGGATTGCTAGATTTGGCCGGAAGGGGGGAGCGGAAAATATGCCGAAAGAATCGGTGACTTTGAGCCGGACACGACCCCGAGAGCATCCAACCAAATATGGTGTTTTGTGCCATCGGAAGGAAATTCTGGCCGGGAACGAGTCCTGGCACCAAAAGCTCCTGGTACAGGTCAGCTCCCAGCACCAGGGACACATTCTTAGGACGAAACCAGGTTTCGTCCGATGGCACAATGTTGGCGAAATGTGCCTGGACGCTCTCTGGGATTTCCCTCGTGAAAGTAACCGACCGGTCGTGGAGGAACACCGTGCAGGCCTCATCCGCACCGACTCTCTTGACGGATAGGCCGAAGCCCTTTGCCAGAGAAGCGCTGATGCGGCTTATCGGACTGCACGGGTCCACGAGCGCAGCCACCTTTAACGAAGTCGTCCCGTTGTTCAGGAAGAGGGAGACGGTCGGCAGGAGCGTAATCCGCTTGAACTCCAGCAGCGACACCAACGACGTTGACATCGCCGGCTGGGGACTCTTTGCGGGGGTTGCGGTTCGCTCCCTGGATATGTTAAACCGACGCTCGATTGCGGATGGGGTGCCGGACGTGGAGGCTGCTATTTGGGGTGACTCGGAGAGGTGGAGCAGCGAGTGGTGGTCCTCTTGGCACTTCCGACACTTATCCATGCTCCTGCAGGTGCCTCCGGAGTGTTGACGCGCCAAACAGTTCGGGCAATACTTATTGATAAGCACGGCCTGAAACCGTTTGTCTCCCGGCAGCCGCAGAAAACGCTTGCACTTAAGCAGCGGATGGATGCCACTGCAGATACGGCAGCGGAAAGATTGGACTTCGCGTGCGCGACGTGCCTTCAGCGCCTGTGCCTTCCTTGGTGCCATTCTGTATAATGAAAAAGAAATAAGAGAAAATGTACTCGAATTCGCACCATGGACGTTGCACAGTGTTCGAGGGGACGAGGAAACGCGCTAGGAACAGGGAACGGAAGTGTCCGTCGGAAGTTGGAGTAATTTAGCGGCTAGTCGCTTTAAAACTCCTTGGCTGGTGAGGACGTCCACCGGACCTTATTGTCCGAACCAGGATAGGTGACCCTGACATAACCTAGACGCCACTCATTGGCTGGGAGATTATCTTCTTTTATGATAACCATGTCGTCAATTTGAAGATCTCGTGTCGGGGATTGCCATTTGTTGCGCTTGTGGAGCTCCTTTAGATACTCTTCTTTCCAGCGTTTGCAAAATTGCTGATTTAAGGCTTTCAAACGTTGCCATCGGTTAATAATAGACGAAGCCATCTCATTGATTTCTGGCTCGGATATGGAAAGAAGAGAGGCCCCCGTGAGAAAGTGACCAGGGGTAAGCGCTAGAAGATCGCTAGGATCCTCTAACATGGGTGAGATGGGCCTGGAATTCAGACACGCTTCGACTTTGGATAAGAGCGTTGCAAGTTCTTCAAAGGTATACTTTGTGGCTCTTCACCCCAGCTTCCCAGAGCCCTCCCATGTGCGGTGCACTTGGCGGATTGAAGTGCCAGGATAGGCCGGTTTGGGTGTAGTTTGCCAGGATGGCGGCTTTTGCGACTTCTACGAATTCTCGTGGCAATGTTCTTGAAGCTCCGACAAAGGTTTTCCCATTGCCGGAGCATACATGACGGAGACAGCCGCGTCGGGATGCAAGTCTCGAGAAGGTCGCAAGAAACTTTTCGGACGTAAAATCACTGGTAGCTTCAAGATGGATCGCTCTTGTACTGAAACATACAAAAACGCAGACGTATGCTCTTATAATTCCCTTTTGGTCAAGGTACGGATTCAGGTTGTGGATGCTGCTTGACCTTGGTATCTGCTTCTTCTGGAGGAGACAGCAGTACTCTTGGGAATACCCTGATTGCTGCGTGAGGATTATCAACCTTTCTTGGGAGTCAGTCAATTCCTTGCTGCTAAGCTCTATTGGAGGGGAGACCGCTTTCTCCCTGCTGCGCCGAATGAACCTCAGGATGAAGCCCATGACTCGGAGCGCTCTATGGAAGCTGGAAAAGCGGTCGAGGAAATCGAAGGATGAGGGCTTCTGTACTATATTACATTTGACCGCACGCTGTTCGACAGTAGTGTCATGCGTGATCTCGACTGGAGTAGGCCACTGGTCCCTTGGCTGTGACAACCACTCTGGGCCGTTCCACCACAAGGTGCTGTTGATCAGCTCATTGGGTGAAGCGCCTCTACTAGCCAAATCGGCTGGGTTTTGCTCGGAGCACACATGGGACCATTTTCTGATGTCAGCGGACTGCGTGATTTTTGGCACTCTGTTCGCCACAAACGTGGTCCAGTTGCAAGGAGGTTTGCTTAACCATGCCAGCACAATGGTGGAATCTGTCCAATAGTATGTACCATACTTATTGGCAGGTAACTGTGGAAGCAGTACTGAAGCCAATTCTGACAAAAGCACTGCTCCGCACAGTTCTAATCGTGGCACGGATATGGTTTTGACTGGAGCCACTCTTGTTTTTGCAGTGACAAGGAACACGGACACGCCATTGTGATTCTCGACACGGGCGTACAAGGCAGCGACGTAAGCACGCTGCGACGCATCACAAAACCCGTGAAACTCAAGCTTGGATCATGGAAGGTGATCCATCTCGGAATTCGAATTCCGCTAACATCGGGATACGTTAGGAGGAAGTTATGCCATTTTTGCAGAAGATCGGTTGGCAATGATTCATCCCATCCGAGATCTTGGAGCCAAATCTCTTGTATAAAGATTTTGGCACGAACAATGAAGGGTGCAAGCCACTCAGAGGGATCAAACAGCTTTGCTGTCTGAAAAAGGACTTCCCGCTTAGTGAAACTCTCCTTTGAAGATAGAAGAGCTGGAATAAAGAAGAATTCATCTGTGGTGACTTGCCAACGGATACCTAACGTTTTCGCCGTACTCGCATCCTCGATTTCCAAGAAATCATCGCACAGGAGGTGAGCCTTTGGGATGTCCCTCAAAACTTCTTTCGAGTTCGATGTAAGACCCGAATGACAAGAAAAGGAGCACAATTGACACCGAAAGTGACTGTGTTTAACTCATAGTCACAGTGATTTTCGTCGCTATCGCGGAAAAGAATTCTCTGGAAAGGTGTGTGTTCTGGATGGACAAGTATGTGCCGATATATTTTTGTTATGTCGGCATTGAAAACATATCAAAAGAAGCACCACTTTAGAATTTGGACGGTCAAGTCGGACTGCAGAATGGGCCCCGGATGAAGGATATCATTTAAACTGCGACCGTTCGAAGAGGGATTGGAAGCGTTAAACACGACTCGCACCTTTGTGGTGGTGCTGTCGGGTTTGAAGACTGCATGGTGGGGCAAATAGAAATTGATCCCTGCATTGCTCGGACTGACTTGCCGCATGTGGCCAAAATCCAAATATTCTTGAATAACGGAGTCATATTGCTCCTTGAAGGAAAGGTCTCTCTTCAGATGACTCTCATTCTTTAGAAATTGAGCAAGCGCCATGGATCTCGAGTGACCTACTCTGTAGTGATCTTGATCGCGAAATGGAAGCGTCACAACATATCTGCCCTTCGCATTTCTTGTGGTCATTTCGACAAAGTTCTTCTCACAAAAGGAATCAGACTCTCTAACCGGCCTCGCCGGTAGATCCACCACCTCCCAAAATTTTGTGAGAAGATGGTCTAATCGCGACTCGGACTTAACAGATATGCGTGTAGAAAAGGACGAGATGGAATTGGGTGTGGTCTTTGAGATCGGGCCGGTGAGTATCCAGCCAAATACCGTCTCTTGCCCCAAAAGACTGCCACAGACATTAGGACAAGAGCCACCCAGGAGAATGGACGGAAGGATATCCGCCCCTATAAGCACATCTATTTGTGCACATTGGAAGAATAACGGATCTGCCAGTTGGAAGTCTGGTAGATCCTTTACTAAGGTTGAAGGAAGTGAGTATGACGGCAAATTTCACGACAACTCTGGAAGCACGTATGCCGAAACTTCAATCTTAAGTCTAGGCCGTATGGGAGATCCCACATGGAAGTGGCATAGCTTCCGGGGTTGAGCTGCAACCGCTTGATTGAGCCCTGAGACGTTGACTTCAACCCTTTGGAAAGGCATTTTGATTTTGTCAAACAATCTCTTTGAAATGCATGTGGCTTTCGAGCCTGAATCTATCAGCGCTCTCGCCGTGAACTTAGTGCCCAGTTGGATAACATTTATTAGGGCACTACTTAAGAGCACACCACGCGTATCAGTTGCAAAATAGTTTTGAACGCAAGGTTGGTTAGAAGTGGACTGTATTTGAACTGGATTGTTATTTTGCGTTTGACGAACTGAACTAGCGGTCACTGAAGGAGGGCTGCCCTTATGCAAAAGCGTGTTATGGCGGTCTTTAAGTTGGTGGTTCTTTGCGAAACAATTCCAACATAGACTCCGCTGTTTCACGAGGTTGGCTCTATCGGACACTGACATCTGTAAGAACTTAGGACATAAGCGGATTGGGTGGTTTTCCTTGGAGCATACATTGCAAGATTTTCCCTTGGAATGTACCTTAGCCTCGAATGTTTGAACATTCCTAGCCGACGCTTGCGGCTTGCTAGGCCTTGGATGGGTTTGAACGCTGGAGCTAGGCTTAATATCCTCGATCGCTTCCAGCGTCCTATAGCGCTCACCAAGGAAACTGTTTAGGTTCTCCAATTTTGGAATAGCCGCTTTATCCGAAAGGGACTGTTACCACAGAGACAGTGTGCCCTTTGGTAACTTAGACGAGCACAGGAATACAAGGAGGCAGTCCCAATTGTCAGTCGAGACGTCGGAATGCTCCAAAGCTGTGAGACAACTCTGAATAGTGGTCTGAATCTCTTTCAGGGCGGAACCGGTTTCTACATTGACCGTCGGCAAATTGAAAAGTATTTTAAGCTGGCTATTAACCAGAAGCCGCTTGTTTTGGAACCACTCATACAACGCCTGCCACGCAGAGGCAAAACCGTCATGGGTGAGCGGAGACTTCGAAACAATTGCCTTAGCTTCACCTCCAGTTTTTGAATTTAGGTGAAACAATTTTTCGACCGAAGTTAGTCGAGGGTTGTCAATATAGATCGCCGTAAACAGGTCTCGGAAGGTTGGCCATCGGAACTGCGGGTAGCCTATTAATGGTGCTAAGCCTTTCTATCTGTTCGCATAATTGTGCCGTACACCGCTCGTATACGGAGTAGCAATGGTCGTATGTTGCTGTTAACGACACAGCATCGCTACTCCAACACCCTTGACTGAGTGCCCGAGAGCTGGTCTCGTACTCTTTCTCGACCTTTTCCCACATAACCTTCACATGGTCGCAACGGACTTGAAGTGTGTAAAGTGAGGGCTCTGTAGCTGACGGACCATTAATTCGTGACTCGAATTGGGTCAGCTTGTCGGAAGCGGAAATAAAGTCGGACATTGCCATGCTTGCTTCGGAGTTAAGTTTGGTAGCGGCCCGAGAGGCTATTTGCTTCAAACTTGAAATAGGTGGTTTGGCGGTATCGCACTTGGACTTCGGCGTAACGGCACTGGAGGGTTTCTTCACCGGGAGATTAGGTGAGGAAAGCGAACTTCTTCTCTGGCTCTTTACGGACGGAACGTTCAACTGTTTTTTCTCTCCTTGACCTGGCCCTATCGGCATTATCCGTCCTCCAAAATAATTAATTGAATAATTAACTTTTATGAGTTGGAACAGGTGACAAGCAAGAAAAGATCTGGGGATTTGATGGAATATTTACTGTAGTCAGGAGTGACCACAATAAAATGGGCTAGAAACTATTTGTTAAGGACTATTTACAAACAGAGCCCCGATAAGTGGACACAGAATTATTTGTAAAAGACTATTTATAAATTATTCGGATATTCCACCCCCTGGGAATGAAATGGAATTGGAGCAGTAAATGAAATTGTAGAAGAATATCTACAACTTCCCACCCGGTAATGGACTAAGAATAATTTCTAAAGAATATAAATAAATTATTCGGATATTCCACCCACTGGGAATGGAATGGAATCGGGTCTGTAAAAATTGTGAAAGAATATTTACAGCTTTCCACCCGTTAACGGACTTAAAAATAATTTATAAAAGAATATTTATAAATTCTTTGGAATATTCCACTCGGAACGAAATGGAATCGTAGTCACGGAAAAACGAACGAAAAACAAAACAGAACGGAAATAGTAAATTAATTATAAAATATAATTAATACTATTAAATCAAATCCTTAATCGAGTCAACTTTTGGAATGTTGACGAACACGATATATCGCATCACACACGTTAGCGCCTCTATTAAAAAGTACTCTTTTAGCGTATTTCCACTGCTCAGTTATTCTCAGTTATGTAAGTTAACAGTAACTGAGGTTCAGTTTGCATGTATTCTCCCATAAGGAATTAACTGAAGTAAAACTGACCGTAAATATTAACTGAAGAATAACTGAAGAGGAACTGGTTCATTTGAACACTTGTTCGATAAAACATCGCTGTTAATGGGCTCTTTTAATGTAACAGTCGCAAAACAGATGATTGTGAGTACCAGAAATTGTGAATAGGTAGGCGCAATATTTGTAATATTCAAAAAGTAATTAAAAATTTTGTTTTTTGATGAATTATCGTAGGAAACAATTGAACTGGGAGCAAAGTTTCAAAGGATTGCTTTAAAAACTTTGGGCGGATAATTTTGTTGCACTTATGGCAGCTTAGTATAACTATTACGTATATACGAAAATTGACTTCTACTGCGTCTGCAATGCAAGCAAAAATGCTTGTAGGCATTAAAAATAAGCCATCAAAGTTGGCAGCAAGCTGTTACTTATTTGCAATGTTCAATTTCGGTTAGTTTTTCTCACTTTTTTGCAGAAAATACAAAGCAAAACAAATCGAACAGCTGATTTATTTACGGAGGTTCAGTTAACAGAGCAATGGAAACAGCTTTCGTCAGTTACTGTTAAAATTAACGGAAACGGAGCAATGGAAATAGGCTATTTGATACACTTTACCAGTTCACAAGAGCGGAACTAGTAAAGCTTTAGCCTATTTCCATTGCTCCGTTTCCGTTAATTTTAACAGTAACTGACGAAAGCTGTTTCCATTGCTCTGTTAACTGAACCTTCGTAAATAAATCAGCTGTTCGGTTTGTTTTGCTTTGTATTTTCTGCAAATAAGTGAGAAAACACTAACCGAAATTGTACATTGCAAATAAGTAACAGCGTGCTGCCAACTTTGATGGCTTATTTTAAATGCCTACAAGCATTTTTGCTTGCATTGCAGACGCAGTAGAAGTCAATTTTCGTATATACGTAATAGTTATACTAAGCTGCCATAAGTGCAACAAAATTATCCGCCCAAAGTTTTTAAAGCAATCCTTTGAACCTTGGCACCCAGTTCAATTGTTTCCTACGATAATTCATAAAACAACCAAAATTTTTAATTATATTTTGAATATTACAAAATATTGCGCCCACCTATTCACAATTTCTGCTATTCACAATCATCTGTTTTGCGACTGTTACATTAAAAGAGCCCATTAACAGCGATGTTTTATCGAACAAGTGTTCAAATGAACCAGTTCCTCTTCAGTTATGTTGCGTTTATACTACAGCGAGTTTGCTATCGATATCGTCATCGACGCAATAACGCAGAATCGGTGTTCACACTGGCACAAAAGTGCGTTATGCGTTATGTGAAGTGAGCAGCAGCTGCTTTGTTTTGATTTCGCTGATAGAAAATAATTATATTAAAAGAAAAATATGAATTCAAGCAATCTTTTGTAACTATTATGTGCAATGGAGCAGAATAATGCAATGTTGACAAAATGCATGAATATGGCGGGAACGTCTGCAGCAACGTTTAATTTGCTGGGTGACCCAGGACGCCGTCGTAGCATTTGGACACTTGTGGGCAATATGAATGCTAGTGCCGAAGCAGTTCGTCAAGCTTTAGCTATAGAGTTTTTAAATAATAATGAAAATTAAATAAACAATTCAAATTTAAGCCATTATTTTTAATTTTATTATAAATTACTCCGCATGACGGGCTCTAAGAATATCTTAAACTTATTTTTGAAACTTGGCTGAATATTCCGCCATTCGCTCCATAACCGCCAATTTGCGCTCCTCAATGGCAACTAATTTTGCGGAGTTGTCGACCCGCCGTCGCTTTGCCCCTGAACATGACGGCTCTGTCATCGAGTTTTCGCGGCTGCAAGGCTCCTCTTCAATTAGCCGCGAGAAGTCTGTAAGAATTGTATTATATTAAATATATGCAATAGTTTTAATTCAATATATTACCTAGGCTACCGGCTATGGGATGGTAGCCCACAGTGTCCGACATGTTCAGTACACTGGCCACGCTCTCAAAATACTCCCACGAAGACGGCGTGCCACCGGAAGGTCCCACTTTTGCACATTCAGCCCTATATATCTCCGCCATTTCCTTATAAATATGGGAGATCTTCTTGGCTCCCCAAAACTTATCAATGCTATCATGCCAAAGTTCTATAAGAGCTTTTGTTGCGGCAGTCGACCACAAAAATCTCTTGTAATTAAGTTGAAATGGGCTAAACATACATATAATATTTAAAAATAAACAATTACTTACCATTTTGTTGCGACATGTTTACAATTAATTATTTTTTTTTTGTTTGCCGGCAAACCGTTTTTTGAATTAGTGGTGATAGTTGAGAACGATATACGAATATGGGCAGTTCCTTTTGAGTCAATCGAATGTATTAGTTACGTACATTGAATACACGCAACTGCATCCAAACTAAACTCAACTTTTTGTCACCACTAGGCCCCTATGCTATTTGTATGGGCGAGAATCTGCTTGTTGGCATTTAACGCAAACCGCAAAACGCAACCGTAGTGTGAACACCATATTATTCTTCAGTAAATATTTACGGTCAGTTTTACTTCAGTTAATTCCTTATGGGAGAATACATGCAAACTGAACCTCAGTTACTGTTAACTAACATAACTGAGAATAACTCAGCAGTGGAAATACGCTATTACAAGTGCATATGTTGTTTATGTTGTTATTTGTATGTTATGCCGGCAATAATATAATTAAATTCTTTATTAATTTTAATCTCTTTGTGTGCTCGGCCAGTGTTTTGTTTTATATTGGTTAGTTATGTTATATTGCACTGTGTATTGTGAATGTTATAAAGTGCCGGCGACTTGACAGGTGTTGGAAATAATTCACTTGCAAGTGCGGCTTTTAATGTGTTAAAATGGTGTATTTAGTTATTGTGTGTTAAAAACAAACATTATATGTGTACGGGATTGCAAAACTTGTAGAGTATGGACAATATTCATTAATTTAAATATTCTCTGTTTTCAGTGGACGCACGTACATACATATGTAATGTTAATATGTTCTTTAGTGTGGATGTACGTACATACATTTGCAAAGTCAGCTGCTGGTGGCTGTGCGCAAGTATGTGCGTATGTATGTGTTTGTTAATGTGTATGAATATAAATTAACAAATAAAATTTGTTTCTTTTATTCATACACCTCGGAATTAATGTGTAGATATGTGTGTATTAAAAGTAGCAAGGTATGTACAAAAAATGCTATGTGTTCTGTGTGTGGATATTCTTACATACATATGTAAACGTACGCTTGCGCGCTTAACAGTGCCGATCAACTGGTGGTGGTTTCGCGCAAGTATGTGCCCACTTACACGCTGAAGTTTTTTCATTAATTTTCTATTCATTCCGTTTTGAAATTTCTTCGGAATTCAGGTCGCATTTACACGCTGAAGTTTTTCAGTGAAATTTTTCCTATGAAAATGCAACTCTGGTTTAAATTTATTGTCAATAAACATACATTTCGCCCCGAATTCAACAAGTTCTTTGGTCCAGCCACAACAATGTATTTACTATTTGCGCTAATATTTGCTTGTGCGATATTTCGTATCGATAACTTTATTATTCACATCAAACACTGTGCAACTCTGTGTTTACATGCAATCGGAATAAGGCAAAGCAAAATAAGAGGAAAAATTAACGACTTAACATGTAGTGAATTTTTGCTTGAAATTTTACCCGTCTAGTCCCCTTGCCTACAAACAAAAGATTCAGAGAGAAAATTCACGAAAAAACTTCAGCGTGTAAGTGGGCACTATGTTTGCGTGAACATATGTATGTAAAAGTGCATAAATATATGATATTAATAAAAAACAAAAAAAAGTATTTTTTTTCGTTTTTATATATGATTTATGTTGTTCTGGACCACTTAACAAGTGGAACTCGGAAAAACTGGACGGAATTTAGCTGCGCGCAGGTATGTACATATGTACATACATATGTATATAAGAAGTTTTTAAAATGCGCAGACAGACCTTCGCATATTTCTCTCTGGTTGGAATATGGTTTAACAAGTAGTCTAAATGGAGTATATACAGTGGAAAACGACGGAATAGTTTCCACTTTTACTTGTTACACTCTTTGACGGACGGAAGAAATATGGCGGTCCGTATGTACTTATGTACTTACGTATTTTATACTTATATTTTTTCCTTTTCTTCTCGTGCTGCCGAAAACTGAATATTGTGCCGCTAATGCTGTCGATCCGGCTCGAAGAACCATGAAAATGTAGGGGGGCTTCGCACGTAGGATGATGGACTTCGTATGTAATTGTATGTAGTATTGGTATCGTAGGATTAAAACACTTGAGGTTCTATGTATTAAATCGCAGGAACTTTATTATCTCGTGTCCTCTATGTGACACTTCTAAAATGTTACTGACTACAGCATCCTAAGCTTAAGCGAGGTGAGGCCTCTGTTAAGGGCTACCGTCGGCTAGAAGGCTCGGCTTGTGGTGAGTTTCTAGCCACGGCAGCAGTGATGCGCGGATAGCGGATTTGCAGCTATTTGGCATAAACAATATATACCATATACAAAACAATCTTTATCATCACAATAATATTAATCTACTAAATCAACGAGACCACAGCGATTGAAGACAGGCAGCCAATGCTTGGTATTCTATTGCATTGTCTTATTGCCGTACGTGCTCTTCCTAAAGTTTCTACCTCTCTCATCATCCAACTTAGACCATTAAAGTCTGTATCTATGGTATCATCATTCAGCATTATTGCCTGGCAGGTCAGTGAAGCAGTCACAGCTTAAATAATATAAAAATCATTATTGCATTCAATTAGAATATTCTTAGTTAATTTTTCGTTTACTCACCCATAAATTTACCCTTTTCCAGCTGCATAACCAGCTGCCTGAGCGTTGGTATATACGCCTTATAGTTCAATGCACGCAGGGTATCGACTAACACTTCATGATAGTACTGAATCAAGGCATCCTGATGCTCGATCCTCACCTGAGATTGCAACGAGGTGCAAAAGAAGTAATAAAAATGAACAGCAGGCGATGCCCAGGCAATCAGCAGCATATCCAATTCATTCTCAGCGGTTGTATGTTTTAGCATTAAGCTATTGCTCCACAAGTCACCGTGGGTCAAGGTATTGAACTCATCCTCTTGCAAATCGTAGACGCTCTCAGTGTATTCCATCACACGCTTTTGCAGACGTTTCAGCTTCTCCTAATAGACACTGCCTAGTTCAATGGGCGCCAGCACCACGAGCAGAATCAGCACCACAACGAACAGGACGAGGAAAACAGTGTAAACGCCAAATAGACCCTTGCGCAGACCCTCATACTGTATGGAATGTAATAAAAAATTTAGTAAATTAAATAAATAAATAATCTATTATGCTCATTAAGTGTTTTAATTTAATTGTATTTGTTTCCTCATAAAATTTAACATAAAAATACAACACTTATTTTTGTTTTCGACTTATTAATTCAGAACTTAAACCAAATAATAATAACAAACGAACTCAAAATTCAACATAAATCATAATATCAACCATATCCAAACTTACAATTATCTTAAGACTACTACAAATCAAAATCAAAAATGACCATTTTCTGCGGATACAGTTTGACCGATTAGTCCAGCATCGATGTTTTTTTGTTTTTTTTTAAATTTTGTTTTTTTTTTTAGTTTTTGTATTTTCATATTTTTAAAAGGGCCTGTAGAGCGAGAAGCCGCCCGGCTGCTGCTGCCCCGACTGCTGCCGGTACAGCTGCTGCTGGTATAGTTGCTGCTGGTGCAGCAGCTGCTGGTACAGCGGCAGCTGGTAAAACTGCTGCCCCGGGAACTGCTCCGGCAGCAGGTAACCAGGAACAGGGTTACCCGGGATCTGCGGTTACGGCTGCTGCTGTTCCGGTTGTGGCTGCTCCTGCGGCTGCTGCTGGTACAGCGGCCGCTGACAATGCTGCTGCCCCTGCCCAGGGTGGCAGGCGGGACAACAGCCCGACTGCTGCCGTTGCCGGCACAATTTTAGATATTTTTTTAACTCCTTTATTTGCAGCTGCATCTGCGTCATTTTATTTCTAAGAACGGAAAACTCCCGTTTTAATTCATAATATTCATTCTGCATAGCTGCCTGCGCTGTTTTATGCTGGTTTATGATAAAAAAATTTTTCGCATACCAAAATGATGGGAAAATTATTGGCAGTTCGCATAGATACCGCGCAATTTTCATGATTAGCTGGGGAAAAATATAAAAGCTAGCAACGATTTTGTATATCGACATAAAAAGGTGCCACCTTGTTCAATATATTCATATAGCAACAGGCGGGATAAGCGACAAAATGGAATATTTTATTTTCTCATAAAATGACTATTTAATAGGAATATATTGGTTAAATAATTACATAAATGCCTATGTTTTGTACATTTTTGGTAATTTTCATGTATTAAATGTGAAAAGACCACGACCATGTTCATGTCTCATGAATCTAAGAAAACCAGATTGCGCATTCGGTGTGTCAAAATAAAAATCTACTGCGCATCTACGTCACAGTAGACTGCAGATGTGGCGCGCAGTTTGAATTTAATGGAATTTGTGTGTAAAAGGCAGTCTTATTTAAAACAACATTCTTGACTGAAAAAATTGTTTTTTGACCCTGCCAACACAGTCAACGCTTTGGGTATGTTCCCTGTGAAGTCCCTTTGCAATGAGCACAGCTTGGTAGTTGTTTGTTTTAAAGATATTGTGGTGCTAACTTGCACATAAATATCCATGCAAATTGCATACAGCACAAAAATGTTGTAGTCTACTGTGACGTCACAAAATCAGCTGTTTGCTTGAGAAAAACTAACGGACCTGCGCAATGCGCAATCTGGTTTT